>OX359291.1:15736122-16336122 GCA_947179395.2 Pulicaria dysenterica
GAGTTAATATTTTGTTATTATAGGAACAGATAACTTAGGAGCTGTTAGCGAAATAAAATATTTTTTTAATATTTTATGATTTTGACTTTGAATAGATGGATTTTATTTGCATTTCTAGTAGATGAGATGAGATTCATGATGGTGACATTCCATCTCATTATGTCTCTGATTGATTGTTAATGCATATGTTAAGAGTACTTTCGGACAGACTTCAAATAAGAGAGTTTGTGACATTCATTTTGAGTTGGTTTCAATTATTTAAATTACAGGTGATAATTGTTTCTCATTTACTTAGTGAATAGAATATTTATGTTCTTTTTGTTTGTAATCAAGATTTTTTACTTGCGTACAGAGGTAATGTTTTAAAACGTACATTTTATAGTACCAGCGATGGGTTATCTTGTTTGGGTTCTTCGTATTCTGTGTTAATTTTGTATCGACCTGTTTGTGTCATTTTTTCTCGTGTCATGTTTTGTGTTTGTTCGTTTTTCGGTCAAATGTGTTGGATGGGTTTTTTTTTGGTTTTCGAATATGTAGTTAATCGGAAAAAAAAAGGTTAATGAATAACGATGGAAAAATGTAAGTTCTATTTATGGTTATTTCATAGAAGAGTAATCAAGTTTCAAAATTGTTATATTCTTGTAAAATTTACCCTTTTTCGCATATTGCCAAGTAGGAAGAAGTTCATTTGAGAACTATTCTTAGTGCGAGAACCAATCTGAGCCGTCCAATTCCCCCTCTTTCAATGTCATTGCCCACCCATGAATTCCTCACATGCACCCTGACACACTCTATCCCTCCACGCTCTCCATCCATGAACTTCCCATATCCAAGGAACGGCGGAGATTGGTTCTCGTGGTTCTCGCACTATCAACGGTTCTCGAATGAACCAATCTTAGCCGTGATTTGATAAGTGGACGACTCAAATTAGTTATCGTAGTTTTTGTACGAAAAACAGTTCTCGATTGAACTTTTGCCTATTAATATATATACATATAGGGTGAGGTTCCACATAACCCCACCCTTAAACATAGATTTTAATGACCAAATTTCAGTCACTTATTTAAAAATGCATAAAAGAAATTGCAACTAAATACTCAAAACTACGCGCCTCCTCAAAGTCTTCCCCCAACTTGTTTTTTTTACCTCTTAAATCTTTAAATAACCATAATAGTCTTATTAATAAGTTATTAATGGTGTTACAAACAGTTATCACAGTTCTCGTACGAAAAACTGGTTTTCATTTGGGGACTGTTTATAACCTAACTAATGGCGTATTAATAAGACTATTTTGGTCATCTATATTTACCAACCATGACTTGTTTCCGTTTGAAACATTGTTTATGTAACTCGAATACATCATTTAATTGTTCAGTGAATTTTTTATATTTTTTTAACGATGGAACACACGTATACACTAATATAATCCTAAATATACGCTTTCTATCTATAGCGAGAGTCGAACCCATAAACATAAATCATAAGAAATATCTTTTAACATTTTAATATCGCTAAATTATAACCCTTTGACTGAGTTAAAACTGTACGTTAGCGAGACCCGAATATATCGTCAAGCGGTGACGCACGCTTTGATGGAGCTGGAGATTGTTTAACTGAATATTTGACTTTCGGCAACTCATGACGAAGATTAGATCCTTTTTGTAAAGTCAATACATAATATCATTTTATTAATACAAACACGTTTTCACATTTGCGATATATATTGATAATGCTAGAAAGATCAAGAAAAATTGATAAGTTTCTTTTTTTAATTTACAATACTATAAAAATAATTGAGTTTTAAATTATACCAACAAAAACACACGTATATGTAGAATTTCCACAATCGGTTTGTGGTAGGAAAATTTATTTGAGAATCAATATTAATGAGTTTTATTTCACGCTTTGCGACGGAATAAAATTACTATTTTGGCTATTTTAAATTTATGTTATTGACTTCAACTTTTTATTATATGCAAGTAATCGACTCTATAACAAATAATCTAAAAGAGCTTGAGATTTAAACCTCAACTTTCATCACTAATGTTAAATTGTTAATATACACAACTATTAGACTAAAGGCTGAATTGTTTTATATTTGTATACACAACTAGTAGACCAAGTACACATACTTAAGACATTAAACATCTCAGATGAATTTAAAATATAACAATCACATTTCAGAATATCAGATAGAATACTTAACAGTGGAAGTTCAGACATGACACATGACAATCGGATTTAAAAACTAACAGTCCTATTTCAGTCATGAAACATAACAGCAACACTTAAAAGCAAAAACTACTACTTCATACATGAAACATATAAGAAGGAATTAAGACCAAACAGTCCTATTTCAACAAAATCAACACCAGACAGAATTATTTCAGACATTAAAATCTAAACTATTTCAGACAGAAAACATCTCAACTATAAAACCAAATTCTACCAAAACCAAGTAAATATACTTCTGACATGAAACATCTCAGATGAATTTAAAACATAACAATCATATTTTAGACATAAAACATATCAGATAGAATACCTAAGTGGAAGTTCAGATAAGAAACATGTCAATGGAAATTGACAACAAACAATGCTACTACAAACATTATACATGACAATCGGATTTAAAAACAAACCAATCCTATTTTAGTCATGAAACATAACAGCAAAACTTAAAACCAACAGTCCAACAACTAACTACTTCAGACATGAAAAATATCACAAGGAATTAAGACCAAACAGTCATATTTCAAACAATAACACCAAACAGTTATATGTTAAAGAAATCAACAACAAACAATGTTATTTCAGACATCAAAATCTAAATTATTTCAGGCATGAAACATATCGAGTATAAAACTAAATACTATTAAAACCAAGTACATATACTTCAGACATGAAACATCTCAGTTGAATTTAAAACATAAGAATCACATTTCAGACATGAAACATATCATATAGTAGTTCAGATAAAAACATGTCATTGGAAATTAACAACAAACAATGCTATTTCAGACATGACACTTGACAATCGGATTTAAAATCAAAACTTAAAACCAAAAACTACTACTTCAGACATGAAACATATCAGGAGGAACAAGACCAAACAGTCCTATTTCAAACAAAATCAACACCAGACGTCCAGACAGTGTTATTTCAGACATCAAAATATAAACTATTTTAGACATGAAACATCTATACCATAAACCAAATACTCTTAAAACCAAGTACATATACTTCAAACATGAAGCATCTCAGATGAATTTAAAACATAACAATCACATTTCAGACATGAAACATATCAGATAGAATACCTAACAGTGGAAGTTTAGATAAGAAACATGTCAATAGAAATTAACAACAAACAATGATATTACAAACATGACACGTGATAATCGGATTTAAACAAACCAGTCCCATTTCAGTCAGGAAACATAACAGCAAAATTTAAAACCAAAAACTACTACTGACCAAACAGTCATGTTTCAAACAATAACACCAAACAACCTATTTCAAACAAAATCAACACAAGACAATATTATTTCAGACATCAAAATCTAAACTATTTCAGACATGAAACATCTCAACTATAAAACCAGATACAGTTATTTCAGACACAAAACTGGAAACACAATATAGATACTTCAGACACGAAACATGTCAGATGGAATTAAAAACCAAACACTCATATTTCATTCATGAAACAAAGCAACAAAACTTAAAGCGAAGTACTACTACTTTAAACATTGAAATTAAAAACTAACCATTCACAATACGGTCAAGATCATTTTGTTCCAACTCTTCATCTGATTTATCAGCAACATTCCCTTCATTAGGTCTTCCCTTCTTTTGACGAACTAAAAAAAAATTCCTGAAAATTAACAATGTTTAAATAAAGAAAGTACACATTAACAATAAAAAAGCAATAAAACTAAAAACAATAAGAATATAACTTACGTCTACTACAAACATCACCTAAAGTAAGATTATCTGAGAAGGATGAAGTTGATATAGATAGATAAACAATCTAATCAGAATCAGACATTGTGAAGTAAAAAAAAACGTGAAGAAGAACGGTTGGAAATTCCTATCTCGCAAAGTACAGAAGCGCAAACGATCGAAAGCACTAGGGCAAAAGATCGGAAGAACACTAGGCAAACGATTGACTGGAGGAAAAATCAATTGAAACACTTCAGACTGTAAAAGATCTTGAAACGATGTTGATTATTGCCACCGCCAGTTTTTAAAATTGATCTATTAAGATGAACGGCCAGATCTTAAGCTCATTAAAAAATGAATGGTTCAGATTTAGTCTCTCAGTCTCATTTCATTTAAGGTTCTTGTAACACCCCAAAATAGGGCCTAGTTATTAGTAGTTGTACTATGTGCTTGTATACTTGTACATTGATTTTAATCAATGTATTTTGTTGCTAAATGTGCTATTTGTTAATTATACATGATAAAAAGGGTGATATGTAAAATAATTAAGATAATAAGTAAAATTGGTAAGTTAGTAACCAGGTTTAGATAATGGTTCCAAAAATATCCTCGTTAGGTGAAACGGGTAAACGAGAGATAAGTTGTAAGTTAAAAAGTGGAACAATATACCGCGTTTGATTTAATTAAGCACCAAGGTTGGTTTAAAGGTTCTTATCCCCTGGAACCTTCAAACACATAGTAACACATATACAAACATACGTTTACAAACACACACACTTTGCTCTTGGGAATTTTGAGGAAAGGATCAAAGAAAAGAGATTGTTTGCGATTTCAGTACCAAATCCAAGTGCTAATCTGCTGAATTCCTTCATCTTTGTAAGTGAAATTCTATCAAGAACCCTAGTTGTGTTTGTGTAAAGAAGATACACCAATTGATGGTGTAAATCGTGTTTTCATGTTGGGTTTTGGTGTCCAAAGTATTAGTAAGCTTCAAGGGATGTTAAATAACATGTATGAACTATTAAAACTGAGTTTTGGTCGGATTGTATGGCAAAAATGTGTGTTTACAGTCGCTGTGCGAAACAGGGACGAAGACCTGCTGTGCAGGTACTTCCTACGGGCGTAGGATATTGTCCCTACGGCCGTAGGATGCTTATTGAGTGTTCTGCGGCCGTAGGCAGGGTTTCTGCGGCCGTAGGAGGGTATTTTGTGTGGTTTACCGTCTACGGACGAAGGAACAAGGTCTACGGGTGTAGGTACGTAACCTACGGTCGTAGATCACCATAGAACAGCTCATATGGGCGTAGGGATAAGTTCCTAAGGCCATAGGGCTTGGTTTTATGAAAAGAAGCTCTACGGTCGTAGGGGCTTGCCTCTACGGCCGTAGGAGGTGTTTATTATGGCCTCTGCGGCCGTAGGACTTGACCTCTGCGGCCGTAGGACCTTGTCCAGTATGAATAGCTTGTGATTTGTATTATGTGATAAGTGTTAAGGTGTTGATGCGCTTGTATATGATGTGTTAGGTACTTCTGAGGAACCAGAAGATACCGAACACTATATTTGCTTGCTGTAGCTGTTAAGGTGAGTACCGGTTAACCTTAGGTTTCGTGATAAACATGTTATAACAAGCTTAAGGTAAGTTATGGTTTATGTATTGTTAATTTGCTATGGTATACGCTGCTATGCACTTATGTTAGGCTTGAGTAGGCCAACCATGTTATAAACTTGGTATATGCTGGTATTATGGCTTTTTGTAGGCCAATATGATATGTTATGGCTTGAGTAGGCCAATTATGTTATGATGTGGCCAGAGTCGGCCAATACGTGTTCGTGCCGGCACTTTGTTATTGTTGAGGTACGGTGATTCGCGGCCGCGGATCGGGTTCTTGCAAAACCCCGTGCCTCAACCAGGGGCTCTCATAGACTTCCTCGCTCGTTAATAGGGGCTCTCACAGATTTCCCCGCTCGTTAAATGCAATGGTGGGCTGCTACCTGCTCCCCCACCGGCGCGATACGATAGATGTATTTGGTTTCCCCCAGTTTAGATCATTGAGCCGGGCTTACAACCCTGCAAGACGTGACTCCTCCTGGGCACCGGAACATCGCTAGCTGTTTGGATAGACTTGTTTGTTATTTTGTGATACCTTCTGCATGCTATAACATCTTTGTAACGATAGTTATGTTTAATCGTTACTCACTAGCTATTTATAGCTAACATCTCCATGTATATATTCAATGTACAGGTAATTAGATGGTGGTGAGAACGGGGTGCCATGTTTTGGCTTATACTGTTGAAGATTTTGGGGAACACTACCTTTTTGGTTGTTTTGTTAACTCTGACTTACTGGTTAATGGTCGGCAGATATTTGGTAACTCCGCTGGGTATTTTGTTTAAACCTTGATACAGTTTGTGTAAATAACAAAATTTTAGCTTCCGCTGTGTTTTGTAAATATATCTTTGGTTAAACGCTTATTTATATTTTATAAATTAAGCTTGTGAAACGGCGGCGTTACAAGTTGGTATCAGAGCCTTGTTTGAGGGAATTGGGTACTTTGAGGAGTATTCAATCTCAAACCCAGGCCCGACCATTATTAAGTGTTCCCTGGGTGGTATTGGGGTGTGATGAGAGTTATATGTTAATTGTTATGTGTTAAATTATTACTAGTATGTGATAACTGTTAGATTACTAGAGTTATAACTAGTATTCTTGTTTTGGTATAGAAATTGAATCAGATGGCTAGTTCCTCCGGTAATGAAGATAGGGATGCCTACATTCGTCAGTTGGAGACTCAACTGAAACAAGCGAACGATCGAGAGTCATTACGAATCGCTCACGAAGTTTCTAAGTCTGCTGGTTATAAGAATTTCATGAGCTGTAAGCCTCCGGTTTTCAATGGTGTAAGTGATCCTATTGTTGTGGAAACTTGGATTCGGAACATACGAAACGCTTTCGAGTCCAGTGAGTGTGAAGAAAAGAAGAAAGTTACTTTTGCAATAAAGATGTTACGTGATCGTGCACTTACCTGGTGGGATACGGTTGTGAGTGTTACACCGCCAGAGGTTCTGGATGCTTTAACTTGGGAGGATTTTTTGATAAAGCTTCGGAAGAAATACTGTTCAGATTACGACATGCAAAAGATTGAGGATGAGTTCCGAGCTCTTCAGAAAGGTGGTAAACCCGTGGAGGATTTGATATCAAAGTTTTCGGATAAGATGAAGTTTGTTCCTTATTTGCTATCGGACGAGAGAGCTAAGATTAGCAAATTTGCCAACGCCTTACCTGTTGAATACCGATCTGCTGTGAGGTCTGCAGCAACGCTGGATGCAGCATTTGATATAGCTCGGCAGACTGAGGATGATTATAGGCAAAAGCCGAAAGCACAACCACAACAACAAGCAGGAGGGTACAAGAGAAAGTTCGAGCAGTCCTCGGGTAGTAGGAGAGCTGAGGGTGGTTTTGGGAATAGGCCACGGGGTGATTCGTTCCAGAGGTCTGGAAGCTGGGACGTCACAAAATGCGGTAGGTGTGGAACAAAGGGTCACCAGACACGTGACTGTAGATTAAAAGATAACGTCTGTTTTAAGTGTCATAAATCTGGACACAGAATAGCTGATTGCCCTCAGTGGCAAGGTTCTGGTGCTGGTGGATCGTCTGGAGCTGCTGCTCAGAAAAAGGGAGGTGCCCCACGTCCTCAGGGGAGAGCCTTCCAAATGACTACAGATGAAGCAAAGAATGCATGTGATGTTATTACTGGTACTTTCTTAATTAATTCTGTACCAGCATGTGTTCTGTTTGATTCTGGTGCTACCTATTCCTATGTGTCAACCGTTTTATGTGATAAATGGCAACTACCTGTTGTAATAATGAAAGACTCTGTTAGAGTAGAAGTAGCTGACGGTAGTCAAGTCCTCGTTACGTCGCACGTACCTCAGGTTTCTATGACTATTGACAGGCACTGTTTTGTTGTTTCCCAACTCCTCATGCCGATTACTGGTTTTGATGTTGTTATTGGTATGGATTGGCTTATTAGTCATGATGCCAAAATTTTGTGTTGTAAAAAGTTAGTTAAGATTCCTTTACCGGATGGTACTCATGTTGTGGCGCGAGGAGAGAGGCCTAAATCTGATATTCCGTTGATAACTATGATTAAAGCACAGAAGTCCATTGCTAAAGGTTGTGATTCCTACTTGGCATATGTAATTAATGCTGAGGCGGAAGAAAAGACTCTCAAAGATATCAGAGTGGTTTTGGAGTATCCTGAAGTGTTTCCTGAGGAATTACCGGGTTTACCTCCTGTCAGGGATGTAGAATACCGGATTGATCTTATTCCTGGTGCTACACCTGTAGCTAAATCTCCGTATCGTCTTGCACCGTCTGAGATTCGGGAAATGATGACACAGATCCAGGAACTGCTTGATAAAGGTTTCATACGCCCGAGTTCTTCACCATGGGGAGCTCCGGTATTGTTTGTTAAGAAGAAAGACGGGACCTTACGCATGTGTATCGATTACCGGGAGGTGAATAAGCGAACGGTAAAGAACAAATATCCACTGCCCCGTATTGATGATCTGTTTGACCAATTGCAAGGTGCTACATGTTTCTCGAAGATTGATCTTCGTTCTAGTTATCATCAGGTCCGCGTTCATGATGATGATATTTCTAAAACTGCTTTTCGAACTCGGTATGGGCACTATGAATTCTTGGTGATGCCGTTTGGTTTAACCAACGCTCCTGATGTTTTCATGGATTTGATGAACCGTGTGTGTCGTCCTTTCCTTGATAAATTTGTTATTGTTTTTATTGATGACATTTTGATTTATTCCAAAACTGAAGCGGAACACGAACGACACCTGCGTGTGGTTTTAGAAACCCTTCAGCGGGAACAACTTTATGCTAAGCTGTCCAAATGTGAATTCTGGCTCAAAGAGGTGCACTTTCTGTGTCATGTTATTTGTAATGAAGGTGTTAAGGTCGACCCAACCAAAATTGAAGCTGTGATGAACTGGGAAACTCCTCGAAATCCTTCAGAAATTAAGAGTTTCTTGGGTCTTGCTGGATACTACCGACGTTTCATTCAGAATTTTTCTAAACTTGCTGGCCCGTTAACCAGATTGACTCGTAAAGATGTTACTTATGCGTGGGTTGATGAACAGGAGAAAGCGTTTCAGACTCTGAAGCAATTGTTATGTCAAGCTCCTATTCTAACGCTGCCTAGTGGGTGCGAAGATTTTGTTGTATACTGCGATGCTTCATATGCGGGTCTCGGCTGCGTTCTGATGCAACGAGATAAGGTGATTGCCTACGCTTCGCGTCAACTGAAACCTCACGAAAGGAATTACCCGACCCATGATATTGAGCTTGCAGCCGTGGTATTTGCTTTGAAGCTATGGCGACATTACTTATACGGTACCAAATGTGTGGTATATTCCGACCACAAAAGCTTGCAGTATGTATTCTCACAAAAGGAACTTAACATGAGACAACGACGATGGTTGGAGTTGATCAAGGATTATGATTGTGAGATCAAATATCATCCAGGAAAAGCCAATGTAGTTGCTGATGCACTGAGTCAGAAAAGTTCTCCTGAAGTTGCTAAGTTCATGAGACTTACGATTGTGTCAGATATCATCGCTAAATTGAAGGAAGCACAACAGGAAGCACTACAAGAAGCTAATCTGAAGGCTGAGACGATGAGACTTAGTATTGGGTACCCAATATTGGTGGTAATCGATAAATCATTTTACAAGAGGCACATAAGTCAAAGTTGTCTGTCCATCCTGGCAGTACCAAGATGTACCAGGATTTGAAGACTTTGTATTGGTGGCCTACCTTAAAACGTGATATAGCCTCGTTTGTTGAAAAGTGTTAGATCTGTGCTCAGGTTAAGACGGAACACCAGAAGCCCTATGGTAATTTGCAACAGTTAGAAATTCCGGAGTGGAAATGGGATCATGTTACTGTGGATTTCGTTACAAAATTACCTCGTACTTCTAAAGGGCACGATATGATATGGGTTATAGTCGATCGACTTACTAAAAGTGCTCATTTTCTTGCGACTAACGAGTCTGCGCCCATGAATCGATTAGCCCAACTCTACGTTAACGAAATAGTATCTCGTCATGGTATACCGCTGTCTATTGTTTGTGATCGAGATGCGCGTTTTACGTCTCACTTCTGGAGTAGCCTTCAACGTGAGCTTGGTACGCGGGTAAATCTCAGTACGGCGTATCATCCACAAACCGACGGTCAGTCCGAGAGAACGATTCAAACACTTGAAGATATGCTTCGAGCGTGTATACTCGAATTTGGTGGTTCGTGGGATTCTTACCTACCCTTGATCGAATTTGCTTATAATAATTCTTATCATTCGAGTATCGGTATGCCGCCTTACCTGTTGGTTAGAATATCGGTATGCTATACGGTCGGCGATGCCGTACTCCTACCTGTTGGTTAGAACCTGGCGAAAAACAGTATGCGGGTCCTGATATTGTTCAAATAACTGCTGATAAAGTTAAGGTAGCGCGCGAGAAGTTGAAAGCGGCACGTGATAGGCAGAAAATGTACGCAGATCCAAAACGGCGACCCGTTACGTTCGAAGTGGGTGACCGCATGTTTTTAAAAGTTTCACCTTGGAAAGGGGTGATACTATTTGGTCGTAAAGGTAAGCTAAGTCCCACGTATATTGGTCCGTTTAAGATTCTACAACGCGTTAACGATCAGACAGTATCGCTTGAGTTGCCACCTGAATTGTCTGGCATTCACAACACTTTTAACGTATGCTATCTGAGAAAGTGTAAGGTCGAAGATGGTCAGATCTAACCTCTGCAAGAGTTAAAAGTTGATCCAGCTAAACGCCTTGTGGAGGAACCTGTTGAAATTCTAAATACTAAAGTCAAAAAGCTACGTAAAAAGATGATCAAATTGGTTTTGGTAAAGTGGAAACACAGTTTAGGTCCTAATCTCACTTGGGAGGCAGAGGATGAGATGAAAGCTCGATACCCTCGTTTGTTTGAGACCGAACAGATTTCGAGGACGGAATCTTCTTAAGGGGGGTAGATTTGTAACACCCCAAAATAGGGCCTAGTTATTAGTAGTTGTACTATGTGCTTGTATACTTGTACATTGATTTTAATCAATGTATTTTGTTGCTAAATGTGCTATTTGTTAATTATACATGATAAAAAGGGTGATATGTAAAATAATTAAGATAATAAGTAAAATTGGTAAGTTAGTAACCGGGTTTAGATAATGGTTCCAAAAATATCCTCGTTAGGTGAAACGGGTAAACGAGAGATAAGTTGTAAGTTAAAAAGAGGAACAATATACCGCGTTTGATTTAATTAAGCACCAAGGTCGGTTTAAAGGTTCTTATCCCCTGGAACCTTCAAACACATAGTAACACATATACAAACATACGTTTACAAACATACACACTTTGCTCTTGGGAATTTTGAGGAAAGGATCAAAGAAAAGAGATTGTTTGCGATTTCAGTACCAAATCCAAGTGCTAATCTGCTGAATTCCTTCATCTTTGTAAGTGAAATTCTATCAAGAACCCTAGTTGTGTTTGTGTAAAGAAGATACACCAATTGATGGTGTAAATCGTGTTTTCATGTTGGGTTTTGGTGTCCAAAGTATTAGTAAGCTTCAAGGGATGTTAAATAACATGTATGAACTATTAAAACTGAGTTTTGGTCGGATTGTATGGCAAAAATGTGTGTTTACAGTCGCTGTGCGAAACAGGGACGAAAACCTGCTGTGCAGGTACTTCCTACGGGCGTAGGATATTGTCCCTACGGCCGTAGGATGCTTATTGAGTGTTCTGCGGCCGTAGGGAGGGTTTCTGCGGCCGTAGGAGGGTATTTTGTGTGGTTTACCGTCTACGGACGAAGGAACAAGGTCTACGGGTGTAGGTACGTAACCTACGGTCGTAGATCACCATAGAACAGCTCATATGGGCGTAGGGATAAGTTCCTAAGGCCATAGGGCTTGGTTTTATGAAAAGAAGCTCTACGGTCGTAGGGGCTTGCCTCTACGGCCGTAGGAGGTGTTTATTATGGCCTCTGCGGCCGTAGGACTTGACCTCTGCGGCCGTAGGACCTTGTCCAGTATGAATAGCTTGTGATTTGTATTATGTGATAAGTGTTAAGGTGTTGATGCGCTTGTATATGATGTGTTAGGTACTTCTGAGGAACCAGAAGATACCGAACACTATATTTGCTTGCTGTAGCTGTTAAGGTGAGTACCGGTTAACCTTAGGTTTCGTGATAAACATGTTATAACAAGTTTAAGGTAAGTTATGGTTTATGTATTGTTAATTTGCTATGGTATACGCTGCTATGCACTTATGTTAGGCTTGAGTAGGCCAACCATGTTATAAACTTGGTATATGCTGGTATTATGGCTTTTTGTAGGCCAATATGATATGTTATGGCTTGAGTAGGCCAATTATGTTATGATGTGGCCAGAGTCGGCCAATACGTGTTCGTACCGGCACTTTGTTATTGTTGAGGTACGGTGATTCGCGGCCGCGGATCGGGTTCTTGCAAAACCCCGTGCCTCAACCAGGGGCTCTCATAGACTTCCCCGCTCGTTAATAGGGGCTCTCACAGATTTCCCCGCTCGTTAAATGCAATGGTGGGCTGCTACCCGCTCCCCCACCGGCGCGATACGATAGATGTATTTGGTTTCCCCCAATTTGGATCATTGAGCCGGGCTTACAACCCTGCAAGACGTGACTTCTCCTGGGCACCGGAACATCGCTAGCTGTTTGGATAGACTTGTTTGTTATTTTGTGATACCTTCTGTATGCTATAACATCTTTGTAACGATAGTTATGTTTAATCGTTTCTCACTAACTATTTATAGCTAACCTCTCCATGTATATATTCAATGTACAGGTAATTAGATGGTGGTGAGAACGGGGTGCCATGTTTTGGCTTATACTGCTGAAGATTTTGGGGAACACTACCTTTTTGGTTGTTTTGTTAACTCTGACTTACTAGTTAATGGTCGGCAGATATTTGGTAACTCCGCTGGGTTATTTTGTTTAAACCTTGATACAGTTTGTGTAAATAACAAAATTTTAGCTTTCGCTGTGTTTTGTAAATATATCTTTGGTTAAACGCTTAATTATATTTTATAAATTAAGCTTGTGAAACGGCGGCGTTACAGTTCTTATTTGAACCTCCCACGCCCACAATATGTATAAGTCATGCCTAGTCAAATGAAATCGAAACCAATATGTGAGTGTGGCTTGGAATTACTTAGGGCTGTCGGGAACAAGGAGAAAAACCATAATTTTGCAAATTAAAATCAAACTTTGAAGATTAAAGTAAAAGATATTGAAATTCTTAGTAAAAGGTATGTTACTTAGACCCATTTGATGTTAATTACAAACATTTAATCACTTTAATAGGAGGTTAGTTGCTTTGGTAATCTACAATTATCTTGGTGATGATATAATTATATTATACTACTCATTAATTTGGTATCTAAATGATGTTAAGCTACCGAATTTGAGTTTGTGTTGTTAAAGTTTAAGAGTATGAGTCAAAGAATTGTTTCTTATTTAAATAATAATTGGAGGATCCATAGTCTGTTAATTGGTTGTTTTATGATATCTTTTACTGTTAATAAAAGATTACTAGTGTCGGGATGCACTATGGTATGTTATTTTTGAGTTAGATATGTGTTTTTTGTCGAAACATGTAACGCCTCAAGTTTCGAAATATTGCTTTTAGTATTTTTGTTATATATATAGGGGATGTTTCATGCGAGAACCGTTGTTAGTGCGAGAATCGCGAGAACCAATCTTGGTCGTTCCTTGGATATGGGAAGTTTCATGGATGGTGAGCGTGGAGGGATAAAGTGTGGCAGGGTGCATGTGAGGAATTCATGGGTGGGCAATGACATTGAAAGAGAGGGAATTGGACGGCTCAGATTGGTTCTCACGGTTCTCGCACTAAGAATGGTTCTCGCATGAACTTTTTCCCATATATATATATATTGATGCATCAATGTATCCAAAATTTTAAATTGTTAATAATTATAGAAATAATTTTGATTTTAAGATTTATGATGTAAAGTTGACTTTTGGGTAGCTATGGGTGAACATGAACGTAAAGAAGAAATAATAAATTACAAGTTTACATGTGTTCTCTCTGTTCTCTATTTAAAAGGGTTCTCCCTTGAACCTCACCCTATATATATATATATATATATATATATATATATATATATATATATATATATATATATATATATATATATATATATATATATAGGGGAATGTTCAAATGAGAATGGGAACTTAATTGAGAATGGGAGACTAAATCTTAGCCTTTTATTTTGTAACTGGAATTCATGGATGGAGAGCGTGGGTATTCGAGTGTGGCAGGGTGCATGTGAGGAATTCATGGGTGGGCAATGACATTGAAGGAGGAGAATTGGACGGCTAGGATTGAGTCTCCCATTCTCAATTAGATTAAGGTTCTCATTTGAACCTCTCACTATATATATATATATATATATATATATATATATATATATATATATCCGTACGAGAGCTGCGAGAACAATTTAAAATATCATTAATGACTTATTAATTAGGATATTTTGGTCATTTATATATTACTCAGCTATGAATTGCATATGGGTTATTCATCTTTAATTTGCAAGGTTTGATTTTCCGAAATTTCCCTCATCAATGTGTCATTAACAAGCCATGATCATTATTGAGTCGTAAAAATTATTTGCTATCGATTAATTTTAATCAAGGGTTAAGATTGGTTCTCGCACGTAAAACAATCTCATTTAAACCCTCCCTTATATATGCATCAAACAACAAACTTTGGCTAAGCTATCATTGTATACAATCAATTTTAATATTTTCTTAAGTACAATCAACTTTCATAATTGTTAGATTGTATACAATTGAACTTTTATAGATGTTTATTCATAAAGTACAACATCAGAACAATTTTGATCTCCAAGCTTCAACATCACTATGTTTCCATCTCCTTTAAGCTTCAACATCACGACCTCCTTCTAGCACCATTGTCGCCGATCTTCAAGCACCAGCGCATAAGCACCGACATCGCCTTTGTAACCATCCTCATCGCCTTTGTAACCATCATCATCGCCTTCGTAACCACCATCATCGTTGTTGATACCTTAATAATCATCATCACGTCTGATACCTTTAAAGGATCTTAAATCTACATATCTAAAGGTTAAGTTTGTTTAAGGGGGACAAGATTGCAGACACCACCGTCGAAACGACCACCATTGGCGCTAAGTAGCACCGTCACCGGCCAGTGCCAAACTAACATCGTCACCGCCGCCTTCAAACCTTCCCCACCATCGCGGCCTTCAAACCACCATCACCATCACCGTCTTCATACCACCACCACTACAAAATTCTAAGGTCATAGACTAATATTCAACTAAATGGGTATTTTTGTGTTCATTTCCTTCAAAATCGGCCATAAGGTCTTATAATTGTGTTAATATTCATAGTTTTTGTTTGATTTCAGATTTAGATTTTCGTCACCCCTTCAAATCTGTAATAGATTAGGGTTAGATATTCATGTTTTTTTTGTATTTATTATTTGTTTTTAGATCTATGGTTACAAATTCGGCCCTTATTAAGATCTTTACATTTGATTTACAAATTGCATGGGTTTTGTTCTTGTTTCATTCCGGGTTTTAGATTCGATTTATATATTTGGTTAATCATGAGTTTTGTTCTTGGTTTACACATGAATATAAATTGAAGAACACTTGAATTTAAAATTAAAAAATACACAAAAAAGTTAGAAGGTGAGCGGTTACCTTGATTCTAGGTCACAGATTGTATACAATGAGATATATAAGTAGGTTGGTTGTATATGTATGTATATATCTATATGTGTGTGAATCGATAACTATTTTTCGTACGAAAATTACGAAAATTGTTTATAACATCATTAATGATTCACTAATACATGTATTTTGGTCATTCATATAGTTAATAAACCATAAATTACATCAAGATAAACTGTTATTAATTTACAATATTTAATTTTCCGAAATACCACTCGTTAATATTTCATTAATGAACTATTAGTAAGGCCATCATTCCTCATAACGAGAGCTACCATTAATAGCTATTCATTTAGAGGTGGAAGATTGATCGATCGAGCTTTTAATTAATCACGTACGTACCCACCCTTAATTATGTGAAAACTGCATCCGCCTAAACCTTTTCCGTTCACTTTCTCCAAACTCCGTGAATCCATTTAATTTATATACAAACACATAAATATTTCTTCTGTGGAACTGTTTTTATATTTATTATATATACCAAACCACCTTTAAATGATAATCAATGAATGTCGTCTTCCCTTATTAATTTCAGAAGTCATTCCTCTTCCCTTTCATTACTATGATCACCTACCGGCCATATTTCTAATTAAGTTTTTTAAATTAATCATTTTAAATAATAAGAAACTTAATTAACATTCGAAAACCCATGTTGAAAAGCTTTTTCAGTATACTTAGATTGTTGAAACACACACACACACACACACACACACACACATATATATATATATATATATAGCAGACATGCATGTATATTATATACGTACATATATGCATGCATGTGTGTGCGTATGTATATAGCACAGAACAAGAGTAGTAGCTATACAATTGTGTTCGACATTAATTAAGTGATACCAACCAATTTTGAATAGTGGAGTCAAAGGTGGAATACTGGTTGTGTATTTATTTTTTTAATGTTGAAGGAATGAAAACTTTGTGTATGTATTTATTTACAACTACCATGATTTAAACGAATCATTCCAATATATATCAACTAACTATTTAATTATTATACAACTACCAATATTTAACAAAATAATTCCAATTTAGCTATGTCCCATTATAAATTAAATGATGGAGTCAATTAATATTACCAAAAGAAGTATTTATGTAATGGGTAAAAAAGAAATATAAAGGAGTTATAAATAATGACATTTGACTTCTATTTAATTATCAAAACTGATTAATTCAATTTAATTAGTAAGTAAATTTAATTATTTACAAACGAAGGTCTTTTAGAGTATCCGGTATCGGAGAAGCTATATCCGGTGATCTTCTGACGTGCAACCCCCATCTCATGGTGAACACCAGTACCCCTCCACCACCACTTGTAGCGACTCGTCTTTGTTTTCCCTTCATCCTCCCTTCTTTCTTTCTCTCTCTCTCTCTCACACACACACACACACAATCACTTTCTTTCAATGAAAGATGTGAGTGAGAGAGAAGGTAATAAATGATTTTTTTTATGAGTAAATCTACTTTACTGTTCACACCAGGATTTGAACCTACAAATTCAAGGGAGGGAGATCACCATATCGTAAGACCAAATATCGCTGGACAACAAGCTCTTTGGTGGAATAAATAAATGATATATAGATGATATGACAAGAACAGACGATAAAAACCTACCCGGCCAGCTATAAATTACGTAGTAAATCTTAATTGAACACCGGTGCCACTAAAACTATGTTTTCTTATTATAATTAAATCCATTGCATTTACTCTTGGTACTTAATTCTTTCCGAAATGGCAAGCCAAGACATGATAGAAACCGGTATATGAAGTTAATTATTGCGTGCGTAGGCCAAATTGGAAACTTTTAAGTGATTAAAAATCTTGCTCAGAGAACTTGAATAAAGAATATTTAAGTAGTAGTAAAGGTTATCGTCAATAATTTCTAAACAGTACTACCACTAAAGCTAAAATTCAGTTTTTAAACAATTATATATTTTTATTACGCAATCTAGCTTTAACCTTTTATTTTATATCAATGCTTTTGAATCGCGAAGTTAGTTTCATATTGTAGGAAATAAAATAAAAAATATGTGTTTTCACTAACTTAATTAATTTGAACTCGATAAATTATATGTATGTATGTTATATATGAGTAAATCTTAGAGGTCGATAGAGTAAGTTTTCTTCCACTTTTATATACTAAATTATATGTATGTAGACTATACTAGTACTGAATAGGAATTGGATTGGAAGGACTTTTGTTTTTAGCATTTAATTTCAGAAAAAAAAATTTACAACAAGCTTGAATAAGTTTTCTTCCACTTTTATATACTAAATTGTACAATTCCAGTTTATTTCATTTCAACTCAGTTTCTGTTTTACTTCAAATACTTTCTGCCAAACGATCTTACAAAGAATTTACATATAGTTTATTAAGTTGTTAAATCTTTGTGTTTTCTGCAAAACAAATTGCTTGTTTGGTTCATAGTGTTCACCTGAAATTTGTTTTTCATAACGTTTGGGCACTCCTGAACGTAACACTTATTGCCCCACTATCTATAACACCATGGCTAATCATGCTGAGATATCATAAAAGTTTTCTGGAATAAATTTCATTAGATGGTAGCGTAAGATATTGTTCTACCTGACCACCACTTTGAACATGGCTTGTTTTCTAACCTAATCCACTCTCCTAGTTACTGAAAGGAAAGCCGATGCTCGATCTATAAGGCGGGAAAGGCTTAGAAGCACTCTCATTTCTATGTCACGTACATCTATGCGTTAATCCACTTTTTTTTTTTAAAACAAAGATATGTATAAACGAGTCTCAAATTAAGAATGAGACAATACTACAAAGTACAATATATACAAACTCATATCCAAATTTGAAAACTAGAGACCATGACCACTACATCAACCTCCAAACGAAAATCATTTTCTTAGCTTGAGGAACCAACGAAAGCAACTATGAAGAAATCTCTACGAGATCAACTTTAACCATGAACACCAAATGGTGCTTCTGAAATTAGCACCAATGATAACTAAACAACATTGTCTTCATCCCTTAAATATATATTGAGAATAAGAAACACAGACCCAAACTTGATACATTTTCATTAGGGTTTATTGTACGTAAATGTAACGAACTTATCGCGAGTTAACATTGTATGTAACAAACTAATTTTTCTTGCAAATAATACAATGAACTACCATTTTTTTAAATAGTATGCAATTTTGACCTTCAATTGCCTGTTGCCGGTTACCCTTATACGCAGTTGGCATTCTTTTTTTTTTAATGCTTCCGTGGCACTCCACGTAGGACGCCACGTAGATAAAGTTTATTATTATTATTATTATTATTATTATTATTATTATTATTATTATTATTATTATTATTATTTTGAAGATCAACATTCTTCTTTATAAACTTTCAGGTTTGATCATTTTCAAATCAATCGACAAGCTGCAACACCACCACCGCCACCAATTGTGTCATCCACCACCGCCACCTGCTTCATTCACCATCACCACCACTTCCATCTTCAACCACCACCGTCGCTCCTTCCATCAAACACCAATACCACCTTCATCTTCAACACCAACGCCACATTCCATGTGTGTGTGTGAGAGAGAATCAGCGATGAAAACCCTAACTCGAAGAAAACCAACGCCACCTTCATCTTCAACACCAACGCCACCTTCATATTCAACAACCGCCGCCGCCCACTTTAGATCTGTTGAAGTCACAGATCTGGGTTTTGTTTGGTGTTCCTGACTTTAACCAAAACCCTAACTCGAAGAAAACTCTAACTCGCCGCCATCTACGACGTCTTCAACCACCGCCGCCGCCATCGCCGCCGCCAGGTTTCTTAGGGTTTTTGGATTTTCCTTTCAGATCTGTTTTCTTTTTTGAGTTTGGGTATTAGGGTTTTCATCTATCGATATGTTCCAACCCAACCGTCGCCGATCTATGTTTTAGGGTTTTCATCGATTGGGTATTAGGGTTTTCATCGATCGGGTATTAGGGTTTCGTTTTAGTTTCAAATATGTGATTGGGGTTTCGTTTCTGGGTTTTTGGATTAGGGTTTCTGGGGTTTCAATTGGATATTGGGTATTGGGTATTAGGGTTTTCAGATCTGCTTCTAGGGTTTTCATTGATCTTTGTTGATCTGAGTTTTGGGCTTCGATCTGCTCCTAGGGTTTTGACCGATGAGAAGTCCTGAGTTAGATGGTCAGATCTGCAACATTTTGATGTATCATCGATCTTTGTTAGACGGTTCACTGCTTCTAGGGTTTTCTTTGCTCGATGTTTGATGATGGTTAACTGGTTCGATGTATGGTGCGGCGGCGATGGTGGCAGCGGTGGTGCGGCGCCGACGGTGGTGGTGGTGATGATGGCGGTGGTGGTAGCTTGAAGCTTGAAGGTGGTGGTGGTATTATGAACATCAAGTACAAATAATAAACATGTTACTGGGTATCTTCATTGAAGATGATTTGAAATTAACAAATAATAATAATAATAATAAACATATAATAATGATAAAAATAACACTATTAATAATATAATAATAAAAATAATAAAGACATGTCAGCATTTTTAGAAAAGAAAAGAATAAATTAATATGTTACCTGCTCCACGTCAGTGTTTACCTGGTTTGCAGGTCAAAATTGCATACAATGTAAAAAAATGGTAGTTCATTGTATTATTTGTAAGAAAAATTAGTTTGTTACATACAATGTTAACTCGCGATAAGTTCATTACATTTCCGTGCAATAAACCCTTTTCATTAAGCCCAAAATTCATATTAAATTAATCTTTGATAAAACCAATTATGGACTTGAGATATCACCACCTTCAAGAACCGGATACTTATCTGAAGCACACTTTATGAGCTAAATGGGAACTCCTTGCTAATTAATAATCAGCCCACTAGCCATGCAGAATACGACCAAAATACTTGAACATTTAGCAGAAAGTCTTTGACTAAAAACTTCCTTGAAGGAAATGAAATTTCCAAATCTTGCTTATAGTTGGCTAACCAAAAGCAAAGGATTATCACCTACAAATAGAAGGATGAAGAAACCATCCCAGTCCAACCCAACCCGAATCAAAAAGACTCTGAGGCTATAGAGTATTCTGAGCTACTGACAGAACACATGGGACAATCACCTTATTGCTCCATGGCTAAAAAAATGTGCAAACTCCGCACCTCGAAAAAAAACTCCAACCTATCGTATGCCTCTAACACTGGAGAAGGGGAACAAATGTGTGTGTGTGTGAGAGAGAGGGAGATATATGTGCCCAACCAAACTTCAAAAGAAAATGAAATGTGTTGATCATACACTACCAGCCACCCCTTATACTCCTACCCTACCCAAGAATCCCATCCGTGATCAAAAGCATGAGAAAGTGAATTTGTTAAGTGACTACAGCTAATGAACTATGAGACACTCGATTTGTAACACTCCAAAAGTGAATTCGTTATTTAAATTACATTAAATTAAATTATTAAAATAATCACCTTGATAAAAATATCGAAGAGTGCTTATGTGAAATTAATTAAGCGCTTAATTATTATTTGTTAAAAAGATTAAAAGTTAAAGGACTTAAATTGCCATTTTCGAATCATGTTATGTTGAGTGTATTTTTATATATAAATTAATATTGATTACATATAATAACAAATTTAACATAGATAGTTGTACCACCTTACCCTTAGTATATTATTATAGTTTTCTAGAAGAATAGATTTTTACATAACAACAAATATATTATTTTTTATTTATACTTTTAAACATGTCAATAAATAAATAGATAAAGATAATTACAGAATATAATATTATAGTTCTAATATGTAACTCTTTTTAATAACAATAAAAATTTTATTATAATAACCATTAGCAAGTTGCTAACGACAAGAAGTACAATTCACAAAAAGGAAAGAAAAAGTAAATACAATTTCTCTATTGAACCGTGACACCAATTATATATTCCATATTAATTAGCCAAAACTAAGTTAAACTCTAGATTGAGCTAAATGAATGAGCACCAATTTCATTGGAAGGATGGACTATGTTGTTTCGGCATCTCGAGATTATCCAACAGGTACGTAGTAGAAATCACCATTGAGAAACTTCGAGTCGTTTGCCTTTAAATCTAGGGGTGTTCAAAAATATTCGTATCCGATCCGATATCCGAATATCCGAAAAAATCCGATCTGAAAGTATCCGAAAATTCGGATATCCGGAATTTCGGATACCCGAAATTCGGATATCCGAATTTTCGGATTCGGATATCGGATAACACTTTTCCAAAATTTCGGATATTTGAATATCCGAACTATCCGATATTTTTTAATTAAAATATTATTAATTTATTATTAATTCTAATATACCAAATAAGCAAAAAAAAGCCCTAGTTTCACGTTTCAGATTCACGAGTTCGCAGAATCGCAGCCCACCCTTGAACCCTTCGACCTTCATTCAGCGGCGACCCTCACGGCTCACGCTACACAGCCACTCCCACGGTGGTCGGCGACGTAGACACCCACCGTTCCACCGACCGGCGGCGACGCACTGCAGAACTAGACAGCCGGCGACGTAGACAACCATCGTCGCCCCTTCTCCTTGTTTTTGGCAGCTTCGAGTTCAATATTTGGGGATTTGCTTCTTGATTATCTTATCTCCTTCATAGTAAGTAACTAAGTTTAGCTTCAATTCGAATTTTGTTGTTGTCTTGTTTATATATTCCGATTTTGAGATAGTCAAGTTCATCCATAGATCTGTGATTGCATTATTGCCTCTTGTTTGTTGGTAAATAGATACTAAATAGTTTATTGAGAAGGTTTGTTGTTGTTTTACCAAGTATGCTAATCAATTTGTTGTTGATAACTTGATATTGGTCTTATTGTGATAAATAGTTGTTGTTTTGTTTTGTTGATTGCATTCTTGATTAGCATTCCTCTTTTGATTTACTCTTGATATACCTAATTAGCATTCCTATTAGAGTTTTGTTGTTTTACCAAGTATGCTATTCAATTTCTTGTTGATATTGGTCTTATTGTGATAAATAGTTGTTTTACTATTGTGTATTTGTGTTGTTTAAGTTCTAGCAGCTCAAATTGATTTGCAATTTAGCATACTTGGTTAGCATTCCTATTAGAGTTTTGTTGGTTAGCATTCCTATTAGAGTTTTGTTGTTTTAAGTAATAAGTTATTACTTATTAGCATTCTTGACTTTGTTTTGTTGTTTTAAGTAATAATAGTTTATTTAATGTTGTTTTAATTTTGATCATTTTAATCATAGATGGAAAATGCGGATGAGATGAATGTTGAGTCTAGTAACTCAGATTGAGAAAATGATGTGGCTAAAAGTAAGACCGTGAAAGATACAAAAGGAAAAAAGAAGCAAAACCCAAAGCCTTCAAAAAGTGTGTTTGGAGATTCCGACTCGGATGATTGAGAAAGGTATGTTCTACTTCTAACCATTTCATTTTTGTTTTGATAATTTATTAGATCAAGGTCTTTGGCTATTATTTATTAGTTATTCAATTTTGAGTTTCTAACTTTACAAATTTGTAGTATTTGTAGAAGGGAAGCAACTAGTTAATTGTCAACTAGCAAGTCATCAAGAATCAACCAAGTCATCAAGAATCAAGATGAGAAGATGAAGATTGAAGACATGAAGTTATTTTTATTTTATGAACTAGTCGTAATCACTTATTAATTATCTTGTTTTAGACTTTTGTCGTATGAATTAGTAATATTTAGGACATGTGAACTTAGTACTAAATGTCTAAATGTCGTATGAATGTGTGGACAATTATTAGGTATTTAATTATTTAAAACAAAATTTGTCATGCTGAAATTTCGGATATTTCAGATTATCCGATATCCGTATCCGAAATTTCGGATATTCGGATATCCGAAATTTCGGATACGGATATCGGATACTGAAATGTACTATCCGAAATTTTCGGATATCCGAAATTCGGATATCCGAAAATCCGGATATCCGAAAATCCGGATATCCGAAAAAGAACACCCCTATTTAAATCCTAACTCAATTCCCCACCACGTACGTACCTTTTAATGTTTTCTTTGATTTCACCAAAAATTTGCTTAGTGTTGCTCGGTTTCAAACTAGATTTCACTCATGTAACAATCTTAAGAGCCCGTATTAATCCCTCTTCTTACTAGATTACAAAGTGTGGGAAGACGACTGTATGTGTTGCAATCTACAAAAATAAAGAGCTTGTAGTAGTTCCTAGTAACAATCTGCTATGCAAGGCTTGAAGCCATACAGTCTCAAGGAGGCCACCAAGAACGTAGCTGTTGAGTTAGGAGCTTATCTCCATCTTGTTTCACCATCATTTGTAAGTTGTAACTACTGTAATTCTGCTGTGAAAAAAAGGACAACACCCCACCTCCCCCCCCCCCTCCCACACCCAAAAAGATAAAATAAAATAAAATAAAAAATCACATCTAATTCTAACCATTTCAACAATGTAGGTGTTATCATAAGCATTTTAGCGATCAAATTCATGATATTCTCTTCGATCATTCTTTGACCTAGGTGTTCTAAAAACTCATGAAACATGGTTACATAATTATGAATCTAATGAATTTATAGATGAATTTGACTATATTGCATAGTTACGTTCTACTAATAAAACTGAGTCTCAATAGAAGCCAGCGATTCTAATTCACAATCAAAGTAAGACGGCTGAGATTGAGTCTCTCATTCTCATTTAATTTAAGGTTCTTATTTGAACCTCCCTATATATATGGCCCGCCCATTTTTTTATTATTACGAATATATATGATATGATATGATGCTTCATTGTAGATAATTGGTCCATCTCCAATCTTTTCATTCAGATGACATTATTGTGTTGCTTTCACTTAGCCTCACGCTTAAAGGTGAATCTATATAAAAGTAAGGATTTGTTTTGTTCGCAAAATAAGTATGAAGAATCGAAAGTTGATCAAGGAATTGGAATTCATAAGAATTTGAATTTATAGGAATTAAAATTCGTGAAAAACTATATCATGTTTGATTAGTAAAGACTATAATTCAGATCTAACCGAAAATAAATTAATTCAATATGTATAAACCAAAATAAATTATACTATCAACTGACCACGACTTCTACTCCCTTTTGTCGGCAACGCACCTCCTCCGCCACCCTACCCCGCCCATACCACTGGCCCACCTCTACCCTTAACCTCACTCTACCACTCTACCTTACCCTTACCCTACCCTACCCCACTCTACCACCTTACTGTATTATCATCTCACCTTACTCCGCCTTAGTTACCCTACCCTAACCTAACCCTACATACCTAACCCTACCACCGTACTCTACCTTGCTAACCCTACCCTTTACTTACGATACCTACCTCACCCTCACAATACTGCCATACCCTACTCCACCTTACCCCAACACACTCTCACCTTACCACGTTCTTACCTTTATCCCTACTCAACCACCCTACCTTACCCCAACCCCACCCAACTTACCCATTACCTACCCTACCATATGTACCCCACCCTACCTACTACTCTAACTTACCCACAATCTACCTCTACCCTACCAAATCCACCTTACCCATAATCTAACCCTAACCTACTTACCCCACCTTACCACACTTCACCCTACTACCCATAATTCACCTCTAACCCACCCCACCTATCTAAAATACCACACTCCCACTCTACCTTACCTACCCTACCCCTACCTACACAACCTCCCTACCCTACCATAGTGTAAGGTATGGGTAGGGTGAACTAGGTATGATGGGGTGTAGTAGGAGTAGGGTGAGTAAGGTGTCATAGAATAGGATAGAGTGTAGTATGTGAGTGGGGTAGGGTGGGGGTTGGATGATAAGGTGGAGTGGAGTAGAGTAGGTTAGGATAAGGTAGGTAGAAGGTAGGTCATGGTTGATAAGGATGGAGTAGGGTAAGGGTATGGTAGGGTAGGGTAAAGTAGGGTGAGGTAGGGCATAAGGTGGGGGTAGACGTAGGGTGGGATAATGTAGGGTCAATAAATGGTGGAGTAGGGTGAGGTATGGTAGGGACATGGTGAGGTAGGGTAGGGATAGGGTTAGGGATGTAAATGAGCAGAGCTACTCGCGAGCTATTTGAGCTCGGATCGTTAAAAGCTCGAAACGAGCCAAGCCTAAACGAGCTCGAGCCTAGATTAAAGCTCTTTTAATAAACGAGCCGAGCTCGAGTTTCAAATAGTGGGCTCACGAGCTTAAACGAGCCTAAACGAGCTCCATATATAATATATTTTATATTTTATATTTTATATTTTTAATAATTATATATATAGTTTTAATAAAAATATCAAAATAATACCCGAGCCTAAACGAGCCTAGCTTAAACGAGCCTAAACGAGCCGAGCCCGAGCTTCGTGAATATTAAACGAGCCGAGCTCGAGCTCAACATCATAAGCTCTAAACAAGCCGAGCTCGAGCTCGAGCTTAAAAAATCCTAAACGAGCCTGGCTCGATAAGGGTCAAGCTCGGCTCGGCTCGTTTACATCCCTAGATAGGGTGAGTAAGATAAAGTAGAGTAGGGAGGTAGATCAAAAGCAAGGGTGAGGTAGGGTAGAGGTAGGGTCGGGTAGGGGTAAGGTAGAGTAGGGTGGGATGGATAGGGTAGGGTAAAGTAAGGTGACGTAGTTAGAGTACGGGTAGATGGGTAGTGTAGGGTAGGCTGAAGTGAGGTGTGATACCTTATGGTGAGGTAAGACGAGTAAGGTGGGTAGGGTAGGGTAAGGGTCAGATAAGGGGAGATGAGTATGGTAGACTTGGTAGGGTAGGGTAGGGTAGGAGACAACATTTATGTTTTGAGATTACTTATAAATATGAAAACTTCCATTCATTTAGGGAATGAATTCTCAATTCCTTGATTTAAGGAATCCATTGGAATGGTCAAATTCCATTTCACCAATTCCGCGAACACCTCCCACGATTTAGGAATTGCCAGTTCTAATTCTATCTAATTTCTCCAAAATTCTATGAACCAAACGCCCATAAGTTACATGCGATTGTAGTAAGGGCATATATTATTATGCAAATATGGTTCCCGTTAGGGCAACCTTTGAGCTAGTAAAAATTTTAATCTAAGCTCAAGTCTTGGAAAGCCTCTAATGTAACATCCTGAAAAATGGGCCTAGAAGTACTTAGTTGTACCTCGTGCTTAAATAGTTGTACATTGATTTTAAGTGATTTAAATTAGTGTGTTTTAAGTTGATAACGCGTGTTATGCGTTAATTAAAGTGATTGTGTGAAAAGTGTCAAGCGCGTTTTACCCCAAGGTCGGTCTATGGCTTCTTATCCCCTGTTGAAGCCAATTACACACAATTGACACACATACATACACGTACAACACACACACTCCAAGCCTTGAGTTTTTGAAAGAGAAATCAAGGAAACAAGTTGGTTGCAAGTGATTCCAGTGTTGAATTCGAGTTCTAATTGATGTTCTTCCTTGATTGTAAGTGTTTCTTCTTCCTAAACCTAGTTTGTGTTCAAGAAGGAGAAACACCATTTTGGTGGTGTTTTGGTGTGTGTTTGTGTTAATTGTTGTGTCCAAATGTGTTCTTAAGCTTTAATGGATGTTAAGTAAAGTGTGTAAACAATTGGAACTAAGTTTTGACCGATTAGTGTGTCAAAAATGTGATTTACAGCACCTGTGCGAAAACAGGGTCGAAGAACACTGTAACTGGGGTCCATGCGGTCGCATGACATGTGCATGCGGTCGCATGGGGGTACATGCGGTCGCATGGCATGTGCATGCGGTCGCATGGGGTTTCGGGTATCCATACGGTCGCATGACATTTGCTTGTGATCGTAAGGGTGTTTTGTGAATTTCCGCGCCGCGTAAGTTTTTGAGGTCGCGCCGCATAAGTTTTTGATGTGATCGCATGTGATAGTCTTTTGACCGTAAGTTTTGTATTTATGCTATGCGATCGCATGGTAGGTCCATGCGATCGTATGGGTCTGTTTTGTGGTGTTTACCGCTTACGAGCGAAGGAAATAAGGTTTGCGATCATGAGTATGTAACTTCCGATCGTAACCAACCCTAGAATCATGTTTGCGATCAAAAGGTGATGTCCCTTGCGATCGGAAGCATGAGTTGGGAAAAGAAGAACCTTTGCGATCGCATGGGGTATCCTTGTGATCGCATGGCTGTTCTGTAGGGTCCCTTACGACCGCTAGGCAGGTCCTTGCGACCGCAAGTCGGGGATCCAACCTGACAGCTTGTGTAACTTGTGTTTTACCCTATGTGTGCTATGTGTATGTGATAACAAAGCGTAAACCTAATGTGTTAGGTGTACCTGAGGAACCGGAAGACACGAGTGGCGTATTTGCTTAGCAAAGACTCCAGGTGAGTACCGGTTTTCCCATGAGACTCAGTAAGTAGGGCTATCTATTGTGTATTGAAACGTGCTATTGTAATAGTGGTGGATGCACGTGCGAGGTAAGTGGTGTAGTGACGTGTAGTGTTATAACATGTGTAACGTGATTATGGTAGTGACGATAGATAAGTGGAGTGATACGAGATAGACCCAAGTAGGGTTATGACTTGTGTGACAACTATGTGCTATGTTTAAAGTGTAAATTGTCTTCTGCTCATCAAGTATGAGCAGAAGCTAATGTAATAATGTGTATGTGCATGCAATTGGATCCTTATTGGATCGGTTATGTGTTTATATGTTATGTCCGGACAATTGGGGGACTGTACCACAGTTCCTGGAGATTGGTTAAGGTCAGCCGTGTAGGCTGGTCCCTGGGGGCCCGATAGGGTCTGGAAGTGGGGGATTAACGGCACCGGGTGTATACGCTTGGTGACGGCTCTGCAAGCCACCGTTCCTTGACGAAGATGGGGTTCTTGGCGTAAGTCAGAACTGGTTATCTAAGGGGGTTCTTGGCGTAAGCCGGAACTGGTTATGAAATGGGGTTCCGGGTGCAAACCGGAGCTGGTAAACGCGATGGTGGGTTGCTCTTCGCTTCCCACCGAAGCGGACAGTTGTGATTGATTTCTCAGCTTGGATCGTTGAGCCAGGCTAGCTACCTCGCAAGATATGATCCCGCTAACTTGTCGGCACACCGCTATGTGATAAATTAGTTTTGTGTGTTTTTTTGTGTTGTGATAGCATGCTTATTGATGCTTATGTGTAAATTGGTGCTCACTAGCTAGTTGTAGCTAACGGTGCAAGATTTCCCTTTTTCGCAGGTTTGAGACTGATGGTCTGGCGAGCTTGGGTTACTCACGGGTAATAATAGTAATTATGTTTGTGGAACACTATTTGTAATTATATGCATGTGATCCGATGGTCGGTCGTTGGTCGTGGTAACACCTGTTTTGTGAAATGTTAACTAGTCAGATACAATCTGATATTTTAGTAAATGGTGATTATATCCGCTGCAGGCCTTTGATAAATAAGTTTAAAAAGTTTTAAGTGGCGCTAATTTTAAGCTCGTGAAACACGGTGTTACATCTAACCTTTCAGCTACCGGAAGAATAACGCTTTTGTAAATATGTTCTAGGTTGTTTTGGTACTTATTTTTTCTTTGTATAAAGTTTCGTAATTTGATTTATTTTGTCTTAAGATTTATATAAGTGAAATTAGTGGACTCCACGTGTCATATTCTGATGAGTAGAAGTATAAATTAAGAGGATACATAATTTTTATTCTTTTGGGGTGGTTCACAGTCTTTTAAAAAAGAGCGTTGATAGTGCGGAAAGATTTGGAGGCTTGGGCGTTGGTAGTCCTAAAGCTTTAAACCTTTTTCTCATTTCTAAGTGGTGGTGGAGACTAAAGCTAGAAAAGCATTCCTTACGGTGTAGAGTAATTCCCTTTTTGCATGAGTTTCAAAGGTCTTTGATGATAGATCCGGTAGATAGTAAAAGAAAAGTTATCCAAAATCTCCGATCCTTGTTTGTAGATCGACAAATGATTCCAAATTTCCAACTACCCGGTTTAATTTGAGGGTGGAATTAGCCTCACCCTTTTGATGTATAATCGTTGAGTTCTTAAAGCTTATTGATTGAGGATTCATCTCTTACTAATTCGAAAAAAGTTAAAACGGTAGGTTAAAACCCGTTTCTTCAAAAGTGGTGTTGTAATTCTTGTGTTTGAGTCCCTTTTGTAATGTTTTCTAAAACCTTGCTACACTTGTTTTGTTTAATGAAAATCTTCTTCTACGGATAAAAATTGTAGGCCATATCCAAGCTCTTTGAACCTTGATTGTATGTCACGGAGTTTAAATATAAATAATTTATTTTTATATTCCGATAAAATCATATGTTCTAAAATTTATGTATCTTTTATTTGATCAAGGAAATTTTTATTTCTTCTATCTACATCCTCCAACTTATTGGATTCCGTAGATATTTTATATTATATTTATATTACTAATAATTTACTGAATACAAATAAAAATAGAAACCCTAATTGATCTAACTTATATATTTTCTAATCTTCTAATATATTTCATTCATTTCATTTTTATTATTTACTTTTGAGTTTTTTAAGTTTTTTTTTACTTTAACCTTAAATATTTTTGTTTATGTTATATACTATTTGATACAAAATATATGAATGCATTGTGTTTTAAATGTATTTTCATTGATATAATTTTTTATGAGGTATTATATAACATAAATAAAAATATTTAAGGTCAAATTTAAAAAAGAAAGACTTTAAAAATTCAAAATGGATAATAAAAATGGGACGGAGGTAATATATAAAAGATTAATTTTACATAATTTATTAGATGACATGGACCATTAATTTCAAAAGAATTTTATCTTGATCATTCATTTACTTATATATGCCCTTATTAAATCATATAAAATCATATTTGCCCACCTTAATGTAATAATATCATATTTATCCTTTAAAATATTTCAAAGTATCATACTTAACCAAATACTTTACTTAACCACGTCGATGTTTCCAGCGCTGATTAGAGTGTTGATGCTTTACGTCGTCTTTTTTTTTAAATTCTCTTTAAATTTATGTTTTATTATTATTTAATGTTAAATATTTGTTATATTTTAAACCAAGTTGTGCATCACACGGGCATTTAGTCTAGTATATATATATATATATATATATATATATATATATATATATATATATATATATATATATATATATATATATATATATATATATATATATATATATATATATATATATATATATATATATATACTCAGATTGTCATGTATTAAAACCTTAATATACACAATCATTTATATTTTTAAATGTTTAATTAAAGTACACAATCAATTTCATCTCCAACGAGAAATGATAATACTATTACTTTTTTTAATTGCATAAGAAAATTTTATTAATAATAAAAAAAACTAGCGAATGGGCTAGAGGAAATAAAACAACAAAAAAGAAATTATAAAGAAAATGCTAACGAGGATTATATTGCCAATCCGTCTAAACAAGTTTCCGATTAAGATTGCCCCGTACATTTAACCAAAAAAGAGAGAGACTTTACATTTGACAAAATAAGCTCATAAATACCACAGATTTGGAGTTAAAAATCTTGTCATTTCTATATGCCCGCAATACACAACAAAAGGAGAACACCGTACAACTTCAAAGGCTTCTAGTTACGATCCTTTGATAATACTATTACTTACTTTGTCTTAAAAAAAATGTTTTGGGTGGTTTTACCGTTTTAATGCAGAAGAATTGAAGGCTACCCGTGTGATTATGTCACATTTAATGCATTCATTTTCTGTGAATGTCTTGTATTTAATTGTGTTTAATGGTGTTGAATTTTTTTTTTGGACTGCACGTGCACAACTTTGAAGTTTTGTTTTAGGGTATTTGATTTTTTAATAGCTTCTAAATCTCTCTTAATTTGTTAATGATGACGGGACTCGAATTCATAATTTTTGGTCGATGGGCAATTATTACATCAAAATATCTAAGTGATTACCACTAAGCTACAAACCAAGTGACAAAGCTACACCTAAATACTTACCACTTGACTTAAATCATTACCTTTGATTAATTATGAATATATATCTTAAAACTGTTTAGTTTACTTTAAGCTTAAAAAATTATGAGAGATTGTGTATAATAAAGATTTTGATATACGGCAATCTGACTATATCACATTCTTTCTCTCCCTTTGTTGCATCTTTGTCATCATTGCTATCAGCTTTTTTGGCCCCGTTCTCTCCTTGAGTGACGATCTTCTCTTTTTTACCATCTCGTCTTGCCTTAAGAACGCATTGTATCTAAAACTAGACACATTTTATCATTGTCATCACCATTGCCATCTTAGTCGTACCTTCTATAGTTGTCACCGCTTTGGTCATCAACCCGTGACCACCTTGCCTCCACAAAGTTTTAAAGTCATTGTGGAATTTGGTTGATATTCATAGGGTTTGAACACATGTGCAAGAGATGCAGGCAAAATTGACGGACATCTATTTGGAACGAATATTGGAACATAGGAACTTTTGGGCTTTAGTGAGTTCTAATGCCACATCATAACAGATGGTCGTAACGAGATTGCCTAAATTCGGCAAAAATAGATGTTGCTAAACGCTTATGGTTGTTAGTCGGGTCAACCCGATTAGGTTTCGAGTTACTCGAGTTTAAAAACTAACTCGGACCACAACCTGGCCCTATAAAACTTCGGATTCTGGTTAATAGGGTTTTCGGGTTAAGAATGATAATTTAAAAAACAATATTCTTGTTTTTTTTCCACATATCTGTATGTTTAGAAAATTTTAAAAATTATGCTTAAACATATAAATTCAAATACACGACGCATGATTGCATGTATATAATACAATATTCAAAACATATAAATATGAATACACTATTGGTTAGGTATACATAAATCAGAGTGACACAAAGTTGTTAGAGTATGTCCACTGACGCACGTACGTCAATTGATCCCTACCGATGATGTATAGGTCTATCGGGTCACACACTAGGGATCAATCTCGACAACAACCAAGTATAGAGGGGCTTAACGGGTTAAATTGGAAAAATTGCAAAAAGGTTGTGGGCAGGGGAAGTTCACTGTGTGAACTTATGCCAGACAGCCTGCAGCGTTTTCTTTTCACATCCTCTCTCAACCAATGCATGTGTAAACACAATGATTGTGTCTTGGTCGGCTTGGGGTAACTAAGGGGCATCTAAGGGTTTATAAAAGGACCTCACATGTATTGCCTTCTATCCTTTTGCCTAGATACACACTTATACACTTAGAGCTATTGTGAGTTGTCCTTTTGCGTGTTCTTGTGTGATACTTGAAGGAGGCCAGAAGTAAGGAGGTTCTTGGTTGCTGTTTCAAGGTGATTTCAAGGCTTGAACATCACCTAGACTTGCTAGTACAAGGAGGTTGAGTAAACTCGGGGTGGACATCAATAGAGGGAAGTCTTGTTTGGCTTTCTTACTCATCACCATCATCACAATCTTCTCTAGCAAAAATCGACAAGGGTATAACCTCTTTACTTGTGTTCTTTCATGCTGCATATCTTAGTGTTAGAGAATGATCCACCATTTGGGGTTTTATAACTTTGTTTATGCTTTGTTATAGATGTATATCTTGGTATTACTTTGTTTTGCTACCAGACTCCCACTTGCACATGACACACCGTACCCATAGTATCACAGACAAAAAGCGGCCTCTAGTAAGACATCATTGCCCCCAAGTCAGCATAGGTTTTGTCATCCTGAACAAAAGCCAAATCTCAAACAAGTATGAAATGGCCCTATAGATAATTGAGCGTACATCCCTTTGTTCGAGATATCTATGTGAACACGAGACATGGTTAAATGTCAATCTCCTGATCGTTCACGATTATGTTTCTCGATCTTGATTAATAGTGACCCAAAATTCTAGTTGCAATCATTCAAACATCATTGCAAATGAGCACGGCCATGCCATTTACATTAGCGCTCAATAATCGAGGGGCCCATTGATATCTCTCTAAGTTCCCTTTATAAAAGACAATTACGAACTATGTTTGAAAGAAATCAAAGAAAAGCAGGTCCATGCTTTGGAACACATGTATCTACGGTCTAAGGATGAAATGATATTATCATCCTGACCTACTCGTGACAGAAACCATGAAGTAAGTTCATGTGTGGGTCGTCCAGTCACTTGACCTAGTCAAACACTGGCGAAGTGTTGCGTCTCTTTTACCCAATCCATTATTGGATAGCTACCAACCACTTCCCTCAGTCTTAATTCAAACTTCCTCCCCATGAAGAATGAACGACTGTGGATATTTAGAATGAAAAAGCATTCTGAGAAGTAATTAAACATTCTAAAATGAAACACAATAAGTACGTATCAAACATAAACCAAAATACACTCAGGCCAAAATACATTTAGAATACTGCTTAATGTATACAATATGAAATACAATACTGCTTAATGTTCCCAATTGATAAGTACGTATCAAACATAAGCCAAAATACACTCAGGCCAAGTCACTAGCAAATCTAACACCTATCAATCTAGTGTGAGAATCATGTACAGCTTGTGACAACGGCTTAGTGAACGGATCAAATAAGTTGCTCTTCGATGCTACTCTGCTTATGGCAATGTCACCACTCTCTATAACATCTCTGATGAAGTGGTATTTGCCTCGTCCGCTTATGAGCTGTTGGTTCCTTAGCAAATGCAACCGCATCCTCATTGTCGTAGAAGATTTCAATAGGGTCCAGCAATGCTAGGAACCACTCCAAGATCTTGGATGAATTTCCTCATCCATAAAACCTCCTTTGCTGCTTCACTAGCCGTAATTTACTCCGACTCGGTAGTTCAAGCAGCAACTGTGTCTTGCTTGGAACTCCTACAACTGATAGCACCGCCATTTAAAAGGAACACAAACCCTGATTGTGATAAGTAGTCATCCTTATCCGTCTAGAAGCTAGCATTAGAATAACCATGTACTCTAAGCTCTTCCTCACCACCATAAACCAAGAACATCTCCTTTGTCCTTCGAAAATACTTGAGAATGTTCTCTACCGCGGTCCAATGAGCTTGCCCGGGATTAGCCTGATATCTGCTCATCATGCTCAAGGAACACGATACATTAGGACGAGTGCAGAGCATGACATACATGATTGATCCTATTTCCGAAGCATAAGAGACCCTCTTCATTACGTCTAGCTCCTCCTTGGAACTAGGACAGTGAGCCTTTCTCAACTTCACACCATGCAACATAAGGGTGATACCCCTCTTTGAATCCTCCATCTTGAATCGCTTCAAGACTTTATCCACATATGCACTTTGGCTAAGCCCAATGAGTCTCTTAGATCTAGCTCTATAGATCTTAAAGCCCAAGATATACGCTGCCTCTTCCAAGTCCTTAATAGAGAAACTATTCCTAAGAAAAGATTTAACCTCTTGCAAGGTTGGAACATCGTTTCCAATAAGTAGAATATCATCTACATACAGGGCAAGAAATACTACAGCACTCCCACTAGCCCTGACATACACGCATGGTTCATCCTTGCTTTTCGAAAATCCAAATTCCTTGATTTTCTCATCAAAACACAGGTTCTAGCTGCGAGATGCTTGTTTAAGTCCATAAGTGGACTTCTACAGTCTGCAGACTCTATCAGGATACCCAGGATGTACAAAACCCTTGAGTTGTAACATAAACACATCTCATTTAGATTCCCGTTAAGTAAGGAAGTTTTTACATCCATTTGCTATATATCATAGTCATAAAATGCAGCAATGGCCATGAGTATTCTGATAGACTTCAACATTGACACTGGTGAAAAGGTTTCCTCATAGCCAATCTCATGAGTTTGTGTGAAACCCTTAGGCACCAATCGGGCTTTGAAGGTATTTACAGATCCATACACGCTGGTCTTTTCTTGAAGACCCATTTACACCCCACTGTCTTACACCCGGGTGTGGGATCAACCAACTCCCAGACTTGGTTGTCTGACATGGATTGCATCTCGCTCTCCATAGCCTCCTTCCACCTAGAAGACTCAATGCCCCTACGACTTCCTGGTAGTTGGTGGGTTCATCATGATCCACCAATAAATCGTCACCCTCAGATATAAGAAATTTGAAATCTCTCTAGCTCTTGATGAGGTCTACTAGATCTACGAGGAAGTAATAGAGTGTTGTCAGGTACCGAAACATCATATTGCTCGGTCTCAAACACTTCGGGTTGAGTGCTAGTGCCGACATTAGTCCCTTCTTCCATGGGTTCTTGAATTTCATCAAGATCAATCCTCTTACCACCAGACTGCATGGATATCAATTCTCGATTCAAAGAAAACTGCCCATCTTGCAATAAACACTTTGTTTTCGGAAGGTTTGTAAAACAAATATCCCATGGCTCCAGTTGGATACCCAATGAAATAACACCTCTCTGACCATAGTTCAAGTTTGTAAACTACCTCACCTCTAACGTACGCAGGACATCCCCAAAACTTGAGATATGTGATCTAGGAGCCACTCCATGCCAAATCTCATAAGGTATTTTCTAGGATTTCTTTGTCGGTACGAAGTTAAGGATCCTGGTCTCCGACTCAATAGCGTACTCCCAAAAACTAATGGGTACAACTGTGCGAATTATCATAGATCGGACCATATCTAATAATGTCTGATTCCTTCGCTCGGAGACACCATTCAATTGTGGCGTCTAGGAGGAGTTACTTGTGAGACAATCCCACAACTCATAAGATGGTCATAGAACTCTATACTCAAATACTCGCCTCCCCTATCGGAGCGAATTACTTTGATAGTCTTGCCCAATTGATTATGTACTTCATTTTGGAATGTCTTAAAGACCTCAAAAGTCTCATACTTATTCCTAATCAGGTAGACATATCCATATCTACTATAATCATCATAAAATGTAACGAAGTATCTTGAGTTGTTTCTTGGGGTGTGATTTATGGACCACACACATCAGTATGTACAATGTCCAACAGGTCTTTACCCCTTTCACACACACCGGTGAAGGGAGACTTAGTCGTCTTACCCAATAAAAAAGACTCGCATGCTTCATTTGACCCGAGGTCAAATGATTCCAAGACCCATCCGCTTAGAGCTTGGTGATGTGTTTCTTGTTTATGTGGCAAAGACGATTATGCCATAAGGAAAACTTATCCAAACCATTTTTGGATCCAGAATCAATATTCATGATTGTTCTATTATTTTAGAAGTATGCATCAGCTTCGTATATACCACAACATGTATATGGTTTAAAATAACAAACATTATCTTTAAAACACGAGATAATTCCATTATCAACATTACAGTTATATCCATCATCATACAAAGAAAATAGAGACATAATGTGTCATACCACATCGGGCGAATAGCATACATCTTTTAAAATAATAGAGTAACCGGATCTAAACGTAAGCTCTACTATTCCTTTCTTCAAAACAGGGACGACCTCCTTGTTCCCCATAATAAGATCTAGCTCCCTATCTCTCAGCCATCTACTTTCCCTTAGCACCTGCACAATGTTACAAACGTGAGTGCCACAACGGGTATCCAAAACCCAGCCATTAGATGTAGAAGTATGATGGAGTTCAATCATGAACGTACCTGAAGTAGAAGCGCCCACTGCGGAAGCTCTAAGCTTCTTTATGTCCTAAGGTACTTTGGGCAGCTGCGGCGCATGTGCCCCTTAACCCCCCAGAAAAAGCAAACCGCCTATTCTGGAGTCTTAGCTTGGGGAATTAGACCCTTTTGCTTCGGCTCTGGGGTAGGATTAGGCTTGGGAGCCTAACCTTCCCATTACCTTTACCCTTAGGAATAGAGGCCGGTTTCCCTCTCTTCTTGGAGCTACCGTTCTTGATAGCCAAGACGGCCGGAGCAGGAGAGATGGACTTTTACTTGGTCATGTTGGACTCGGCAGTCCTCAGCATACCATGCAATTCCAATAGGTATTTTTCCATCCCATGCATATGATAATTCATAATGATTTGATTATATGATGGTGGAAGAGACCGGAGGATTATGTCCACCGCCATCTCTCTCCCAATGGAGAATCCTAACCTCTCCAAGTGCTCCACGAGTGCCTTCATCTTGAGCATGTGGAGGCTAAAGTTTCCGTCGTCCTGCAGCAGGCAACCAGGAAGGTCGTTCAAGCACCCATACCATTCTTGCCTTGCTTGTTGCTGAAACATGTCCTTCAAGTAAAGCATCATGTCGTAAGCACTCAGATGCACCTTTTTTTCCAAGTCGGAGTTCATCATGCTTAGCATGAGGCAAGTAACCTCGTTGGTGCCTTTGATACGCTTTTCGTATGTGTCACGAACTGACCTACTTGCATTGGTAGCAGGGGCATTGGGAAGGGGTTCCTCGATGGTGGGAAACTTGTCTTCATGTATTTGGACAATTCTTAATTACCTAGACCAATCCATAAAGTTTTTTCCATCAAGTTTCTCCTTCTCTAAGAACATGCGAAGAGAAAAGTTGGTGGTGTTGTTGGTGCTAGTTGATGCCATCTATTAAAGCAAAGAACCATATTTAACCTTGCACCGTAACAGGTTTTCTGCGGATTACATGGCAAAACTATTTAGACCAGTAACCATTTACCGATTGCAATCCATTATTGCAATGCTTAGTTCTTTGCTGGATTCGATTTGACAACCATTGTGTCATATATTGGCATGTTTAATCCCTCCACACCAACTTCAAAGTGAGATTTCGAATAACTCGGCTAGTGCTCGACAATTATCCAAAATATTATTTTGAAATCGTAAATCAACCGTCAATATACACTGTGGTACTCTAGCCCAATCGTTGACTTGGCTAAAGCTCGACAATCAACCTTGCGAGTTGCCACATTCGCCTTCCACACAACCCACACAAGGATCAACTCGGCTAAAGCTCGACAATCATATATATATATATATATATATATATATATCATAAGTTGGTAACTATACCCATAAAGCCTATGCGTTTTTCTCGTGAACCAAAACGGGAAAAACAAGTCAATTAGGGAAAAGATTTGCTTTGACTTCGGATGTGCCCCACTAAATCCGCCACCTCCATTGGCCCTCCCGGATTCGTGATTGCCAAGACGTCAACCGCCATTACTCCCGATGGTTGCCTCCATATTACAATTACATAGAAAAAAAATATAGAAATGACATGCAAGCTACAAAACCTATTTTTCTAGTACAATTACATAATATGGAAATTTAAATGACATGCAAGCCACATAATACAAATTACATACCAAATAAATTAATAAATTAATTATTACGAACCATGTGACATATAATCATCAAATGAATGAAATAATTAAATAAACAACAACCAAACATCCATGCAAAGGTCTAGGACATCTATATGGTTACCAACAAAACACAACCAAACAACCACATGAACAAACAAGCATGGTGTGTCACAAAACCATACAAACTTATGTATCTTGATTAAGATTATTTTACAAACAATCAAGGCATACAAATAATCCTATGTACATATGCATTAGTAACACCAAATCATTTTTGGTGAAACATATTCATATATACATAATGTAAGTACATGCAATTACCATTTTTATGCCAAAATAATAATATACATCTAAATACACCAATCAAGACACAAGACATCTTCAAAATAACATAAACATGATTTTTGGAAAAATCCAGAAACAAACAACCAAAATAAAACCCGAAGAACAAAACAATACGAATTTTAAAACCGAAAAATAGTTTCTGGACAGACTTCACGCCGTGAACTAGTGAAAAATAGTTTAGAAAAAATTTTCTTTTCGGGTTTTCGGGCCACCATGTGCAAATCTAGTGTAGAGGTGGCTCTGATACCACTGTAGGGGTTTCATGAATCACGCAACAGAAGCAAAACAAAGTAATACCATGATATACATGTATAACAAAGCATAAACAAAGTCATAAAACCTCAAATGGTAGATTATTCTCGAACACTAAGAAAAACAACATGCAAGAATGATATTGTCAATTTTGTACATCAAATATATATCTTATTATTGACAATATCTGGTTTTTAATACTAAAATATAGCCGAAATGTTGAAAAATAGTTCTAATATTTTATTCACGGCTATGCCACGCCGCGGGACAAAACCTATGCCGCGCCGCGGGAACCTACGAGCCATCTCCTATAAATAGCAGCATTCGTGTTCAGTTGAAGAGAGAGCCAGAGAAGAAGAGAAGTCCTTATGCTCCGTCCCACTCTCGTTCCAGTAGCTTTAGTTCGGTAGATTTCGCTTTCCATATGTTAGATTATCGTAGTTTACGTTCGTTTGTTCGTTATTTACCGTTTCAAGCTCGTTGCTGTATTTCCAGAAGTTGGTTGCTGTATTTCCATTTCCAGAAGCTGTAGAACGCATTAATTTCAGTAATCTTCAATTTGGTATTTTCTTTCCTTAAATATGTACTCGTATTTATGTTATTTGCGTAATACCGTCATCATGCGTAGCTAAATTTCCGTTACCTCGTCATGATGAATAGTATAAATATGTAGTTGTTATACGTAGGTTATTCTGGAATGATTTTAACTAAGATATGAAAATGATAAATCTGAAATAATGTAACGTTATATTTGGTTATTTTGTATAATACTATCATTTCATGCGGGTATTCGGCATTGTAAGTGTTGAAAAACCATTTGCTTAGGACATCTGTATCTTTATACGTTATATATCCCAAACAGACTCATATTTATATGCATATGCTCATGGACCTACTTGAGGTGTAAGATACGTATAAGTCTAGTATGTGTATAAAGGGACATATGCTTATGGACCCACTTGAGGTGCCTGAAATGATATATTATCTTAATACCCAAATATATATCTTCTTACCGGATGTCGAAAGATGATGGTAATTATTCTGTCTATTATTTCATTAGGAGATAAATATTGACCTTTTAAGTAAAACGGGATAACACCCGGGAAGCGAGGTTTTATCTAACCGGTGTTTTAATAATACAGAGATTAAATCAGAATTATCACTTATTTGTACTGTAAAGATAAATCTTGTTTTAAAGACAATCTTAGTTAAATCGGGCTTTTATAACCGGATTAGTTAACACTACTAATTAATATTAATCTGGAGGATTCATGACTAGGTACTCATTTTTCATTTTACTTATTTCAATCTGTATTCCTGATAGTTTTGCCTTAGTTTAATCTGTTTATGCCCTGTAGTTCAATTCCAATTTTCCCCACGATTATTGATAGCTAGACAATAGGTTTGGATTTAAGTAGCCTCACTTATCTCTTACCCGTGTTCGATAAATCATCGGTCTTACCAGTAGCCTATATTACATACGTTGGTGCTCTGCCCGGGTGTGCTATTTTAGACTAGTAGTAATTCCAATTAAAACCTTTCCGTGACATCATCTCTAGTTTTCAAAGACGTGTATCGCGAACGCGCACACCAACAAAGAACTCAAGTAAAGAGGTTATACCCTTGTTGATTTTTGATGGAGGAGATTGTGATGATGGTGATGAGCAAGAAAGCCAAACATGACTTCCCTCTATTGATGTCCACCCCGAATTTACTCAACCTCCTTGTACTAACAAGTCTAGGTGATGTTCAAGCCTTGAAATAACCTTGAAACAACAATCAAGAACCACCTTACTTCTTGCCACATTCAAGTATCACAGAAGAACACTCAAAAGGACAACTCACAAGAGCTCTAAGTGTATATGTGTATCTAGGCAAAAGGATATAAGGCAATGCATGTGAGGTCCTTTTATAAACCCTTAGATGCCCCTTAGTTACCCCAAGGCCGGCCAAGACACAATCATTGTGTTTACACATGCATTGGTTGAGAGAGGAGGTGAAAAGAAAACGTTAAGTTGCAGGTTGTCTGACATGAGTTCACACCGTGAACTTCCCCTGCCCACCACCTTTTTGCAATTTTTCCAATTTGACCCTTTTAGCCCCTCCATTCTTGGTTGTCGAGATTGATCCCTGGTGTGTGACCAAATAGGACTATGCATCATCGGTACTAGCTGATCAATTGGCGTAAGTGTGTCATTTGGCATACTCCAATAGAAGTACATGCAGATATGTAGTTCAAAGCAAATATATATTTTGTTTAATTATATGGTAGAAGTACGTTCCTCAATATAAAACAATGTGTTCGATTTATTTCACATTATATGTACTCATGGTTTATGTATATATAAATCAGATCGTGCAATTCAAAGCATAAACATTTTATATAATTTATCCAGAATTTTATCAACGTGGAAAATAATTTTTGTAATTCATTTCTCATTATTTTCCCTCTTTTTATAAGAATTTGAATTGAGGTTTTGATATGTCAAAGCGAGTAACACAACTTTAAATATCGATAACATAACTGAAATGTTAGGTTAACAAAAGCTTAATTGGGTTAACCCGAACCCGATTAAAAACATAGAATTTAACCCGAAATCGGACCCTATATACATTTCGGGTTTATCCGGTCAATCCGATTAAGCATTTTTGGCCCGAATAAATCCGACTCCAATAAGCTAATTCGGGTTCAGACTTTTTGAGACCCCTAAATGCAATTATGCAAGATGAGGTTTGTACCTCTTATTGAAAGAGAGATATCTATGTCCCCCTCGATTAATTAAAACAGATGAAGTGCATAATCATGCCCACAAAAAAAATTGGCTCTTTGTTTATCGTTCTATTAGATTCTAATAGTCTAGAAACATATTCTGAGTATTTGAGTTGACACTATCCATACTCTTATTCAAAAAACAAACAGGGTAACTATATCCTCTTCCTGGATAAGGGATTCATCATGAAGTGTAAACTAAAATTGGTTTTTAATAATATCACCTAGGTATAAGAATTCTTAGCTCAAGTGTCTGGCTATGAGTCTACTTAGTCATTACCCAATTTACTGACTTGCACAAATGGAAGTCTCTTCGACTTAATGTGCACATACAACTACATTATGATGTCATAATCGATATCAAAGGACACTGTAAGGTCATAATTGTAAGCCCCTTTAGATCAAATAGTTAGCAACCCGAATTCAAGAGTTCAATCGAGGAATTATTTTGTAAAATTATTATGAAATTGTGCAAGTTAATTGGGTATTAACGGTAATAGGGACCCTCACGGGTATCCTAGTTGTTGTTTTCAAGTTAATATTTATCCAAGCTTTCCTGCTTTTGGATCTCTTTCAGAGCAAAAAGGATAAGTATGGAGAAAATTTTGGTATAGTAATCACTCCCTTCAAATACACCAATGATAATATCAATAAATAAAAGTCTAAAAGTAGCAAGATACTTGATAATACATAAAATTACAAGTTTTTTATAATAAAGAAAGCGAGTTACTATGCCACATGAAGTGTTACCCCACGTGTGAATTGTTTTGTATGAAGGCTTTTGTTGAGACGCATTCCTACACGACTTGATTTGCATTTTAAAGGAATCACTATGTCATCGGTGGCTTGTCCAATTTGCACAGGTGATATGAAAACTGTGGAGCATCTTTTTTACTCTTGCAGAGAAGTAAAAAAGATCTGGTCATGGCTGGTTAATTGGTGTGATATAGATGATGGAAATCATAACTCTTTGTATCAACATATGTCAAACGTAATAGAGAATGCTAATTCAGAAAAAAGTAGAAGCTTATTGGAAGCGGCTGTTGGGAGTTTGCTATGGTTTCTCTGGAAAACACGCAACAATTTGATCTTCGATGGGAAACAATTTTCACACTCCAATACAAGCTTCTTTGTTTGTATGGTTAAAATATAGAGGTAGATTTAATTCTCTTAATTGGTCAATGTGGTGTTGTAATCATATCTTCTATTTTTTAATCTTGTAATCTCATTGTAGTGTCTTGATAGATTTATTAATAAAACTAGCTAAGCGATCCGTGTATCAACACGGGATTATATAAGTCAATTTTAAATTTATATAGTTTTAAAAAGTATCAAGACGTATAGTAAAAATAATTACAAAGCATTAATATAAAATCTTGTAAGAAATGAATAATCATTACAGAATTTTGAAATTCATACATAAAATTATCTTAAATTTTCTTTAATACCTCTTTATAAACAACATTCATAGTTTTATTAGTAAGGTTTCCTTAAACGTCGCAAATTAAAACTTTTTATATAAATTTATCTTAAATAAAACAAAATTTAAAAAAAAATAATTTTAATACTTTTTATCAAAAGACAGAGGAATCAGATATTTTATCGACTATGATACTTAGATAGAATAAATATAAAAAAGATATAAATTGTTTTATGAATAACCTACCCACTACTATTAATGGATAACAAACAATTAAAAATATACTATTTTAAAAAAGTGTCATATTACAATAAAATTTATATCAAAACGTAGATAAAAATGAGACGGTCACAAATATATAATTATTATTTCTCTAAACAAATTATATAAAAAGTTATTAAACATATTTTATAAACAACCTATAATTAATTATATTAATATACAATTTTTATAAAACCCCTCACATTTTCAAAAAAGCCCCTAACATATTTTATAAAACCCCTTCAGAATTTTCACAATGCCCCCTCGAAAAACTTAAACATTTTAGTCATTTTTGACGTCATCATCAACTTTTTTTTTATTTTTTTTAAATTCAAGAGTTTGTGTAAACACACGGGTCAGACATAATTACTTATGAAAAATCGTTTGATTAAAAATATTATTGTTTTGTACGAATGAAAGAATAGACTAATCTTAAACTTTTTATAAATTTTAAAAAAAAGTTTATATTGATTGCGATCAACATAGAATAATAAATGAAGACAACTTTTACAATGATGTAAAATTAATTTTCGATGAGATTTGTAAAACAATTAAAATCAAACCTAGTATGGGTCACGGCATATATAAATTTTACAGTTATTTAATCTGAGCACCCACTTTTTAAATACCGAAATCCAATTATGATTTTTCTTAGGTCAAAATTAGATTCAGTTTTGACTTTAAATTGAAGATTGATGTTGTCTTCTTTCACATTCTCGTTATTTTGACGTTATATAATCATTTAGTATATTCTTATTAATATTTAATATTTTTCATTTTTTACAACCAACCCGTATATTGCACGAGCATCTAATTTTATCTTTAATATTAAAAATTATTAAGAGATCTAAATTAAAACCAATTCAATATTATATTTAATTTGTATTTACTAACTTAGATGGATCTTCATATAATTAGCTTTAACTATATATGTCAAGAGTTTAAATTAGAAAACATTTAAATTATATTAAGTTTGAAAAATAGTTTTGGATGATATTAAGAAAATCTTTGTTTTCATTAATGTCAATCGCATGTTTTTTATGGATAGTATAATCTTTGTAATTTTTTTTTGAAAAATAGCTATGGATAATTTATTATAAATGCACGTAATTTTAATTATTAAAGATGATTTTATTTGTTGGTTATATTTGATATTTATTATTAATTTGATTAAAGGTTATATTTATCTTAATTTACATTGGTTAATCACATTAGTTTGACTCTAAAAAGTCAAAATCAAAATTTTGAAATTAAAGGAATAAATGGCTAAGATTAAATCTTATATTAAATGAAAGGTCCAGATCATCTAATAATTTTTTTTGTAATTAGTCTTTTATATATATTTTAGAAGATTAGAAGATAAGATAAGATTTGGGTTTGTAGACAGTGGTGATGACCGGGCCGAAGCTCCTTATCTACATTCCATTTTCTTGCCGTTCAAACAAAAAAAAAAACAAAAGGTTTAGAAAATAATAAACTTTTTCTTTCATTTAGCTTCGATCTTTACATATATACTTACTTTATCACATTAAATCTAAATTTTAGTTATTAAGAAGATATATATTAATCACTTAAATGTAATAAATGTTTGAAAAGAGCATATACCTAAATAAATATGAAAAATTCAAGTCATAGGGTTTGATTTATATGACTTTATTAGGGTTGTTAATTCAATATACCTAACACATGTTAAATGGTATCACCAATAGTCATGTTTTCTTAATTATAGCCCCTGCTTCAATTTCCACCAACCTTATAAGTTATAATTCTATTACATTTATATGGAAGATGGTTGTACATTTTATATATATTATTATTACTGCTTGCCGTCGAAAATTTATTAAGTTGTCGTTTTCTAATTACACAACAAACGTTAAAAAGATTAGAATTTTTTTTTTTTAGAAAAGCATCCTATAAATAAAATAACTATACTATATGATTTAGCAACAAAAAAGAAAAAAAATCTTATAACTTTAACGGCGTCTAAAGGCAGAATATATTATGTATAGAACAGCATTTATGATCCGATTTATGCGACACTCACTCTCAGTCAAACAAATTATTAATGTTTCTTACATATCTGAAATATTTATCGCATATATATTTATTTCACGATTTCTTTTTCAAAAATACAAATATATATTATTATAATTTATAAGTAGATTATATGTTCGTTTAATATATTGGTTGCACTTAAAAAAAATATATTGGTTGCATTTAAAAAATAATAAATATTAAAAATTAATAAAATGTATTAAATAATAATTAAATAAACTGACCATAAACGACGTCAATATCTAAACCAGTGATCGATGGAAGTGTCAAAGCGAGGTTGATGGCACAATGAGACACGTAACGGAAGAATCATGGTATCGTGATAAAAAAACATGATTTTATTTTTGTACATGTTATCAATCATTATTGTTACAATTAAGACAACAAAGTAAATTATTTATTTGTTTATAAGAAGTTATATGATTATAAAATATTTTAAAATAATAAAATTAGAATTTAGTTAAATAGGATATTTCTAATTACTCTAATCATTTTGATTCAATTTTTACCTAGAGAAGTCAAAATTGGCATTCCAATTTTATTTAAATGGATTATCAAAATTAAACATAAATTTATTTTACTAAATGAAGGATTATAATCATTTACTAGTTTTTATGCATATCAGTCTTTTATTTATATTAGAAGCTATAATTTTTTAAAACATCCTCCTATTAAGTTTCAAGTCACCTTCCTCCTTTACAATTTGAATTTAATTAGAAGAGTCGTATGTAGGCCTGACAATTCGGGTCTTGTTCGTGTTAAATGGTTCGGGTCATGTTCGTGTCAACCATTTTCGTGTCACTTCCGTGTCGACCCATTCTTGACCCGGTTTAGTTTCATGTCGTGTTCGGTTCGTGTCACTTAATTCGTGTTCGGTTCGGGTTGTGTTTTCGTGTCAACCCAATATTTGGAGAAAAAATATTAAGTTGTGTTTTCGGTCAAATAACTTGACTTTCATGTCGGGGTTTCATATCGAATTATTTTTTAGAAAAATGTTGAATGTATAACTTTGTTATATCAACTTTACTAAGCTTTTATTACGCATTTTAATAACTTGACTTTCATGTTATTGTTGCAAGTCGCAACGCACTGAGGCTAGGACACACGTTCTTTCCCTCTTTTATTCTTCCTTAATTCTTATTTCTATTCTTAATTTCTTAGGAATATTTATAATTTTATCAAAATTAAGATTGACGGTATTTGATTTGACTCACAAATTTGGAGGTAAAATGAAAATACTAAAAATGAGTCCCGCCATTTTTATATTTCCTAACTATATTAGTTACTTAGTTAATGACTTAGTTCATATCTATACTTAAAATTTTCTAAATATTTTTAAGTTAAATATTTTTTGGTTTTTTTAAATTTTTATTATAAAAAGATCGTGTTAAACTGGTTACCTTCGGGTTATCGTGTTCGTGTCGTGTTTGTGACGAAAAGTTTCGTGTCATTTTCGGTTGACCCATTTCTTACCCAGTTCAGTTTCGTGTCGTGTTCGTGTCGACCCAAATCGTGTTAGGTTCGGGTTGGGTTTCGGGTTGTGTCAGGATTTGTCAGCCCTAGTAGTATGAATGAAATAATTAATAAGGGCTAATTGTCAAAATTGGATATCATATTGTTTGACAAAGAAAAGAAACTGAATTTTAATTTATATTAAAATAGATTGTTAAAATTAAATAATTATTTGTTTAACCTAAGTTATTAGGATTTTCAAATAAATTATATCGATGTTATTCTTTAATTTATATTAGATATTTATTAATGATTTGTTTTTGTTTTACTTTGATATCTAATAAATCCTATTTTTCAATCTATGTTATTTTAAAATTTCATTCACGTTTTCGGATTAAATTTGATTATTTCAAGGATAATCAAATAACAATTGATTTGTAATTTCCATTCTAATTAATTTCAATTTTAATAAAAAAATTGAAAACTAGATTTTAATTTTTACAAAAATCAAAGATTTAGATTTAATACTTTAATTTATTTTATCTAAATCAATTGTATAATAATTCTATTCAAGTTAGTTTTTTATTTACATTGGAAGAACTATGATTAATTAGAATTCGAAAATACCAAAATAAACATTTAATTGATATTTATAACATTAGTTTAAATACTCGTATAATATACAGATTGGTTTAAAAATAATAAATATTAAACATTTATATAAAAAATATTAAATATTTATAAGTCTTGAAAGAAATGAGAGTTTAAAGATATGACAACAGACACTAGACACTAGTACAAAAATGACTTTTAGTTATATTTTTTTGAAAAAATACAGTCGCACTTTTCATTTAAAATGTGACTATATGTCATTTTTAAATTTCTATCATACTTTTAGTCATATTTAATTTTGTTTGTGTGACTATTGCATAGTAAATATATACCTTCAATCACACTTAAACATAAATAAGTGACAATTGCCTAGTAAGTAAATAGTTTTAGTCATACTTAAAGATAAAAACGTGACAATTGCATAGTAAGTAGAGACTTTTAGTCTCACTTAAACATGAAAACATGACACTTACTAGCCACACTCGTAATAAGTGTGACCAAATGTCATGATATGCCACTGATATGTAAATAAATTTGAGATGGGTTTATAAATGACCATACACACACACACACACACACACACACACACACACACATATATATATGGTCACATGACGTCGTCAAAACCAAGACTAGTGGTGGAAGCGTCGTGCAAGGGGAGGACGGCCATGATGGCAAAATTTTAGTAACATGATACGTAATATGTGATGTGATTCTAGTACAAGTTCATAATAATTACAATTATAAGCAATAAGGTCAACTTTTTTTGGTTAAAATTAAATTTAAAACAGTTATAAATATTTTAAATGTGATAAAAATAAGGATTTGGTCAAATATGAAATTTATAAATTAGGATAGGCAAATACGAAAATATATATTTAATCTATTATAAAAAATTGATTGAACTTTGACTTCCAAAACTCAAAATCAACTTGGATTTTTAACTTAAATTAATGGTTAAAATATATTTTTTTATCAGAGTGAATGGTTAGGAATATAAGATTTAAATTAGTCTTTTATTAATATTTAGAGATACTTCTCAATTATTCACGATATCTCAAGATATTTCACAAAAATGGACAAATTGTAAACACCTATTTTTATAATATAACTTTCATTAAATATAAATATAAGAAATATATTCAAGCTGATTCAAAAAATGAGTTTAAACTTTAATTACATAAGATAATATAACTCTGCCTATTGATAAATATGTATCCCAGCTGCCATCGAAATCGATAATACAAACTCGGATCATATCTTCTAAAGTCTTAATGTTTCTCTCACTCTACCCATTGTTTTGAGGATGGTAGGCAGTGCCTAGATGAAGTTTCGTTCCCATATCCGTATGAAACTAGCTCCAAAACCTTGCTGTGAAGCGAGTATATATGTCAGACACGATAGATACCGGCACGCCATGTCTGGCTCTGATCTATTTTACATAAACATCTCCCATTTTCTCAGATATTTAATTTTCCTTGATCGGTATAAAATGAGCACCTTTGGTTAACTGATCAACTATAACCCAGATTACATCAAATCCTCTAGGTGTATTTGGAAGCTTTATGATCAAATCCATTGTAATATTTTCCGACTTCCATACTGGAATATCCAATGGCTGTAGCTTAGCGTGAGGTCTTTAATGTTCTGCCTTTACTTGCAAACAAGTTAAATACTGTTCAACATATCGAGTTACATCACGTTTGATCTCTGGCTACCAATAATCACGTTTTAAATCTCTATACATTTTTGTAATGCCTGAGTGTATAGAGAGATTGGATTTATGAGCCACATCAAGAAGCATCTGCTTGACATTACCATAGTTTGGAACCAATACACGACCATAACGGGTCAACAGTTTCGTGCTATCCTTCTGGAAATTAGAAATCTAACCTTTGATTCATTCTTTGTTCTGATTTTCTGTCTTAATAGCTTCAACTTGAGCCTCTCGAATTTTATCCAATACAAGAGTAGTAAGAGACATTCGCAAAGATTGAATCTTTAGCTGAGTTTCACATGTTTTTTTACTTAATGCATCAACAACCACATTTGATTTACCAGGGTGGTAAAGAATTTCACAGTTGCAATCTTTGAGTGGCTCTAACCATCTTCTCTGTTGCATGTTTAGATTCTTCTACTCAGTGAGATATTTCAAGCTTTTATGATCAGCAAACAATGTACACTTAACTCCATACAAGTAATGCCTCCAGACCTTGAGTGGGTCATGCGTAGGGTAATTTTGTTCATGTGTTTTGAGTTGTCGGAAAGCATAAGCTATTATCCTTCCTCTTTGCATTAGTACACATCCTAACCCATGATAAGAAGCATCACAAAAGATCACCATATCCTCAATTCCCTCTTGAAGTGTCAGAACTGGTGCGTCACATAGTTTCTACTTTAAAATTTCAAAGGCCTGCTGTTCTTCTACCCATTTAAATTCAACATTCTTCTTAGTTAATCGAGTTAAGGGAACCACTATCTTTAAGAAATCTTGAATGAATCTTCTGTAATACCCTGCTAAACCGAGAAAACTTCTCACTTCCGTAGGATTCTGAGGGGTTCCCATTTCATAATTGCTTCCACTTTAAGTGGATCTACTTTGATTCTATCTTTGTTAACAAGGTGACCCGGGAAATGTACCTCCTAAAGCCAAAATTCATATTTTGCCTTTCTGAGAGTCTCCAAAACTTCTCTGAGATGACATTCATGACTTGATTTCGATTTAGAGTATATGAGAATATCATAAATAAAGACTATTACAGTTTATGAAGGGTTTTGAACCTGACCAAACCACCATATGACTCAAACTGGTCAAAAACTTGGTTTAATTCCACTGGTTCAATCCTAAAAGCGGAACTGGATTGAACACAACCCTCTAAACCCCAAAAAGGGTTAGGATCTTTAAACTTTACATGATCAACATAGTTTCTTACAAACAATCCATAGATAAGGTTACAACAATATACCTGATCAGAAACTTTAGGATTGCTAAAGATAGTCCACCACTACTGCACCTCCTTGGAACTGGCTGCTAGACCGCTCCTGGATCACCAAGCCTTCAATTCTCGTAACCGAGAATGTGTGTGTGTGTTCTTCGTATATCACCAAATCGCAAAACACCTTTGGTGTTTTGTGTCTCGATTTCGACGAAGAGAGGAGAGAGGCGAGAGAGTGAGTTGCGACGAGAGGGAGAGGGGAGAGAGTTGGTGGCTAGGTTAATCCCTTGTGTAACTTCTATCTAATCCTTAAGCCTTAAGAATATATATATATATATATATATATATATATATATATATATATATATAAGGATTAGAATGGACCTAAACCCGTTTAATTAAAAGCCCACTGATTTTAATTAAACTTTCATCTCTTCTCATTTTGACCCCCTGGACTTTACTAGTTAATTAATTAACTATTAATTAACTGGTCCGTTAAATATTAAAACTTAATATTTAATTCCCTTTAAATAATAAATAACTAATTATTATTTATTTCTTTTCTAATAATTAATACAAACTGATTAATTATTTATTTCTCTCTTTTTAATAATTAATACTACTGATTAATTATTACTTTTCTCTTTAATAATTAATCTAACTGATTAATTATTTCCACACAGATTTATGGTGAAAATCAACTGTTCCGTATTGGGTGTGTAGCAGTGTGACCCTTTAGTCTCTTATAACATTGGATACAATGTGCCCATTAATTATCTCTGCACATAATCCAACAGACTCACACTTGTGCAAGATAAGTAATAGTTACTGCACATTGTTAGCCTAAGGAGGTCCCTAGCCAGACACTTAGGATAACCAGGTTATAAGAACTCTTATACCCCAAAGTAACTTGTGATAAAACTTCATAAGCAGCCTTCTTAGAAGTAACCTGTTATAAACTAACAGTTTATAAACTAAACTATCATAAACTCCCTGTTTATGAATGGGTACGTTTTTATATATACAAACTTGCATATATATAGGTTTGTCCCTTGCAGCGCGATATTTCAATTTCGAGCATGAGCATGGAAAAGGTCAACTCAGAGACTCAAAAATTTGTTCATGACATACTTGATTTCAAAACTGCGTGATAAACGACAAAGAACATATCAGTTCGTTTGGGCACGGCCGTGCTCTTACCAGTTTCTATAATCAGTCAAGGGGCCCGGAAACATCTCTTCTAAAAAGAAAGTGCAATTACCATCTTGCATATTCGCATTTGGAAATACGGCTCCCACTGAATCTAGACACGCCCCTTATGACCACCCTGTTACGGTGTGGCGTTAGAACGCGCTAAGAAGACAATAGTTACCGCATCCCAAATCAAATACCTCAGGCTTAAGGGTAACCTATGTGATAAATACTTTTGACATGAATCCACGAAGTATTTTTCACAGTGGGTTAATCCAATATTCGTAACTCTAATGAATATCCGTCAATTTTGGTCCGCAAAAACTTTTGCAGCTATATTCGACAAACTCTCGAATCTACCCCAAAATTACGATGACTTTATAGCCCTATCATAGTTCCACCACGATAAGTAGTCACGGATAATATTTTGAATAAAGCTAGTTTATTCTTGGATAAACCAAAACATACAAAGTTGTGAAGAACAATGAAACTAATTTCTACATCCTCCCATATTCTACACTGGAATAAAGATATATAATTTCTACCATTTTATTGACTCGATTCACGGTGTAAATCTGAATTACTTATTATTTTGCATTGTAACTTATCACAGATTACAAAGAAAATAATATGGTTATAAACCTACAACTCAAGACTAGTACCTTGAAGTACTCTTTCTTAGTTTTGCTAGAAATCGTTCTTGCAACCTTAGAACAGCTCTAGACTTACTTATTTTATAAAATTCCTTAAACTTGGAGAAACTGGAAATAACTCCAAAGTTTCTGATTTTATAAAATGATCTCCCTGTAATTAAGACTTTAATTACATTTGTAGATATACTGGATCTTATTATCCTTTTTGAAATGATAAACCTTCTTACATCTACTTGTAAGAAACTTGAGATTAGATTCCCTGTGTATGCCAACACTAATCTAATATCACTACTAAGAATGTTAGAGAACATTCTATTTTATCATTTCTAACGTTAACCAACCAACAGATTTGATTAAGCTGACTTACTGAACATTTCAGAACGTATATAATTTCAAGTCATAACTTGACTTGAAGTCTTGCAATGATATCTTTATTGAGTACCTCCCAATAAATCATGCATTCCTTGGATTAGTTCTTTCTCAAGAACCTACTATTTTAGATAACTTTTAAAAATCATCCAATAATTATATACTCTAAAAGTTCAATCTTGTATTTATCACACTGGTTAACAACAACCTTTTATTAACTCTGATAAATACATTTGTCAGATGCTCCCACTATCTTTTATGAAAAAGTGCATTATTTTAAAAACATCTTTTTAGGCTTAGTCAAAACTTGACTATCATGCCTAAAACTTGTGTTCCAAACACATGTTTTAAAAAATTTAGTTTTTGTAAGAAATTTGTTTTGTGAAACCAAGAAGTTGGATCTCTATATATCCATCTTTCTAGTTACAGAAAGTGGTTTCATTAAACTTGCTATAAGTGCAGAACACTTGTGAAGGCATTCTAAATTTCTTTTCCCTTTTAAAACATTTAGTACAAAATTCCTTGATTATAGTGACTACCATAATCACTTTTATATTTTCTTAAATGTTTTATCAAAAACTATTTACACTTAGAAATAATAACTATTATTTCATATAGTTCAAGACTTTGAACATTCACTTTTCACAACAAATAACTCAAACACTTATTAAATTAGAAAAACTATCTAATTTTATAAACAACACTTGTTTATTTAAGCGTTTGAAGATTGGAGCCATCATTTATATAACTACAACAAATCATAGCATAAGATCACAATGAATCACCAAACAAGTCAAGATTTGACTTATTTGTTCTCTTTTAGTCACAACTGGACTAATCCTGATTCATAAAATAAGTACACGTGCACGGATATTAACTAAGTAATTAAATTTCCATAAAACTTAATCTGGAGGTTTCCATAAACAATCAAGATAAAAACTGTTCAAATAAACTTAAAATTTTAATAAACTAGGAAATAAAATTATTATAATATCCATAGGTTGCACACGGGATCTTCTCCATGCCCGGCCGCATCACTTTTCATCCCCTTCTGCAATAAACGATTGCAAGATATTAGAATACTCGTAAAAACTTTTACAAGTGGAAAGTGACAAAAGAAGCAGTTTACACGATACCTGAGGTGTCAGCTTTGCCACCTGCCTCGTGACCCTTCGGGCAATCTTTTTTCCAATGTCCGACCTCACCGCACTTGAAGCACCGATTCTCAGTTCTTGCTTTGTTCGGCTTCGGCTTTTTGCCCTTGTTGTCGTTATTAGCCCTGGGTGCACTCTGGTTGGGTTGGGCCTTGCCCTTTCCCTTTCCGTTGCGCCCCTTCCTCTTCTTATGCCCGCCATGACCCACCATGAGGATGTCCTTGGACTTGGTCCCGATACTCTGCTCAACAGTCTTGAGCATTGAGTGCAACTCAGCCACGGATTTCTCCATGTTATTCATGTTGTAGTTGACTATAAAAGGCTTATAGTCATCCGACAACGAGTTGAGTATCATATCCGTTGCTAGCTGCAACGAAACTGGGTGCCCAAGTCGCTCTAGGTGGTCCATGTAACCTTTCATTTTCATGACGTGGTTACTGACCGAGGTCCCCTTAGCCATCTTGCACGAGTTGAATGCCCTGGTGGCATCATAACGCCCTGTGCGAGCTTGCTCTTGGAACATGTCCCTCAGCTGGTGGTCTTAGGCAGGAGTCTCCATCATGCTCGACTGCAACTCTGAACTCATAGTTGCGAGCATGAGGCAGCTGACGTCTACGGTGTCATTGGAGCGCTTCTGAAAAGCCTCCCTGACGTCTGCCCTAGCGTTACTGGCCAGAGGATTTCCTAGAGGTTGTTCTAGGACATACCACTTTCTCTCGTGCCTAAGCACGATCCGGAGATTTCTCTCCCACGTGAGAAAGTTAGGACCGACCAGCTTGTCCTTTTCAAGAATGGAGCGGAGAGAGAGGTTGTTGGTACTAGTAACGTTGGTTGCCATCTACAAATTAAAACCCGGTTTAATTAGTAATTGCAAATATACTTTCTAATCATATATCATCAAACCCATAAATAATATATATTAGACCTAGGACTCATATTTCACATACTTGACGCAAGGTTTGGGCACTTCCCGCCAATTCATGCTATTTCTGGTAGGTAACACCCTGTACCAATCGTACCTAACTGTACGACTCCTAGAACCTCATAGAGCACTTAGACCCTGTCTAGTATGTTTAACTCTACTCTAGTGCGTTTTGGGCCGGGACTCCCGATTATCACCAAAATAGATCGCACCACCTAAGACAGCATGAATTCTGGCAGGGACTCCCGATTATCGCAGAATCTTTCATGCCCCTTCCCGTAATGGTTTGAACCCGGATGCCCAAGGTTTGGGCACTTCCGACACCCGAGTACCATTTAACAGCAAGGGTGTACCATTAGGTGGGTAGCACACTGATATAAGAATTTTCTTGGGTTTTATAATTAAGTTAAAAACTTAATTTTCCAGTTTTTAAAAAACCATTTTAAAACTAACTGTTTTAAAAATACGATTTAAATGTGTACCTAAACTAGGTGCACAAAACGGTTTTTATAAGTTCCAAACTTATAACCTTGACAAAACTTTAAATTTATAAAAAATTTAACTAACACGACTAGCAACCTGTAGTCGTATTCTAGTTTGTCATAAAGCGCGTGATTTTTTACTGTTTAATAACAGCCTGTTATTAAATCTCTTTTTATTTAGCATCATATAAATGTCGCAAATCTATATGAAAAGCAGTAAATAAAAAGAAACACAACCACGTAGATAATAAGAGTAAACATATAAAACTCTATAGTTTTGCCAACTAATCCCAAGGTCAAACCTAAGGACAAAGTGACTTGGATTCGCCTTTCTTAATATGTTGCTCCCACTAGCCTTGACACCTCCGCGAAGTGTCCGTGCTTCGCGTATAGAACACCATTTACGTCGCCATCTTCTTCGAGTCCATCTTGGTTGAGGGATTAAACTACTACTAATCTATTACAAATACAATATTGAATGGGGTTGTAAGTGGCACGCAGACCTCCCCGAACCACTACAATATTACAAGTAAGAAAGAGATTGTAATTGGCACACAGGCCTTCCCGAAACCAAAATAAAAGAAGGATAATAAAAACGAGTCCTAAGTCAGCAAAGCTATAGCTATATGTATCACAACCACGCAATTATATATAAGCACTATATATATAAAAAACAACCACGCAGTTATAATATACAATCAATAAACTATGCTGTTAAGCACACAACCTGATTTGTTTAAACTTTCTCATTTACCCTTTGATTAATACATATTAACCAAAAATGAGAATTATGATCTTCTAATTTATTTGACCAAAATAGTTTTTCAACAAAACTTAAAAAACTTGATTTTATTCAAAACTTGAATGAAATCCTCACGTCGAGTTTTCTTACTAGTTATCCAATAACTTAAAACCGACAATTTTTGGTCAATTAAATATTATCTTATTTGTTTCTCCATTTTATTATATAAACTTTATCCTTTTAGACTATATTCAAAAATGACTTAAACTAGTCATAATAAATAAATATCTAAACTAATATATATTTTAACTAAACTAATTAAAATATATAATACTAGTTTATATAACACTTTATTAATTTAATACTTAAAATTAATAATCCTTTTGTATTAATCCGGAAAAACTATTTTGGGCCAATATCTCTCATCAACCCGAGAGACCCACTGGGCCAAGACCCTATTGGGTCGAGAACCCATTGGACCAAAAACACCTGGGCCGAAACCCCGCTGGACCGTGATCCTCCTTGGGCCGAGACCCACCTGGATTGTGATCCTCCTTGGGCCGAAACCCTTTTTGGGCCGTGGCATCCTGGGTCGAAAACACTTGGGCCGAAACCCACCCTGACCCTTAGCGCCAATAACGGCCGCCGCGAGGCGCAACTGGCCTTAGCGCCGCTAACAGCCATCACCCGACACGGTGATGATCTCGGTTCCAGTTTTCCGATTGATACAACATTCTAAATCCCTCTTAACCTATTAAAACTAACTGTTTTAATATACTGATTAAAAACTGGATTTAATTCAAAAACCAAAAACTATTAATTATTAATATTAACAAAACTTGTTTTATTAATAACTAATTATTCTAAAAACTTGATTTCAACCTTTTTAAACAAAAGTTCGAAAACTGGTTAAAATCTAGTTTTAGATAAAATGTTTATTCTTCTTAACCGTTTAAACACAAACCTGGTTTAAACCTAACTAGTTAAAAAATAAACCTTTTATAAACTAGATAAAACAGAAAACTTGTTTTTATACCCTATGGTTTTCGATTTTCATGAAGGAAAGAAATAAGATAGAGAAGATCATTTAACTATCAAACAAACCAAAAAACTGGATTCACTAGGTTTTTATTAATTTAAACAAACTGTTTAATTTAATCTTAATTCAATCTTATCTTTATTAAAAAATCATAATCTTTTTAACCATTCAAACTAACTGTTTGAATTTCCTGATTAATAGGATAAACCTGATAACAAAAACAAACTGTTTTGTCACCTTACCTGATAACAATAACTATTTATTATTTATTTCCTTTCTAATAATTAATACAAACTGATTAATTATTTATTTCTCTATTTTTAATAATTAATACTACTGATTAATTAATTACTTTTCTATTTAATAATTAATCTAACTGATTAATTATTTCCACACAGATTTATGGTGAAAACCAACTGTTCCGTATTGGGTGTTTAGCAGTGTGAACCTTTAGTCTCTTATAACATTGGATACAATGTGCCCATTAATTATCTCTGCACATAATCCAACAGTTTATCCAACATCGGACGACATATGTGGTTCATAAGATCCATGAAAGCTCCTGGTGCTTTGGTTAACCCAAAAGGCATGACTACAAATTCAAAATGCCCATATCTGGTTCGAAATACCTTTTGAGGATGTCTTATTCTTTAATTTTCAGCTGGTGATAGCCCGAACGATAGTTTATCTTCAAGAATCACTACACCCCTTGAAGTTGATCAAACAAAGCATCAATCGGGGAAGTGGATATTTGTTCTTAATCGTGACCTTGTACAGTTATCTGTAATCAATACACATTCGAAATGTTCCATCTTTCTTCTTTACAAAAAGAATAGGTGCTCCCCAGGGTGAACTTCTTGGTCTGATAAACCCTTTGTCTAGGAGTTCTTGCAACTGCTTCATTAACTTCTGTATTTCGGGTGGCGCTAAACGGTATGCTGTTTTAGCTATTGGTGCCGCTCCAAGATTCAAGTCAATTTTGAATTCCACTTGTCTATCAGGTGGAATTTTGGGTAGATCATCAAGGAATACATCAGGCTATTAACAAACAACAGATACATGAGCAATATTTATCTTTCCTTTAGCTTCACGCATATCTACTACATTTGCCAAGAAGACGGTGCATCCATGCTGTAAATATTTTCTTACCTTTGCTACTGAACATATTGTTATCTTCCTCTCTTTGACTTCACCTTGAATGAAAAGTTCTTCCCCACTTGAGGTTTGAACCTATATTCTTTGAAGCACGCAAGGAACTATGGCCTGGTGAAGACCCAGCCAATCCATGCCCACAATTATTTGGAATTCTTTCATCGTCATTGGAATAAGATCGATGGGAAATTTAACATTTTATATCTCTATCACATTGTTTTTATATATTTTGTTTACATTAATAGACTTATCATCAGCTATGTGAACTTCTAAAGGTAATTCAATTATACCAGGAGCATGCAAGAAAATTTTACAAAAAGAGATAGATACGAATGATTTGCTGGCACCAAAATCAAATAGTACCAATACATGTATATTATTAACAATGAAAGTACCTACTACTACATCCTGTTGTGCTTTAGCTTCCTTACGTGATCCTTAGCGTGGGCAATGCTGATGCTGGTTTACTTTCAGCTATCGCAGGGTTTGGGCAATGGTTTTTAGTATGCCCGGGTTGATAGCAATTGTAGCAGACTTTGATTGTAGACGAACAGTCTTTAGCGTTATGCCCTTGCTTCTCGTATTTAAAACATCCTAGGAGCTCCATTTTGCATCCCCAATATTTTTTCCCACATTTACTACACTGGACCATTTTTACTTCATTCTACTTTTCTTTCATCTTTAATTTCTTTTAAGGAACATAAACAATTTATGTCTTCCTCTTTACTCCCGCTATCGCTTGTCTCAATAATTCTTGTTCCCTCTTCCATGCATTCTCTATCATGTCATCAAGATTTTGACATTTGGCTGTAGCTAACACTTCCTGTATATCATCTTTTAATATAGATAGGTACCTTTGAATCTTCATTTGCTCAGTTAATGCATACTTTGGACAAAACCCTAACATTTCTAGAAATTTCTTGGACATATCATCAACAAACTACGTGGTTTGCTTCATAGCAAGGAAGTTTTCAGTTATTTTGTCGATTCTTACTCGTGTTGCAAACTGTTGTGTCAATAGTACTTTAAACTCATCCCATGTCATGGTGCCTATTCTCGCTTCTCAGTTCCTTTATCCTATCATCGTCGATCAATCTTTAGCTAGACCTCTCAACAAGTTAGAGACATACCTCACCTTCTTGTTCTCCTCACATCCCGAGGTCTTGAACGCTTCTTCTATTTTAGATATCCAACGGTTACTAACAATCAATTACGTTACACCCTCAAAAGATAGTGGTTTGCATGCAGAAAATGGTACACCCTATCTGTGACTCAGCCCTAGCTTCAGTACATATCTGCCCTCGTAAGGTAGTGACTGTTGTTTCAATAACAGCGTCTACTTTGTGCTAAATCATTCCATCCAGCTGATATATGCCTCTTTATGCATGTTTTACACACTAGAATACACCGTACTTAGCCCAAATCCAAGGTGATTCTTATTATAATTGATCTATTACGCTTAACATTCACCATGCAGGTTAAAAAGAGCTTCAAGTAAGATAAATGGGCAAAACAAGGGAAGAATATAAGAAAAATGAAGATTGGTGAAAAAGGACATCCTACGGCCGCAGTAGATATATACTACGGCCGTATGAGATTGTTCTTCTAGAAGGATTTCATATTGGCTCCTACGGCCGCAGAAATAAGTTACAACGGCCGTATGAACACCTAATCCACAGCCATCATTATCTGACAGATTTCTTGCGTGTGTCGGTGAGGTGACAGAATCTTGCGTGTGGAGAAACACCGTTCCAGCCACCCCTACGGCCATAGAGGATACTTCCTACGGCCGTAGGAAGTTCTGTTACAGCATATTAAATGACAGAATCAGCCATTTGCACAAGGAGCTCCATTTTTACCACAATTCGGACCAACACCTAAAAACACTCTCCCCAAGCACCCTAACACTCCAGGAACCTTTCTTGGTGATTCTAAGGTGGAGAGCTTGGATTTGAAGGCTTGGATTTGAAGGCTTGGAACAACATCTTGGAGCTTGGATTCATTAGTTTTGTCATTGCTTAGCTTGGGTATACTCTTTCTATTTCTGATTACAATCATGTACCCATGTGTTCCAGATGTTGTAGTACTAATCTTGATGTATATGGATAACTAAACTCATTTCACTTGGGCCAAGATGATTCTTGGCTAGTTATGGCAATATATTTGACTTTTATGTTGACTTGATTCAAATATGCATGTTTGATCTTGAATACAATTGTTTTTTATCAACTTAGTATGTCTAATCTTATCATGTTCATGTGTGGTAATATGTATAGGATAACTCCTTCATGTTTAAGCATGTGGATATTCAAGAATGATGGTTGATTTTATTAATTCCATGTTAAGCTTCTTATTAGAAATGATACATCTTGCATGATTGTCATTAAATATCATTGTTGGGATATGTTTTGAATCATTTCAGGTTCATCAATTATTGGTCATTTTAATCATATGTTGGTTTTATGCATGCCTTATGATATTCGATGAAAATCTAGTCATTTGGTGTATTTACGGGTTAAACATGTTACTAATGATTAAAGGATTCACAAAGATGCTTGCTGGTATGTTTAGATGGTGAAATGAACTCACATGTATGCCTTTGATATGCCGGTCTTGGTGTTCAATGTGCATATCACATGATTCATGTTTTAAGAAGTGTTGGCTTTACTAGAAATGGTAGGTTTAACATGTTCATATCTTTAGTAATCATGTGGCTAAATATTAAAATCCCTTAATTGTGAGGTTTGAGTTTAGAGGAGTTTGTGACCCCATTGTACCAATTTGCATGTGTTTATGATCTGAGATTAAAGTCTATTGTAATTTGTTGTTGAATGCCTTTATGTTAGATATGACTGTTCTGTCGTACTGGTTCCTACGGCCGCAGGAAGAAATTCCTACAGCCGTAGGACAGTACAACCTCCTACGACCGCAGGAAGCAATTACTACGGCCGTAGGAGGCATTTTTACCACAGTGTGCTGTTTTTGCTTGTTTTAACCAATTTAACTGCTTTGATACCTTTTGGGTTCTGAGGACTACTGGACATGTCATTTGAAAAGATGCTTGTCTTTGTAATCTGATTTGGACGCAATCTGGTGGATCTGTAGTTGAATTCTGATATGCCGTTACTCGCTTAATCATGTTTAATTGTTGAATCTGAGTCTTGATAACTCGAGTGATGATTTGTGCATGATAATTTGGTTTTGTTGAGTATTAGAACAACATGCTATGCACTCAATCTATTCAAGTCTTCATATTATGTGTTGTATTATGCTATTGCCATGATTAGTCTAGATGATTCGAAAGTCTGAGTGAATCTGTTATCCTACTGTTTGCCTTTGGTGTTAGTCTGTGTTAGTTGCTATAGTTCTTGATTAATTTAGTTAATTCCGTTACTTGTTTTTAAATTAATTATGCTGATCAAACAACAATGAGACTTATGTATTGGTAGCTTCCTGTCCTGGTGGAACGATATCCGGTCTTACCAAGTCTATACTACTATTGACCAGGTTATACTTTCCTGAGTCGTGTGTAGTATCTGCTTAGTAACATCGTTTTTATAAATTTAAAACGAGGTTGTGTCACAAGATTTTATAACAAGAAAAACTCGCAGTCTTAAACCACACCAAGTTTTTTGCGCCGTTACCGGGGACAGGCAATACTGAGAAATAGTTTAATTGTTGATTCGATCTTGTTACTTGTTACTTAAGATTAGGTGTGCCTGATTAGGTTGTTCTTGCTTTTTCTACCTCTTTCTCGCACCCTCTATCAGTTTGTTCTTTTCTGAGCAAATTGAGCCTTTTCAAGAGCCAGAGCGTGAGTTTCGACGACGCCGACGCCGTCAACGCCAACGCCAAAGAGAACGTTTACCAAACATAATTCAGATGGTTCAAAACTCCATTCAATTTCATGGATTACTCAACGAGGATGCAAACGCTCACATCCGAAGTTTTCTTGAAATCTGCGCTACTTTCAAAATCAATGGTGTTACTGATGACGTCATTCGCTTGCGTTTATTCCCGTTTTCTCTCAAAGACAAAGCCAAGCTGTGGCTTAATTCTCTCCAGGTAAATTCCGTTGCTACATGGAATGATCTTGTTGACAAATTTCTAGCTAAGTACTACCCACCGGCCAAAACGGCCAAGCTGCGTAATGATATCTCATCGTTTCAGCAGGCCGACGGGGAGAGTCTTTATGACGCCTGGGAGATATACAAAGATCTAATGAGGAGATGTCCTCAACACGGCTACGAGCTGTGGAATTCAAATCTTCATATTCTATAATGGTTTATCCATTGTGACGCGGCAGATGATTGATGCTGCCGCAGGAGGTGCCTTAGGTAGCCGAGACCCACAAGCTTGCTATGATCTTATCGAAGATATGGCAACAAATATCTACCAATGGAACCCCTCCTCGAGACTTAAACTACCAAAGACCGGTGGAGTTTTTAATGTTGATGCTTTATCTGATCTCTCTGCTCAGGTAGGGAAGTTGACAAAGAAAATGGATCAGATGTGTACTTGGTGTGGATTAAGACTGCGTGTTTTTCTTGTGATAAAATCTTATGACACAACCTCGTTTTAAATTTATAAAAACGATGTTACTAAGCAGATACTACACACAACTCAGGCAAGTATAACCTGGTCAATAGCAGTATAGACTCGGTAAGACCGGATATCGTTCCACCAGGACAGGAAGCTACCAATACTTAAGCTTCATTATTGTTTGATTAGCAGAATTAATATTAAAGCAAGTATAGAATGAACTAGATTAACAAAGCCACTAAAACAGACTAACACCGAAGGCAAATAGCAGGATAACAGATCACTTAGGCTTTCGAATCATCTAGACTAATCATGGCAATAACACAATACAAAACATAATATGAAGACTTGAATAGATTGAGCGCATAGCATGTTGTTATAATACTCAACAAAACCATATTATCATGCACAAATCATCACTCGAGTTATCAAGACTTAGATTCAACACTTAAACATGATTAAGCAAGTAACGGCATATCAGAATTCAACTACAGATCCACCAGATTGCGTCCAAATCAGATTACAAAGACAAACATCTTTTCAAATGACATGTCCAGTAGTCCTCAGAACCCAAAAAGGTATCAAAGCAGTTAAAATGGTTAAAACAAGCAAAAACAACACACTGTGGTAAAAATGCCTCCTACGGCCGTAGTAATTGCTTCCAGTGGTCGTAGGAGGTTGTACTGTCCTACGGCTGTAGAAATTTCTTCCTGTGGCAATAGGAACCAGTGCGACAAAACAGTAAGATCTAACATAAAGGCATTCAACAACAAATTACAATCTAGACTTTAATCTCAGATCATAAACACATGCAAATAGATACAATGGGGTCACAAACTCCTCTAAACTCAAACCTCACAATTAAGGGATTTTAATATTTTGCCACATGATTACTAAAGATATGAACATGTTAAACCTACCATTTCTAGTAAAGCCAACACTTCTTAAAACATGAATCATGTGATATGCACATTGAACACCAAGACCAGCATATCAAAGGCATACATGTGAGTTCATTTCACCATCTAAACATACCAACAAACATCTTTGTGAATCCTTTAATCATTAGTAGCATGTTTGACCCATAAATACACCAAATGACTAGATTTTCATCGGATATCATAAGGCATGCATAAAACCAACATATGAATAAAATCACCAATAATGGATGAACCTGAAATGATTCAAAACATATCCCAACAATGATATCTAATGACAACCATGCAAGATATATCATTTCTAATAACAAGCTTAACATGGAATTAATAATAGATCAATTATAACAATAATCACCTTGGATTTGGGCTAAGTACGGGTATATATAGAAATTGGCTAAAACAAAGGTATATAGGCTGAATTGGGGTTTCCTAGTGCTTCTATCACTTAACTGCAACAGTTTAGTTCATGATATCGACATGCATACTAGTAAGCAAGTTCTACAATCAAAGCAACAATCAGTATATAAGTAGGCAATTCCATGAGCTAATCATGTAAGAAATGAAGTGTAGTGGCTCAAATGTTCAGGAATGCATATCAGGTGTGGCTTGTGCAATTAAAGTCAAACAATTGTTAAAACTCAAGTATTTGTGCAAAATCTACTTCATAAAAGCTGAAATGTCACTTGTTTATAGTCTATCATGCGAGAAGATCTAGGCATGTCCAAAATGATAAAACTTTGCGAAAAATTTACGCCTAAATCAATTCTAAGGTTTAAAGCATAGTTAGCATACAAGAGTTTGCAACAGGACACAGAATAGCAGACATGTTATATTAATCCCCTCCCCACACTTAAAAGTGTACATTGTCCCCAATGTACTAATAATAAGCAATAAAGTGCGAGAAAAGAGCTTTAAGAACTCCCTGAACAGCAAGTGTGTGTCTGCATTTGCTAAACTCTGAAGGCGATGGCTTCCTCCCCACACTTAAGCTGAGCTGCCAAGATATCACGAATATTCTTGCAAAACAACAACTCAACCAAAAGTGAAATATAGAGAGGGACAAAAAAATATATCACAAGTTATGGCAAGCAAAAGGAACTGAACTAAAATAAATACCCAAATATGTACACGTGTTTGGATGTCATACAAATGGACAAAATAAGTACAAAAACATCAAACACAACAAAATGTGGCATGTACTGCTAACAACCAAAATTGTACAGCCAAGCTAATATAGAAATACAAAAAAAGATAACTACTAAACTATCCCCAATATAATAACTATGGCGGAGGCGGGTGCTGATGCGAAGGTCCGGCTTCATCAGTGAATTCCCGGAGCCTCTGCGGATAGGCTGGCGGCTGTGGTATCTGTTGTGTAGATGACAAAGTGTCTGCCGCGATGAGCTGCATCATGTTGATCATGTACTGACGGTGAGGCTCGGCATGTGCAAGCTCAGCCCTCTGAATCTCTCTCGCCTCCCGCTGCATGTTAACAAGCGCAGAGACTGATCTCTCAAGCCTCCCCAGCCTAGCCCTATAATCTCTCATGTAAACCTGGGCTGACTGATGCTGAGGGGGAGGAATATCATGCTGTGGTGAGCTCCTAAATAAATCCTCAATTGTGAACACAGGCGGACCCTGCTCGGGGGCACCTCCACCAGCTCCTCCCTCTGCTGTCTCTCCTCCTGCTGTTGCTGCTGCTCCCTCCTCAACCACTCTCGGTGGCTCCCATACCGTGCCATCTGGGTTGATCAATCTCATCTGATTTCCTATCCTAGCAGCGAGAACTACAGCAACTAAATTAATCAAGAACTACAGCAACTAACACAGACTAACATCGAAGGCAAACAGTAGGATAACAGATTCACTCAGTCTTAAAAATCATCTAGACTAATCATGGCAGTAGCACAATACAACACATAATATGAAGACTTGAATAGATTGAGCGCATAGCATGCTGTTATAATACTCAACAAAACCACATTATCATGCACAAATCATCACTCGAGTTATCAAGACTCAGATTCAACAATTAAACATGATTAAGCAAGTAACGGCATATCAGAATTCAACTACAGATCCACCAGATTACGTTCAAATCAGATTATAAAGAGAAACATCTTTTCAAATGACATGTCCAGTAGTCCTATTAACCCAAAAAGGTATCAAAGCAGTTAAAATGGTTAAAACAAGCAAAAACAACACACTGTGGTAAAAATGCATCCTACGGCCATAGTAATTGCTTCCTGCGGTCGTAGGAGGTTGTACTGTCCTACGGCTCTAGGAATTTCTTCCTGCGGCCGTAGGAACCAGTACGACAGAACAGTCAGATCTAACATAAAGGCATTCAACAACAAATTACAATCTAGACTTTAATCTCAGATCATAAACACATGCAAATTGGTACAATGGGGTCACAAACTCCTCTAAACTAAAACCTCACAATTAAGGGATTTTAATATTTTGCCACATGATTACTAAAGATATGAACATGTTAAACCTACCATTTCTAGTAAAGCCAACACTTCTTAAAACATGAATCATGTGATATGCACATTGAACACCAAGACCAGCATATCAAAGGCATACATGTGAGTTCATTTCACCATCTAAACATACCAACAAACATCTTTGTGAATCCTTTAATCATTAGTAGCATGTTTGACCCATAAATACACCAAATGACTAGATTTTCATCGGATATCATAAGGCATGCATAAAACCAACATATGAATAAAATGACCAATAATGGATGAACCTGATATGATTCAAAACATATCCCAACAATGATATCTAATGACAACCATGCAAGATGTATCATTTCTAATAACAAGCTTAACATGGAATTAATAAAATCAACCATCATTCTTGAATATCCACATGCTTAAACATGAAGGAGTTATCCTATACATATTACCACACATGAACATGATAAGATTAGACATACTAAGTTGATAAAACACAATTGTATTCAAGATCAAACATGCATATTTGAATCAAGTCAACATAAAAGTCAAATATATTGCCATAACTAGCCAAGAATCATCTTGGCCCAAGTGAAATGAGTTTAGTTAACCATATACATCAAGATTAGTACTACAACATCTGAAATACATGGGTACATGATTGAAATTAGAAATGGAAAGAGTATACCCAAGCTAAGCAATGATAAAACTAATGAATCCAAGCTCCAAGATGTTGTTCCAAGCCTTCAAATCCAATCTCTCCTCCTTAGAATCACCAAGAAACGTTCATGGAGTGTTAAGGTGCTTGTGGAGAGTGTTTGGAGGTGTTGGTCTGAATTGTGTTAAAAAGTGGAACTCCTTGTGCAAATGGTAGATTATGTCATTTAATGTGCTGTAACAGAACTTCCTACAGCCGTAGGAAGTACCCTCTATGGCCGTAGGGGTTGCTGGAACGGTGTTTCTCCACACGCAAGATTCTGTCACCTCACCGACACACGCAAGAAATCTGTCAGATAATGATGGCTGTGGATTAGGTGTTCCTACGGCCGTTGTAACTTATTTCTGCTGCCGTAGGAACCAATATGAAATCCTTCTAGAAGAACAATCTCCTACGGCCGTAGGATATATCTACCGCGGCCGTAGGATGGCCTTTTTCACCAATCTTCATTTGTCTTCTATTCTTCCCTTGTTTTGCCCATTTATCTTACTTAAAGCTCTTTTTAACTTACATGGTGAATGTTAAGCATAATAAATCAATTATAACTAGAATCACCTTGGATTTGGGCTAAGTATGGGGTATTCTAGTGTGTAAAACATGCATAAAAACGCATATATCAAACTCCCCACACTTAAGCTTTGCTTGTCCTCAAGCAAACTCTAATGCAATAGCTAAAACCAAAGAATTTCTAAAGGCAGCAAATCAGTGCAAACATGTATCATTCTGACATAGAAGAGATCTAAAAGCATAACAGACAGCCAAACACAGCAACGAAAACAAACTTCCATGAAAAGCAAATTTAACCACGAATAGATGAATTATGACAAGTATCTGACTTCATACCTCACCGGAGATCACTCTAGCACTCAATGTGTATTTGGGTTAAGTGTATAAGTGCACGTGTGCTAGATTAAAGCTAAGATTAGCATAAGCTTGATCACAGATCACATCTCCACCAATTAACATAAACATATGCAGTTATCAGGAAGACTTTGTTCGGGTTGTAACGTGGCTAGGGCTAAGGGAAGGAATGAGAATATATAAAAGTGGCTAAAATAGAATCCAGAAATCAAATTCAAAACCGTGTAAGCTGCTATTATTGAAGGTACACAAAATTTCACAATATTTTTGGCGAGAATACAGCTCATCAAGTAGAATTGGAATCAGAATTCTCTAAATGATGGCTAACAACCAGGCAATGCTGACAAATAACTACTACTCAATGTATGAAAGGCTTAAAAATAGTCAAGGAAAGCATGCCAAGTAACTGAATCTCTCATTTTTTTCAGATAACTCAGTTGTATGCAGCATGAACATAACAAACCAAGGCACATATGTATTTATCATGTCCACTAATCGGTGCATGAACAACTGACGAACAAAATACAACGGAACTAAGCAGCATGAAACGGGTCAAACTGACTCTGGAAACTTAAAAATAAAATAGACTAAAACAGGATAAACATGGGTAATGAAATGAAATACTTAGGCTCAAAGTGGTTAACTAGGGGTATATATAGAAATTGGCTAAAACAAAAGTATATAGGCTGAATTGGGGTTTCCTAGTGCTTCTATCACTTAACTGCAACAGTTAAGTTCATGATCTCGACATGCATACTAGTAAGCAAGTTCTACAATCAAAGCAACAATCAACATATAAGTGGGCAATTCCATGAGCTAATCATGTAAGAAATGAAGTGTAGTGGCTCAAATGATCAGGAATGCATATCAGGTGTGGCTTGTGCAATTGAAGTCAAACAATTGTTAAATGACAAAGTGTCTGCCGCGATGAGCTGCATCATGCTGATCATGTACTGACGATGAGCCTCGGCATGTGCAAGCTCAGCCCTCTGAATCTCTCTCGCCTCCCGCTGCATGTCAACAAGCGTAGAGACTGATCTCTCAAACCTCCTCAGCCTAGCCCTATAATCTCTCGTGTAAACCTGGACTGGCTGATGCTGAGGGGGAGGAATATCATGCTGTGGTAAGCTCCCAAATAAATCCTCAATGGTGAACTCAGGCGGACCCTGCTCGGGAACACCTCCACCAGCTCTAACCTCTGATGCTGCTCCTCCTCCTGCTGCCTCCTCCTCAACCACTCTCGATGGCTCCCATAATGTACCGTCCGGGTTGATCAATCTCATCTGATTTCCTATCCTAGCCACGACTCTCATGCGCTGCAGGACTGCTAAATCTATCGGAACGGCACGGGCTGAGCAGACGAGATCATTAGTAATCTCTCCGGTCAGGAGGCCCATAGCCTCAGCTAAGATAGTCACGTACCCCCACCACATATAGCCTGCGAAACACGGGTGGTACGGATCTGGAGAAGAAAGCGGGCCAAGCAAAGAGCCAGTTGGCAGGGTCTCTGGTGAACCACAGTATATAAATAAAATAAATCAGTGAAAGTAACAGACCCAGAGGAAGTGCTGCGAGCGGTCATGCTATAAACTATAGCTCGGTGCAGAATACGGTGCAGTGGATCCCAAAGCTTCGTGCTCTTGGGCACGCTGGCGGTGTTGTAGGCACCCGTGGTAACCTCCCGCTAGAAGGAAATACCATTAATGCCCTCCGGCCAATCAATGATGCCTTCCGTGAATGCCGGGGTATATAACTCCTCGTGCGTATATAGCCCCATGTAGACGGCAAACTGCCATAGAGAAAGTTGTCTCTCTGCCCCCAGTAGGCGAAAGGTCAGGGCGTCCTCCCGCTCGTAATCCGTAAGCGGGGTAACTAGATGGATGGTGGAGAAAAACTCAAGTGCAAGCTCGTGGTATACTGCCCCCTGCAGACTGAATAACCGCCACCAATGTGGACCACAGGCGGCGTCTGCTCGGCCTCTGATGTGAAGGGTAGACAAGTCATCCCAAAAAATATACCTGATGGGCTCGTATCCATGACTGTCAGGGCATGCCCTCAGGTTGTCTCTGTCAATGCGATCCTCCTCATGGTCAAAGCGGAGAAAAGGAGGAAGCGCGGCATCAGCTGGCCGCTCGACCGGAACTCGGTCAGGATCTACTATATGTAGGAAGTGGCGTGGGTCTATACGAGGCTCAGGCGAAGCCTGCCTGCGAGGATGTCGACGCATCCTGAAAGAAATATAAAGTCTAAGTAAGACGCGAGCAAGATGGTGACATCCTATCGATCGATACGGGTTTGCTTTGGTATGTTATGGGTCCCCGAGTGTTGAAAATGTACAAAAGATGAACAAGTTAGAAAAAACAGTTGAAACATGGGGTCTTACGGCCAAGGGGTATAGTTACTACAGCCGCAGCAAGCAAAACCTAGCAAAACCCTAAAAATAGGTCCTACGGCCGCAGTACCTACTTACTACGGCCGTAGTAAGCAGTTAATGGCAAAACCCAAGTTTGATCGCTACAGCCGCAAAAACAACTTCCTATGGCCGTTGGAATGCTACGAACAGAAACAAAATTTGTGACCTAGGGTTTGTTCGATCGATCGATATCAGGGGCATAATAATGAAATTAATGCATGAAATTAAGAACACACGAGTGTAAGGAGCATTTTGGTACCTTTATCGCGAAAAATGGCCGGAGGTTGCTCGTGAAATGAAGAAAAACCCTCGGACGGTCGTACTTCGCCGAAGAGAGAGAGCGCAGAAGAGAGAGAGAGCGCAGAAGTATGGCCGTAAGGCTTTTGAGAAACCCCTACGGTCGTAGCATATATATCCTGCGGCCGTAGAGAATGGATTTTTGAACATGCCCATTTTTGCATCAGATTTTCAATTCAAACAACATTTTGGCACACACTACTCTCTATAGGCCTCCGGAAAATGTACGAGATAGAATTAAGTAGCACGGAATTGAAAACACAAATCTAGATTAGCGGGAAATACGAACGGAAACGGAAACCCGGAAAGTGGGTAACCGACAAACAGATTGTATGAACAAATAACACACTATTCGTACGGTGTGTAAGCGAACACTTTAACGCGTTGAAATGCGGAGTGTTTTCCTGTCTCTCCATACTGAATGAGAATTAAAATGAGAAAACACGAGGAGTTATACGGCACGAACATAAGCATGACCTAGGGATTCTAACGGGGCTTCGGCTCGAGTTTGCTTAGTCAGAGACTCACCAACCCCTCAATCATGGCACCAGCGTTACTTTTAGGACGCAAGACCCCCTCGGCTTTTAGCTTAACAGGATCTTCTCAAAGAGCACTGGCACACTCTGACTGAGATATCGTCGGCAAATTCCTACAAGCGCCCTCATGCAACAGAGCACCACATCTCCAACATTTCCCTACATATTTTGCATACCTCTTTGCCGCATAGATAGAAGTGCCTTGATGAAATTTGGCAAAGTTTTGATCTCTCCTCACATGTTTCTTAAGTCTCATGACTATATCGCGCTGAATGTCTAAAGGAAGTTGAGTACAGAGGGAAAAACAAGAAAGAAGAGCACGAGATTCGGAAGAAAGCATGTCAAGTTCTTTTAGGTCTGCCGGTAAAAGACCAAACTCACCCCACTAAGGTGGAGCGGGGTGAAGCCTCAGAAATTCGCATTGCTCCTCTTGAATCGGGAGAGCAATATACTTCTTAAGACGGTGACCATTGACCTTGAAAGTTACTTCCTCGGAGTTTGTGATATCGACAACACCGTGTGGGTAAACAGTGTGTACAGTATATGGACCCGTCCATCTGGACTTTAACTTACCAGGAAAAGGACGAAGGCAAGAATTGTATAAATGAACACAATCTCCAGCCTGGAATTGTTTATCCTTCAGGCGGGAGTCATGGAAAGCTTTCGTCTTTTCCTTGTACATCATGGAATTATCGTAAGCTTGGAGCCGTAGTTCATCAAGCTCACTTAGCTGAAACAAACAATTGTCTGCTGAACTTTTTGAGTCAAAATTAGCGGCTTTCAAAGCCCAGTAAGCTTTGTGCTCAAGTTCAACAGGTAGACGACAGGCTTTTCCATAAACCAACCTATACGGTGTCGTACAAATAGGTGTATTGAAAGCAGTGTGGAACGCCCAAAGTGCGTCGTCTAGTTTCTCTGCCCAATCTTTTGTGCTGTGACCAACGGTTCTTTCCAGAATTCGTTTAAGACCACGGTTGGTAACTTCAACTTGTCCGCTGGTTTGCGGATGATACGCAGTAGAGAATCTATGAGTAACACCATATCGTTTAAGAACTTTCTCTAACTGTGCGTTGCAGAAATGAGTACCCCTATCGCTTATCAGTGCTCTGGGGGTACCGAATCGTGAAAATAATCTTTTCAGAAATTTACAAACTACCATTGCGTCGTTTGTAGGCAAGGCTTGCGCCTTAGCCCATTTTGATAGATAATCGACTGCTACAAGGATATATTTGTTTCCGTGTGAACCAGGAAAAGGACCCATGAAATCTATTCCCCAAATGTCAAATATTTCACAGACTTGAATTAGATTTTGGGGCATCTCATTTCGGGATGAGATATTTCCAGATTTCTGGCACGAGTCGCCCGATTTTATGAAAAGATGAGCATCCTTGAACAGGGTAGGCCAAAAGAAACATGCATCAAGGATCTTTTTAGCTGTGTAGCTAGGTCCGTGATGGCCTCCTGTTAGGCCTGCATGGCAGTGCTGAAGGATGTCAACAGCTTCAGAATCACTCTAACATCTACGGATGACTTGGTCAGCTCCTACCCGAAACAGATAAGGATCCTCCCAGAAGTAGTATTTAAGCTCGGAGATAAATTTTCTCATTGGTTGGTGTGTGAGACCTTTGATCATCACCCCTGCTGCTAAATAGTTTGCTATGTCAGCGTAACAGGGGATCTCTTCAGTGCTAGTCATGGCGAATAAAAATTCATCAAGAAAGTTATCTTTTATGCCGGATTCAATTAGCACCTCCAGATTTAGATTTTCAAGACGAGAGAGATGGTCAGCAGCCAGATTTTTTGCTCCCTTTTTATCTTTGATCTCAATGTCAAAATCCTGCAAGAGCAAAATCCACCGAATGAGACGGGGCTTCGCATCTTGCTTTGCAAAAAGGAACGGAGAGCAGATTGGTCAGTGTAGACCACGGTTTTCGATAACACCAGATAAGATCTGAATTTGTCGAACGCAAAGACCACTGCTAACAATTCCTTCTCAGTGACTGTATAGTTCTCTTGAGCGTCAGTCAGTGTCTTGCTGGCGTAATAAATCGGCTGAAAGTGATTATTTATCCGTTGTCCCAAGGCAGCACCAACGGCGAAATCACTGGCATTGCACATAAGCTCAAATGGTTGCGACCAATCTGGGTTCGTCAGGATTGGAGCATTTATCAATTTCTCCTTCAAGAATTTAAATGCGTGATCGCACTCAGGAGAAAAGATGAAAGGAGCGTCTTTCTCAAGGAGATGGGTTAACGGCCGAATGATTTTCGAAAAATTCTTTATGAAGCGCCGGTAAAACCCTGCGTGTCCGAGAAAGCTCCTAATGGCTTTGACATTGGAGGGTGTAGGTAGCTTTGCAATAACATTGATTTTAGGGACATCTGAAAGTTGTCTTCTCTTGGTACTCCGGTTGGATAGGAATCTGAAAGTATCCTGAGAATCCATCAAGGAAGCAATAAAAGGCGATTCCAGCCAAACGCTCCAACATTTGGCCGATGAAAGGAAGGGGGAAGTGATCCTTACGTGTGGCATCATTGAGTTTGCGATAATCAATGCACACACGCCACCCCGTGACCGTACGAGTTGGAACTAACTCGTTTTTATCGTTCAGAATGACGGTCATTCCTCCCTTTTTGGGAACAACCTGGACTGGACTGACCCACGGACTATCGGAGATAGGGTAGATCAAGCCTGCATCCAGCAGCTTTATAACCTCTTTCTTACCTACCTCTTGCATGTTGGGATTCAAGCGTCTCTGATGCTGTACACACGGCTTATAATTATCCTTCATGAGAATCTTATGCGTGCAGAAGGATGGACTAATCCCTTTGATGTCAGAAATTTTCCATGCAAGGGCAGTTTTGTGATTTTTCAGAACTTGTAATAGCTTATTTTTTTCATCAGCAGTAAGGTTAGAAGCTATTATCACAGGAAACTTAGAATCATCCTCCAAGAATGCATATTCCAGATGAGAAGGAAGTTCTTTGAGTTCAAGAGAAGGTGGGTCCACAATAGATGGTCGAGAAGCTGAGCTCTCGGATTTTTAAAGGACCTCTAAAACATCTGAGATATGTGTCGTATCAGGTGGAATAGTGTTGGTTAGCTCATCAGAGACAAGCTTTACCTGCTCTACATCTAAGACAACCTCATCCAGGATTTGCGTGTCAAACACATCTTTTTCTAGAGTAAGAACTATGTGATCCACGGGATAACGATGAGAGATATCAACGAAATAAAGAGTGTCATCCTGGCTAGCTGAATGTTTCATTGACTTTTGGATGTCAAAAGTCACTTCATCCTTATCTACTCGAAGCGTAAGCTTTCCGTTGCAAACGTCAATCAATGCTCGAGCAGTGGCTAAAAATGGACGACCAAGAATGAGTGGGACGTTTTTTTCCTCGTCCATATCTAGGATGACAAAATCTGCAAGAAACACAAATTTGTCAACCTTGACCAAGATGTTTTCGACTATCCCACGTGGGTATTTGACAGAACGATCTGCTAGCTGAATGGACATACGAGTCGGTTTTGGTTCTCCTAGGCCCAGTCTAGAAAATACAGAGTATGGCATTAAGTTGATGCTGGCGCCTAGTTCAACTAGGGCGTTGTTTACAGTGAGATTACCAATCAGACATGGGATTGTGAAGCTCCCATGATCGGTTTTCTTTGCTGGCAACTTATTTTGAAGAATGGCTAAGCACTCCTCGTTTTAAGTCACCAACGACAGGTCCTCCAATTTCTTCTTGGTCCTTAAGACATTTCTTCTTGTTGCCAAATTTCTTAAGGATTTGCTCAGCAACAAGAAGAAATTGGAGGACCTGTCGTTGGTGACTTTAAATGAGGAGTGCTCAGCCATTTTTCAAAATAAGTTGCCAGCAAAGAAAACCGATCCTGGGAGCTTTACAATCCCATGTCTGATTGGTAATCTCACTGTAAACAACGCTCTAGCTGATCTAGGCGCGAGCATCAACTTAATGCCATACTCTGTATTTTCTAGACTGGGCCTACGAGAACCAAAACTGACTCGTATGTCCATTCAGCTAGCAGATCGTTCTGTCAAATATCTACGTGGGATAGTCGAAAACATCTTGGTCAAGGTTGAAAAATTTGTGTTTCCTGCAGATTTTGTCATCCTAGATATGGACGAGGACAAAAACGTCCCACTCATTCTTGGTCGTCCATTCCTAGCCACTGCTCGAGCATTGATTGACGTTTGCAACGGAAAGCTTACGCTTCGAGTAGATAAGGATGAAGTGACTTTTGACATCCAAAAGTCAATGAAACATTCAGCTAGCCAGGATGACACTCTTTATTTCGTTGATATCTTTCATCGTTATCCCGTGGATCACATAGTTCCTACTCTAGAAAAAGATGCATTTGACACTCAAATCCTAGATGAGGTTGTCTTGGATGTAGAGCAGGTAAAGCTTGTCTCTGATGAGCTAACCAGCACTATTCCACCTGATGAGACACCTATTTCAGATGTTTTCGAGGTCCTTGAAAAATCCGAGAGCTCAGCTTCTCGACCATCTATTGTGGACCCACCTTCTCTTGAACTCAAAGAACTTCCTTCTCATCTTGAATATTCATTCTTGAAGGAAGATTCTAAGCTGTCTGTGATAATAATTTCTAACCTTACTGCTGATGAGAAAAGTAAGCTATTACAGGTTTTGAAAAATCACAAAACTGCCCTGGCATGGAAAATTTCTGACATCAAGGGGATTAGTCCATCCTTCTGCACACATAAGATTCTCATGGAGGATAATTATAAGCCGTGTGTGCAGCATCAGAGACGTTTAAATCCTAACATGCAAGAGGTAGTTAAGAAAGAGGTTATAAAGCTGCTGGATGCCGGCTTGATCTACCCTATCTCCAATAGTCGGTGGGTCAGTCCAGTCCAGGTTGTTCCCAAAAAGGGAGGAATGACCGTCATTCTGAACGATAAAAACGAGTTAGTTCCAACTCGAACTGTCACGGGGTGGCGTGTGTGCATTGATTATCGCAAACCCAATGATGCCACACGTAAGGATCACTTCCCCCTTCCTTTCATCGACCAAATGTTGGAGCGTTTGGCTGGAAACGCCTTTTATTGCTTCCTTGATGGATTCTCCGGATACTTTCAGATTCCTATCCAACCGGAGGACCAAGAGAAGACAACTTTCACATGCCCCTACGGTACTTTCTCCTACCGGCGTATGCCTTTTGGGTTATGTAACACTCCTGTAACATTTCAGTGATACATGACGGCTATATTTCATGACATAATTGAGGATTGTGTCGAGGTGTTCATGGATGACTTTTCAGTCTTCGGAAACTCCTTTGATACATGACTTCAGAATTTAGAAAAGATGTTGTCTCGCTGTGAAGAAACTAACCTTGTGCTTAACTAGGAAAAATGCCATTTTATGGTACGCGAAGGTATAGTTTTGGGTCATAAAATCTCCAATGAGGGAATTGAGGTTGACAAAGCTAAAATCGATGTTATTGCAAAGCTACATCCATCCTCCAATGTCAAAGCCATTAGGAGCTTTCTCGGACATGCAGGGTTTTACTGGCGCTTCATAAAGGATTTTTCGAAAATCACTCGGCCGCTAACCCATCTTCTTGAGAAAGACGCTCCTTTCATCTTTTCTCCTGAGTGGGATCAAGCATTTAAATTCTTGAAGGAGAAATTGACAAATGCTCCCATCCTGACGAGCCCAGATTGGTCGCAACCATTTGAGCTTATGTGCGATGCCAGTGATTTCGCCGTCGGTGCTATCTTGGGCCAACGGATAAATAATCACTTTCAGCCGATTTATTATGCAAGTAAGACTCTGACTGACACTCAAGAGAACTATACCGTCACTGAGAAGGAATTGTTAGCAGTGGTCTTTGCGTTCGACAAATTCAGATCTTATCTGGTGTTATCGAAAACCGTGGTCTACACTGACCACTCTGCTCTCCGTTACCTTTTTGCAAAGCAAGATGTGAAGCCCCGTCTCATTCGGTGGATTTTGCTCTTGCAGGAATTTGACATTGAGATCAAAGATAAAAAGGGAGCAGAAAATCTGGCTGCTGACCATCTCTCTCGTCTTGAAAATCCAAATCTGCAGGTGCTAATTGGGTCCGGCATAAAAGATAACTTTACTAATGAATTTTTATTCTCCGTGACTAGCACTGAAGAGATCCCCTGGTACGCTGACATGGCAAACTATTTAGCAGCAGGAGTGATGATCAAATGTCTTACACACCAACAAATGAGAAAATTTATCTCCGAGCTTAAATACTACTTCTGGGAGGATCCTTATCTGCTTCGGGTTGGAGCTGACCAAGTCATCTGTAGATGTGTGAGTGATTCTGAAGCTGTTGACATCCTTCAGCACTGCCATGCAGGCCCAATAGGAGGCCATCACAGACCTAGCTACATAGCTAAAAAGATCCTTGATGCAGGTTTCTTTTGGCCTACCCTGTTCAAGGATGCTCGTCTTTTCGTAAAATCGTGCGACTCGTGCCAGAAATCTGGAAATGTCTCATCTCGAAATGAGATGCCCCAACTTCCAATTCAAGTCTATGAAATATTTGACATTTGGGGAATAGATTTCATGGATCCTTTTCCTGGTTCACACGGAAACAAATATATCCTTGTAGCAGTCGATAATCTGTCAAAATGGGCTTAGGCGCAAGCCTTGCCTACAAACAATGATAGGGGTACTCATTTCTGCAACGCACAGTTAGAGAAAGTTCTTAAACAATTTGGTGTTACTCATAGATTCTCTACTGCGTATCATCCGCAAACCAGCGGACAAGTTGAAGTTACCAACCGTGGTCTTAAACGAATTCTGGAAAGAACCGTTGGTAACAGCCCAAAAGATTGGGCAGAGAAACTAGACGACGCATTTTGGGCGTTCCGCACTGCTTTCAAGACACCTATTGGTACTACACCATATAGGTTGGTTTATGGAAAAGTCTGTCATCTACCTATTGAACTTGAGCACAAAGCTTACTAGGCTTTGTAAGCCGCTAATTTTGACTCAAAAAGTTCAGCAGACAATCGTTTGTTTCAGCTAATTGAGCTTGATGAACTACGGTTCCGAGCTTACGATAATTCCATGATGTACAAGGAAAAGACGAAAGCTTTCCATGACTCCCACCTGAAGGATAAACAATTCTAGGCTGGAGATCGTGTTCTTTTATACAATTCTCGCCTTCATCTTTTTCATGGTAAGTTGAAGTCCAGATGGACGGGTCCATATACTGTACACACTGTTTACCCACACGGTGCTGTTGACATCACAAATTCCGAGGGAGTAACTTTCAAGGTCAATGGTCACCGTCTTAAGAAGTATATTGGTCTCCCGATTCAATAGGAGCAATGCGAAGTTCTGATGCTTCACCCCGCCGCACCTTAGCGGGGTGACTTTGGTCTTTTACCGGCAGACCTAAAAGAACTGGATATGCTTTCTTCCGAATCTCGTGCTCTCCTTTCTTGTCTCTTTCTGTGTACTCAACTTCCTTCTGAGACTTGAGAAAAATGTGAGGAGAAATCAAAACTTTGCCAAATTTCATCGAGGCACTTTTATCTATGCAGCAAAGAGGTGTTCCAAATATGTAGGGAAGTGTTGGAGATGTGGTGCTCTGTTGCATGAGGGCGCTTGTAGGAATTTGCCGAAGATATCTCAATCAGAATGTGTCAGTGCTCTTCGAGAAGAACCCGTTAAGCTAAAAGCCGAGGGGGTCTTGCGTCCTAAAAGTAACACTGGTGCCATGATTGAGGAGTTGGTGAATCTCCGACTAAGCAAACTCGAGCCGAAGCCCCGTTAGAATCCCTAGATCATGCCTATGTTCATGCCGTATAGTTCCTCGTGTTTCTCACTTTAATTCTCATTCGGTCTGGAGAGACAGGAAAAATACTCCGCATTTCAACGCATTAAAGTGTTCGCTTACACACTGTACTAATAGTGTGTTACCTGTACGTACAATCTGTTTGTCAAATGCCCACTTTCCGGGTTTCCGTTTCCCTTTCCATTTCCGTTGTTTCATTTTCTTTCAGTTCGCATTTCCGCTAATCTAGATTTTTGTTTTCAATTCCGCACTGCTTACTTCTATCCCGTACATTTTCCGGAGGCCTATAGAGAGTAGTGTGTGCCAAACTGTTGTTTAAAATTGAAAATCTGATGCAAAATGGGTCTGTTCAAAATTCAGTGCCTTAAGGCCGTAGGAAATAACTACGGCGACCGTAGGACCTTTCTGAGCACTCTGCGGCCGTAGGCTATAGTTACAACGGCTGTAGAAAATTCCCTATATAAGCCTTTCGATCAGATTCCATAAGCACGCTTTTCTCTCTCTCTTACGCTCTCTCTCTCTGAAATCGACCTCGACGCCCACCGAAGGTTTTTCGACTCCATCTCGTTCAATTCCCAGTCATTTTTCGCAAACAAGGTACCAAAATTTCATGCATTAATTTCCGAGACTAGTCGCCCATTTATCTACTGTTCGTAACTCTACTACGGCTGTAGGAAATTATTTCTGCGGCCGTAGCAGATCCAATTAGGGTTTTGCAATGTTTTAGCTTCTACAGCGGTAGTATCTTAACAATACGGCCGCAGTACCTCATTTTAGGGTATTTTTTGGTTTTGCTTCCTTCGACCGTAGGAACTAACACCTACGGCCGTGGGACCCCTGTTTCAACTGTTTATTAAATTTGTTCATCCTTTGGACATTTTCAACACTCGGGGACCTATAGCATACCAAAACAAACCCGTATCGATCGATAGGATGTCACCATCTTGCGCGCGTCTTACTTAGACTCATATTCCTTTCAGGATGCGTCGACGTCCTCGCAGACTGGCTTCGCCTGAGCCCTTATTGACTCTCGCCATTTTCCGAGACTAGTCGATCCAGACAGAGTTCCGGTCGAGCTGCCAGCTGACGCCGCACTCCATCCGTATCTTAGATTCGACCGTGAGGAGGATCGCATAGACCGCGATAATCTGCGGGCACGTGCTGAAAGTCATGGATTCGAGCCGATTAGATATATTGTTTGGGATGACTTGTCCACACTGCACATCAGAGGCAGAGCAGACGCCGCCTGTGGTCCACATTGGAGGCGGTTATTCAGTCTGCCGGGGGCCGTATATTATGAGCTAGCATTGGAGTTTTTCTATACCATACACCTGGTTACCCCGCTCACGGATTTTGAGCGGGAGGATGCCCTAACCTTTTGCCTACTAGGGGCAGAGAGGCAGCTATCTCTACGGCAGTTTGCCGTCTACATGGGGCTTTATACCTATGATGAGTTGGACACCCCGGCCTTTACGGAGGGTATTATTGACTGGCCGGAGGGTATTACTGGTATCTCCTTCTGGCAGGAGGTTGGCACTGGTGCCTACAACACCGCCAGCGTACCCAAGAGCACGAAGCTTCGGGATCCACTGCAGGACCGCCCGCAGCGCTTCCTCTGGGTCTGTTACTTTCACCGATCTTTTTTATCTATAAACCATGGTTCACCAGAGACCCTGCCAGCTGGCTCTTTGCTTGGCCCGCTCTCTTCTTCATATCCGTACCACCCGTGTTTCGCATGATATATATGGTGGGGGGTACGTGACTATCTTAGCTGAGGCTATGGGCCTCCTGACCGGAGAGATTACTGATGATCTCGTCTGCTCAGCCCGTGCCGTTCCGATAGATTTAGCAATCCTGTAGCGAATGAGAGTCGCTGCTAGGATAGGAAATCAGATGAGATTGATCAACCCAGATGGCACGGTATGGGAGCCACCGAGAGGGGTTGAGGAGGGAGCAGCAACAACAGCAGGAGGAGAGACAGCAGAGGGAGGAGCTGGTGGAGGTGCTCCCGAGCAGGGTCCGCCTGCGTTCACAATTGAGGATTTATTTAGGAGCTTACCACAGCATGATATTCCTCCCCCTCAGCATCAGTCAGCCCAGGTTTACATGAGAGATTATAGGGCTAGGCTGGGGAGGCTTGAGAGATCAGTCTCTGCGCTTGTTAACATGCAGCGGGAGGCGAGAGAGATTCAGAGGGCTGAGCTTGCACATGCCGAGCCTCACCGTCAGTACATGATCAACATGATGCAGCTCATCGAGGCAGACACTTTGTCATCTACACAACAGATACCACAGCCGCCAGCCTATCCGCAGAGGCTCCGGGAATTCACTGATGAAGCCGGACCTTCGCATCAGCACCCGCCTCCGCCATAGTTATTATATTGGGGATAGTTTAGTAGTTATCTTTTTTTGTATTTCTATATTAGCTTGGCTGTACAATTTTGGTTGTTAGCAGTACATGCCACATTTTGTTGTGTTTGATGTTTTTGTACTTATTTTGTCCATTTGTATGACATCCAAACACGTGTACATATTCGGGTATTTATTTTAGTTCAGTTCCTTTTGCTTGCCATAACTTGTGATATATTTTTTTGTCCCTCTCTATATTTCACTTTTGGTTGAGTTGTTGTTTTGCAAGAATATTCGTGATATCTTGGCAGCTCAGCTTAAGTGTGGGGAGGAAGCCATCGCCTTCAGAGTTTAGCAAATGCAGACACACACTTGCTGTTCAGGGAGTTCTTAAAGCTCTTTTCTCGCACTTTATTGCTTATTATTAGTACATTGGGGACAATGTACACTTTTAAGTGTGGGGAGGGGATTAATATAACATGTCTGCTATTCTGTGTCCTGTTGCAAACTCTTGTATGCTAACTATGCTTTAAACCTTAGAATTGATTTAGGCGTAAATTTTTCGCAAAGTTTTATCATTTTGGACATGCCTAGATCTTCTCGCATGATAGACTATAAACAAGTGACATTTCAGCTTTTATGAAGTAGATTTTGCACAAATACTTGAGTTTTAACAATTGTTTGACTTTAATTGCACAAGCCACACCTGATATGCATTCCTGAACATTTGAGCCACTACACTTCATTTCTTACATGATTAGCTCATGGAATTGCCTACTTATATACTGATTGTTGCTTTGATTGTAGAACTTGCTTACTAGTATGCATGTCGATATCATGAACTAAACTGTTGCAGTTAAGTGATAGAAGCACTAGGAAACCCCAATTCAGCCTATATACCTTTGTTTTAGCCAATTTCTATATATACCCGTACTTAGCCCAAATCCAAGGTGATTATTGTTATAATTGATCTATTATTAATTCCATGTTAAGCTTGTTATTAGAAATGATATATCTTGCATGGTTGTCATTAGATATCATTGTTGGGATATGTTTTGAATCATTTCAGGTTCATCCATTATTGGTGATTTTATTCATATGTTGGTTTTATGCATGCCTTATGATATCCGATGAAAATCTAGTCATTTGGTGTATTTATGGGTCAAACATGCTACTAATGATTAAAGGATTCACAAAGATGTTTGTTGGTATGTTTAGATGGTGAAATGAACTCACATGTATGCCTTTGATATGCTGGTCTTGGTGTTCAATGTGCATATCACATGATTCATGTTTTAAGAAGTGTTGGCTTTACTAGAAATGGTAGGTTTAACATGTTCATATCTTTAGTAATCATGTGGCAAAATATTAAAATCCCTTAATTGTGAGGTTTTAGTTTAGAGGAGTTTGTGACCCCATTGTACCAATTTGCATGTGTTTATGATCTGAGATTAAAGTCTAGATTGTAATTTGTTGTTGAATGCCTTTATGTTAGATCTGACTGTTCTGTCGTACTGGTTCCTACGGCCGCAGGAAGAAATTCCTAGAGCCGTAGGACAGTACAACCTCCTACGACCGCAGGAAGCAATTACTACGGCCGTAGGATGCATTTTTACCACAGTGTGTTGTTTTTGCTTGTTTTAACCATTTTAACTGCTTTGATACCTTTTTGGGTTAATAGGACTACTGGACATGTCATTTGAAAAGATGTTTGTCTTTATAATCTGATTTGAACGTAATCTGGTGGATCTGTAGTTGAATTATGATATGCCGTTACTTGCTTAATCATGTTTAATTGTTGAATCTGAGTCTTGATAACTCGAGTGATGATTTGTGCATGATAATGTGGTTTTGTTGAGTATTATAACAGCATGCTATGCGCTCAATCTATTCAAGTCTTCATATTATGTGTTGTATTGTGCTACTGCCATGATTAGTCTAGATGATTTTTAAGACTGAGTGAATCTGTTATCCTACTGTTTGCCTTCGATGTTAGTCTGTGTTAGTTGCTGTAGTTCTTGATTAATTTAGTTAATTCTGTTACTTGTTTTTAAATTAATTCTGCTGATCAAACAACAATGAGACTTAAGTATTGGTAGCTTCCTGTCCTGGTGGAACGATATCCGGTCTTACCAAGTCTATACTACTATTGACCAGGTTATACTTGCCTGAGTCGTGTGTTGTATCTACTTAGTAACATCGTTTTTATAAATTTAAAACAAGGTTGTGTCACAAGATTTTATAACAAGAAAAACCCGCAGTCTTAAACCACACCACCAGCCTATCCACTATTCTTTCTAGGGTTTTATTGATTAATAGTGTATAGCTTTTTCCAAGGCTTTTCCTAATTCAGTGGATACCATTTCATTCACAACAAGGTTGACATGTTCCTCATGCAGGAGAGGGGTCTAGATCCTATTGGAGGGGGTATAGTGAAGGGTTTTGAACCTGACCAAACCACCATATGACTCAAACTGGTCAAAACTTGGTTTGATTCCACTGGTTCAATCCTAAAAGCGGAACTGGATTGACACAACCCTCTAAACCCCAAAAAGGGTTAGGATCTTTAAACATTACATGATCAACATAGTTTCTTACAAACAATCCATAGATAAGGTTACAACAATATACCTGATCAGAAACTTTAGGATTGCTAAAGATAGTCCACCACTACTGCACCTCCTTGGAACTGGCTGCTAGACCGCTCCTGGATCACCAAGCCTTCAATTCTCGTAACCGAGAATGTGTGTGTGTGTTCTTCGTATATCACCAAATCGCAAAACACCTTTGGAATTTTGTGTCTCGATTTCGACGAAGAGAGGAGAGAGCCGAGAGAGTGAGTTGCGACAAGATGGAGAGGGGAGAGAGTTGGTGGCTAGGTCAACTCTTCTCATTTTGACCCCTCGACTTTACTAGTTAATTAATTAACTGGTCCGTTAAATATTAAAACTTAATATTTACTTTCCTTTAAATAATAAATAACTATTTATTATTTATTTCCTTTCTAATAATTAATACAAACTGATTAATTATTTATTTCTCTCTTTTTAATAATTAATACTACTGATTAATTATTTACTTTACTTTTTAATAATTAATCTAACTGATTAATTATTTCCACACAGATTTATGGTAAAAACCAACTGTTCCGTATTGGGTGTGTAGCAGTGTGACCCTTTAGTCTCTTATAACATTGGATACAATGTGCCCATTAATTATCTCTGCACATAATCCAACAGACTCCCACTTGTGCAAGATAAGTAATAGTTACTGCACATTGTTAACCTAAGGAGGTCCCTAGCCAGACACTTAGGATAACCAGGTTATAAGAACTCTTATACCCCAAAGTAAGTTGTGATAAAACTTCATAAGCAGCCTGCTTAGAAGTAACCTGTTATAAACTAACTGTTTATAAACTAAACTATCATAAACTCCCTGTTTATGAATGGGTATGTTTTTATATTTACAAACTTGCATATATATATATAGGTTTGTTCCTTGCAGCGCGATATTTCAATTTCGAGCATGAGCATGGAGAAGGTCAACTCAGAGACTCAAAAATTTGTTCATGACATACATGATTTCAAAACTGCGTGATAAACGACAAAGAACAGATCAGTTCGTTTAGGCACGGCCGTGCTCTTACCAGTTTCTATAATCATTCAAGGGGCCCGGAAATATCTCTTCTAAAAAGAAGGTGCAATTACCATCTTGCATATTCGCATTTGGAAATACGGCTCCCACTGAATCTAGACACGCCCCTTATGACCACCTTGTTACGGCGTGGCGTTAGAACGCGATAAGAAGACAATAGTTACCGCATCCCAAACCAAATACCTCAGGCTTAAGGATAACCTATGTGATAAATACTTATGACATGAATCCACGAAGTATTTTTCACAATGGGTCAATCCAATATTCGTAACTCTAACGAATATTCGTCAATTTTGGTCCGCAAAAACTTTTGCAGCTATATTCGACAAACTCTCGAATCTACCCCAAAATTACGATGACTTTATAGCCCTATCATAGTTCCCACCACGATAAGTAGTCACGGATAATATTTTGAATAAACCTAGTTTATTCATGGATAAACCAAAACATACAAAGTTGTGAAGAACAATGAAACTAATTTCTACATCCTCCCATATTCCACCCTGGAATAAAGATGTATAATTTCTACCATTTCATTGACTTGATTCACGGTGTAAATCTGAATTACTTATTATTTTGCATTGTAACTTATCACAGATTACAAAGAAAATAATATGGTTATAAACCTAAAACTCAAGACTAGTACCTTGAAGTACTCTTTCTTGGTTTTACTAGAACTCATTCTTGCAACCTAAGAACAGCTCTAGACTTACTTATTTTATAAAATTCCTTAAACTTGGAGAAACTGGAATTAACTCCAAAGTTTCTGATTTTATAAAATGACCTCCCTGTAATTAAGACTTTAATTACATTTGTAGATATACTGGATCTTATTATCCTTTTTGAAATGATAAACCTTCTTACATCTACTTGTAAGAAACTTGAGATTAGATTTTCTGTGTATGCCAACACTAATCTAATATCACTACTAAGAATGTTAAAGAATATTCTATTTTATCATTTCTAACGTTAACCAACCAACAGATTTGATTAAGCTGACTTACTAAACATTTCAGAACGTATATAATTTCAAGTCATAACTTCACTTGAAGTCTTGCAATGATATCTTTATTGAGTACCTCCCAATAAATCATGCATTCCTTGTATTAGTTTTTTCTCAAGAACTTACTATTTTAGATAACTTCTAAAAATCATCCAATAATTATATACTCTAAAAGTTCAATCTTGTATTTATCACACTGGTTAACAACAACCTTTTATTAACTCTGATAAATACATTTGTCAGATGCTCCCACTATCTTTTATGAAAAAGTGCATTATTTTAAAAACATCTTTTTAGGCTTAGTCAAAACTTGACTATCATGCCTAAAACTTGTGTTCCAAACACATGTTTTAAATAATTTAGTTTTTGTAAGAAATTTGTTTTATGAAACCAAGAACTTGGATCTCTATATATCCATCTTTCTAGTTACAGAAAGTGGTTTCATTAAACTTGCTATAAGTGCAGAACACTTGTAAAGGCATTCTAAATTTCTTTTCCCTTATAAAACATTTAGTACAAAATTCCTTGATTATGGTGACTACCATAATCACTTTTATACTTTCTTAAATGTTTTATCAAAAACTATTTACACTTAGAAATAATAACTATTATTTCATTTAGTTCAAGTCTTTGAACATTCACTTTTCACAACAAATAACTCAAAGACTTATTAAATTAGAAAAACTATCTAATTTTATAAACAACACTTGTTTATTTAAGTGTTTGAAGATTGGAGCCAGCATTTATATAACTACAACAAATCATAGCATAAGATCACAATGAATCACCAAACAAGTCAAGACTTGACTTATTTGTTCTCTTCTAGTCACAACTGGACTAATCTTGATTCATAAAATAAGAACACGTGCACGGATATTAACTAAGTAATTAAATTTCCATAAACAATCAAGATAAAAACTGTTCAAATAAACTTAAAATTTTAATAAACTAGGAAATAAAATTATTATAATATCCGTAGGTTGCACGCGGGATATTCTCCATGCCGGGCCGCATCACTTTCCATCCCCTTCTGCAATAAACGATTGCAAGATATTAGAATACTCGTAAAAACTTTTACAAGTGGAAAGTGACAAAAGAAGCAGTTCTCACGATACCTGAGGTGTCAGCCTTGCCACCTGCCTCGTGACCCTTCGGGCAATCTTTTTTCCAATGCCCGACCTCACCACACATGAAACACCGATTATCGGTTCTTGCTTTGTTCGGCTTCGGCTTCTTGCCCTTGTTGTCGTCACTCTGGCTGGGTTGGGCTTTGCCCTTTCCCTTTCCGTTACGCCCCTTCCTCTTCTTATGCCCGCCATGACCCACCATGAGGATGTCCTTGGACTTGGTCCCGATACTCTGCTCAGCAGTCTTGAGCATTGAGTGCAACTCAGCCACGGATTTCTCCATGTTGTTCATGTTGTAGTTGACTATAAAAGACTTATAGTCATCCGACAACGAGTTGAGTATCGTATCCGTTGCTAGCTGCAACGGAACTGGGTGCCCAAGTCGCTCTAGGTGGTCCATGTAACCTTTCATTTTCATGACGTGGTTACTGACCGAGGTCCCCTTAGCCATCTTGCATGAGTTGAATGCCCTGGTGGCATCATAACGCTCTGTGCGAGCTTACTCCTGGAACATGTCCCTCAGCTGGTGGATCATGTCATAGGTAGAAGTCTCCATCATGCTCGACTGCAACTCTGAACTCATAGTTGCGAGCTGAGGCAACTGACGTCTAGGACGTCATTGGAGCGCTTCTGAAAAGCCTCCCGGACGTCTACCCTAGCGTTACTGGCAGCAGGATTTCCTAGAGGTTGTTCTAGGACATACCACTTTCTCTCGTGCCTAAGCACGATCCGGAGATTTCTCTCCCACGTGAGAAAGTTAGGACCGACCAGCTTGTCCTTTTCAAGAATGGAGCGGAGAGAGAGGTTGTTGGTACTAGTAACGTTGGTTGCCATCTACAAATTAAAACCCGGTTTAATTAGTAATTGCAAATATACTTTCTAATCATATATCATCAAACCCATAAATAATATATATTAGACCTAGGACCCATATTTCATATACTTGACGCAAGGTTTGGGCACTTCCCGCCAAGTCATGTTATTTCTGGTAGGTAACACCCTGTACCAATCGTACCTAACTGATACGACTCCTAGAACCTCGTAGAGCACTTAGACCCAGTCTAGTATGTTTAACTCTACTCTAGTGCTTTTTGGGCCGGGACTCCCGATTATCACCAAAATAGATCGCACCACCTAAGACAGCATGAATTCTGGCCGGGACTCCCGATTATCGCAGAATCTTTCATGCCCCTTCCCGCAGTGGTTTGAACCCGGATGCCCAAGGTTTGGGCACTTCCGACACCCGAGTACCGTTTAACAGCAAGGGTGTACCATTAGGTGGGTAGCACACTGATCTAAGATTTTTCTTGGGTTTTATAATTAAGTTAAAAACTTAATTTTCCAGTTTTTGAAAAACCATTTTAAAACTAGCTGTTTTAAAAATACAATTTAAATGTGTACCTAAACTAGGTGCACAAAACGGTTTTTATAAGTTCCAAACTTATAACCTTGACAAAACTTTAAATTTATAAAAAATTTAACTAACACGACTAGCAACCTGTAGTCGTATTCTAGTTTGTCATAAAGCGCGTGGTTTTTCACTGTTTAATAACAGCCTGTTATTAAATCTCTTTTTATTTAGCATCATATAAATGTCGCAAATTTATATGAAAAGCAGTAAATAAAAAGAAACACAACCACGCAGATAATAAGAGTAAGCATATAAAACCATATAGTTTTGTCAACTAGTCCTAAGGTAAACCTAAGGACAAAGTGACTTGGATTCGCCTTTCTTGATATGTTGCTCCCACTAGCCTTGACACCTCCCATAAGTGTCCGTGCTTCGCTTATAGAACACCATTTACGTCGTAATATTCCTCGAGTCCATCTTGGTTGAGGGATTAAACAACTACTAATCTATTACAAATACAATATTGAATGGGGTTGTAAGTGGCACGCAGACCTCCCCGAACCAGTACAATATTACAAGTAAGAAAGGGGTTGTAATTGGCATACAGGCCTTCTAGAAACCAAAATAAAAGAAGAATAAGAAAAACGAGTCCTAAGTCGGCAAAACTATAGCTATATGTATCACAACCACGCAATTATATATAAGCACTATATATATAAAAAACAACCACGCAGTTATAATATATGATGGTCCCGTAATGTATACGGATGAAGCAATGCTTGATGTTTCGTGAGTGTTTGTATGTATGTTCGGTTAGAGAGAGAGAGCCGAGAGGTGAGAGCAAACACAAAACACAAGAGTTGAATAATGCAAAGCTTAATTAATAATGTGGGGGAAATGCCTTTATATAGCATTTCCCCAACTTTGAGTAATTACATATTACACCCCTCACTTTAATATTTCTAACAATCTCCCCCTAAGTGAGGTGTGTAATGATTCACAACAAATAAATACATTAAGACTATTCATAGGATGATTTGTTGCGAATCCCGAATGCCACTTTCCATTTGCGTATTTCCCTTCTGCTATCCAGTGTCGTTCTTATCCTTTCTATAGCACGATAGGCTTGAACATGTTCTTCATCAGTGTATGCTGCACGGTTATTCCATATTTTCTGATGTATCTTGTGATGGATAATTTTCAAAGTGCCGTCTGAATACGCCATGAGTTCATCCAGTCTGATGAAGATCTTTTCGCCTTTTGTATTCTTTGAAACGACCCCTCGATCACCTTTGAAGTTTGTATGACCATCATAGATAACTGTCAACTCTTCAAGCTCATCAAGATCTAGATGTCTTTGATTAGGCTTATGAAGATTGACTTTCTGATAGTTGTTTTCAGCTCCGAGCTGAATATCATTTTCCTCAAAATATTCCATAAGATTCCTCATATACCTCATTAACGCAAATCTTCCAAATTCTTCATCAGGCCATTTTCCTTTTTTCTGAGACAGAGTGTCATAAATAAAGCTGATGTCTTCAATATTAACAAACCTCATATCTGCTTCTGTGAGGAAGTATGATAGGTTGTTGGCTCTTCTGACATGGAAAATAGCGTATTTTATGTTGAAGTTGGTTTCGGTATAGACACTGAGGAGTTCGACTATTGAAAATTCTGATTTGATATCTTCAGGTTTAGTTTTGGAACGAGTAAGGATGTGATCATATCTTCTTCTTTGCTTGTCATCCATGTTCCTCAGCTCGGGTGAAATAACCTCTATCAGTTCACTGCTGTATATTTCTGGTATTCTTTCTTCAAGATTTGCAGCATTGACAAAATATGGTTTCCATATAGGTTGTTGCCCAGCACTTCTAGTAAACATGTTGCCTGCATCAAGTCCTGGATCCCCACGATATACTGGAGGAGCAGGTGGCACTGTGAATCTCTGTGGCACGGGCCATTCTGATTCTCTTCTGAATTTTTCAGCTGCTTCTGTTTGTCTGTTTCTCTCCAAAATATCAGCAGCTGATTCTTGAAATTAACCAGAATGAGGAGGGAATTGTTGATGAACTTCAAAGTTTAATCCACTGAGAACCCTGGACACGTCAAAGGTTGGTTTCTTCTTTTTAGGCTTTCTCCTAGAAATTGCTAACCTTTCTTTCTTTCTGAGTGCAAGCTCCCTTTCACTAGGGATATCATAGAATCTGTCAACAACTCTAGGTGAGGCTGGACGTGTAGCAACCCTGACGTATTCATCAATATCTCTGAACATATCTCGAATTTCAGGATCCTCAGGTTCCTCCTCTGGTTGAGCAGAACTGCTTTCTCCCATATGAGTTGCAGGTGATGTGTGTATGGACTCGTATAAATTCTCCATTTCTTCCTCTGAGTCGCTAGACCATTCAAACATCTCGGCATGGGACTGCTCGTAAGGTATTTCACCTTCTTCAAGATCAATTGGCCTCTGTTCAGATTGTTGCTGAGGTACGTAAAGTACAATTTGTTTGTCAGCATTTTCCGTTTGTTGTTGTTCATAAACTTCATCGGCCAATTGTTGTGCAGTTTTCTGTTATTGTTGTTGTTGACTTCCAGACCCAGCTGAACTTGTACCTGCAGATAAGTATGAACTGAGACTGGGGACGGGTACAATTGGTACATTTTCGGGAGAAGTCATATATATTCTTCTTCTTTTCTCCCCCTCGGGTTGATCATCAGGATCTTGATCATCCCGCCTCCTTTTACTTCCCTGAGCCTGAGCCTGACAAGTTTGATCAAGTAGTGTCAGCCGGTCAGTAACCTTTGAAAGTAAAGTATAGAAACCTCTGGTGATCCCATCTATCTTGTTGCTTACATCTTCATGAAACTCTTGAAAGTCATCCATGGAGATTCCCGATGGACGCTGTTCGTTGCGAAGAGTAGTCAGAAGGTCTTGATCATGTGTAGATTCTGGACTTTGCTCAAGAATTCTAACATACAGCATGCTCTTTAAAGCATCCACTAACATAATAGCAGGATCAGGTTGTGGTTGTGGCTCTGGAATTGGAGGACGAGCAGCAAGGAGTGTTTCAATTCTGTTTAGTTGCTCAGCTTGGGCCTTGGAGGCTTACTCGATCCAATCCAACTTTTGATTAGTCATCTGCAGTTGTTGGTGGATTGGTGACACGGCTTGTTGAATTTGTTGTTGAAGTTCTGCGCGTGTAACAAACCCGGAATCACGAAGACTTCCGGTTGAAGTACCAGCCACATAGGCAGTACTACCGACTAGAGCAGCAGGGATGTTGGCTCCAGCAGGATTTCCTTTCCAATCCTCGAATGGAACCTTGAAAGGTACCACCTCTGGAAGTTGAGGAGACTTGTTGAGCCAACAAGCTCAGTGCATCGATTGTTACCCTGTGTTAGTCAAGATATGTGGAAATACGCGGTATGTCTAATCGTGCATCAAAAGAAGTCGAGGACGAGGGAGGCAGTCCTCTTTGTTCAATAGGTCCAACACCCAATTGGGGTTGACCCAGTGTATGTGCTATAACCCTGCGCAATAAAGACGGAGTCTGTTGAGAGACACCGTAGTGGCTTGGTGGGGCAGAAACTTGCACGGGTGGGATCACCGCGACTTCTTCAATATGAGGCCCAGCAGTGCTAGGCCCAATAGCAGATGTGGCTTCCCGGCTTTCTGGGTTTGGGGAACCCTCAGCACTCACTTTTTATTTTCTCGCCTCCTCTCTATCACTCACACTCCTAACAACAAAACTATCTTCATCATCACCACTACCAGCACCATACCCCGCATATTGATCAGGTTGAATGAGAGAGTCAAGGGTAACAAAACCAGTTTCAACAGATAGGCTATGAGTTGGAGAAGTGACTGGAATGTCATGCTCTGGGGCTATAATAGCCTGGCCAGTGTTAGGAAATTAAGGAGGTTGCAAAGAGATGACCAGACCACTAGGTTGTGGAGTGACCTGAGCAGGTTGAATGGGGTGTGTCTGGTCAGGAGAAGTAGTATGAGGTTCAGTTAGATTCATGAAAGATGGTGTGCTTTAAGATGGTTGGTCTATTGGTTGCTCAGGGGTGCCCATAGGAGAAGTGATTGGTTCAAAAATAGGAACACCACCTTGGTGGGAAGCAGACTCATCAAGAGATGATTCAGAACTGGATGACTCAGAAATGTCAAGACCAAGTTCTTCTAGTACAACTTGGGTGGGGGTGGATTGAGAAAGAGATTGAACAATGGCTTGAATGGTGGCGGGATCATATGCATCCCCTCCCTCTCTAGTCTCATCACCTTCACCCTCTTCTCCTCCCCTCTCTTCATTTTCTCTCTGCTCTTTACTCTCAGCATCTCCCATAGATGTCTGAGGCCTATGTTCTAATTCCTCACCAGGTTCTACTCCTCCCTGGGCAGGTATGGCCAGTTCTGGCACAACCATGGGAGGTATTCCTACACTCTCCCTATAACTCTTAACAATATCATTCTGCTCACAAAGGTCTAAGAGAGATACAGGGAATGGTCTGGGAATGGGTAGATTAGCCGGAATGGCAGGTTTAATATTTATGAAAATCTGAGGAGTTATAGAACGTAAACCTGCTCGGCGGGGAATGTCAGCATCCTGATCCATCAAGTATTGGATGATCATGGGCAAGAATCGGTGGTAGGGCAGCATGTTTGCATCCCTCTTCTTCTGACAGTTCTTCCTGAGCATAGTGGCTTTGATGTCCTAGAAGAGAAGGAAGGCATAATCCACATGCATATGAGTTGCCGCTGCTACAAATATTTTAAGCTAATTCTCTATTGGGAATTCGTAGCCTGAATGCTTCGGGGTGAGACATCTTTGAAGCACAGTCATGAGAGTGTTATACTTTGGATGTAGACCTGTGAGTTTGAACTGGTTCTTTCGGAGAAGCTCACCATCATAGCCCATCTCCCGAATAGCAGCAAGACAAGCTTCCTCAGTAGGAATTTCCTCAAAGTGTGTTGCTGGAGGTCTGCTATCTGCCCTTGGGAGTCTAAAGATTGTTCTGAGGCGATTTAAAGGTATATCTGTTGTATATTCGTCAACCTCAGTATGAATGACCTCATGCCCTCTTTCATTCGTTCTGATATCACAGGTTTTCCAGAATTGCTGGACATAAAGTTCGGGGACATGTGTGCCAGAGGTGGATGGGTTGTATGTAAGGAGGTGGTTCAGGGGGTGTATCTTTAGTATCTCAGTAACAATGGGGTAAGTATGGTTTTTAAGCTTGTCCAAGTCAATATAATGATTGTTTGCATGAGTCCTGGTGTTAAGGAACTCAGCTCTGGGCATGATCTCCTCAGGGTCGCGGACAGCTTGAGCCATCTTATCTGTGCAAACAGATAAAACATTTAAGTTTCAGCTAAAGATAAATGCATGAAAACAACATTTAGCTTTGAATGTTGGTCAATCTGTAGTGAGTGTGCAAAGTTGATCAATATGGACCAATGTTGACCAATTGAAAAAAAACTTAAGTGTTGAACCCTCATTGTGTACAGGATGATTTTCAGTATAAAAAAGTTGTTTTGATACTTTGATAGTGTCAATTAGATCGTACTGAACAACTCTGTAGTACTGGAGCATAGTCCAAAAATCATCCTAACACCCCTTTTTGAGCCAAAAACCAAATTGTTATTGTATGTTCATACCCCCCAAGAACACGAAGAACACTTTTCTAGATTTTTGAAATATTTTTACATCAAAGTGTTCCCCATGTGTTAAATATACCCATCGCAGACTTGGTTTGATCAAACGAGTTCGTTGCGTGTCCCAAAAATCCTATCAAAGTCTCGAAACTCCTTATCGCATAAGGAAATTCAAAGGCCAAAAAATACCCTTTTAACTCAAAATTTTCAAAATGTAAACCATACAAGTTGTTACCTTTGTGATTGGGAGTATTTTGATATAAAAAGTGTAAATTTCGGCAGAGTAACGAGAGGATTCGTATGCTAAAGTAACCAAGAAAATGAGAGAATCACTTATGAAATTTTCGAAATTTGAATCGTGTGAAAGAAGCTTGGTAACTGATGAGGCTGTTATAAGTTGAAAATGGACACGTGTCACTCTTTGATTGGACCAAAAACATGTAAAAACACGGCTGATAGGGTAAAAACACCTGACTTATAGAAATTCCCAATCGCATGCGATTGATGTGAATCGCATGCTATTAACTCATTTGTGAGTTAATCGAATGCGATTAAGCCTTTGAATGTTGAATCGCGTGCGATTGATTTGTTTTTTATTCCAATCGCATGCGATTGACTCTGAATTCAGTTCATTTTCTAAGGCATGCAATTGACTTCCCATGCGATTGAACCTTTTGAATGTTGAATCGCGTGCGATTAATTGTTTTTTATTCCAATCGCATGCGATTGACTCTGAATTCATTTCATTTTCTAAGGCATGCAATTAACTCCCCATGCGATTGAACCAATACTTGAAAAATTAATTTTGTTGGGTTTCAAGTGATTCTATACGATTGGTTGAAATAGAACCCAACACTTGGAAAATTTCTGAACAAATCAAGATATCTGAATTTTGAGATTTTGAAGATATGAATTTCCCAGATATTTTGGTTTGAATGTTTGTCTGACACACTCCCCCTAGACTTTTGCATCTGTTTATGAAAAAATTTCAAGATTTAGGGAATGTGTCAGTTGTATACTTCTCCCCCTACACATGTGCAGTATCTGTATGATTTTTCTCCTCCTACACATATGATACATGTGTGTCACTAGAAATTCACTCCCCTTGAGTGTGGCATCATGAAGTTGCACAAAGAACAAACAGTGTAACACCCACTCAAATCAATAAAGAAAGAATGGAAAAATGGAGCAACATTATGTTATATTTTCAAGTTTAGCATGCCTAACTTGGATACCAACTCAGTGAAGCGACTTTCGTCTAATGGTTTGGTAAACAAGTCAGCAAGCTGATTTTCAGTAGGAACATACTGGAGCTCAATAAGACCTTTCTCTACGTTATCTTTTATGAAGTGATAACGGATATCAATGTGTTTAGTTTTAGAGTGGTGTACCGGATTGCAGGAGATAGCAATGGCAGACTGGGAATCGCATAGTAATGGAATGTTGTCATACCTAAGGCCAAAGTCTGATAACGGTGTTCGTATCCAGAGACATTGTGAACAGCACATTGCAGCAACAACATACTCAGCTTCAGCTATAGAAGTGGATACGCAGTTTTGCTTCTTTGAGGCCTAAAAGACTAAACGATCACCCAGGAAGTGTGCACTACCAGAGGTGCTTTTCCTATCAATCTTGCAACCGGCATAGTCAGCATGTGAGTAAGCATGAAGATCCAGATTTGAATCTTTGGGGTACCACAGACCTAAATCCATAGACCCTTTTAGATATCTGAATATCCGCTTAACTGCCAGAAGATGTGAATCTTTAGGATTCGCCTGGAATCTGGCACAGAGACAGGTAGAGAACATGATATCCGGACGACTAGCAGTAAGATACAGTAACGATCCAATCATCCCACGGTAGGTTTTCAGATATACAGGAGAACCATCAAGATCTGCGGATAGTTGTGCCTTAGCAGCCATGGGTGTAGATATGGGTGTGTAGTTAATCATATCATACTTAGTGAGAATATCTTTGATGTACTTGGATTGGTAAATAAAGGTGCCATGACTTAACTGCTTCACCTAGAGTCCGAGAAAGAATGACATCTCCCCCTTCATACTCATTTGAAATCTGTTTGACATGATCTTAGCAAACTCGTCACTGTATTTTGGATTTGTAGATCCAAAAATGATATCGTCCACATATATCTGAACCAAAATCTTGTCCCGACCTTTGGTCTTTGTGAACAGAGTGGTATCCGTCTTTCCTTTGGAGTAGCCTTCACCAATCAAATATTCAGATAAGACGTCGTACCATGCATGAGGAGCTTGCTTTAACTCGTACAAGGCCTTATCTAAGATATAGACATGATTTGGATGTTTTGAATTGATGAATACCTCAGGCTGTGAGACATAGACTTCTTCTTTAAGTACACCATTAAGAAAAGCTGTCTGCACGTCCATTTGAAAGACACGGAAGCTTCGGGAGGCTATATATGCAAGGAATAGCCGTATAGCTTCAATACAAGCAACAGGGGCAAAAGTTTCATCATAGTCAATGCCCTCCTGTTGATTGTAGCCTTTAGCAACCAACCGAGCTTTGTTACGAATAACCACTCCATCCGAATCCCTTTTGTTCTTGTAAACCCATTTAGTTCCTACAACAGATTTGCCATATGGGAGAGGAACTAATCGCTAGACTTTGAGACGATCAAATTGGTGTAATTCTTCCTGCATTGCAATTACCTAATCTGGATCATCTAATGCTTCACAAGTCTTGTTTGAACGCCAACTGAAGGATCTCCGATGATATTCTCTTCAGAGTGATGTTTGGTCCACTTAATTTCATGTGAAGTGGAAGATGAAGGAATGAGATATTGTATGTGTCTTGCTTCTTCTTCATCTTCAGGAGAGAAATGTGGGTCTGAATCAAACACAAGAGGACTCTCCGGGTCAGGAATCTGAGAAGTCACAGGGGGACGAGTGACAGAAACAGAAGAGGAATCCTCAGCATAGAGATCAGCAAATGGATTCATTTCAGTGACCGTAGGAGCCGTTATAGTAACACTTATTTGTATGCCTGTGTTGTCCCTGTTGTCCGTTAAAACAGGAGAGGATTCAAATATTAAGAAATCAAACATAAAGTCAAGATTAGTATTTGAACTGGACGGATTGTTTGATTCTTGATTTTGAAGTGCCGGTCCTGAACAAGTATGTTCAGAAGCGGTTATCTTTGATTTTGGTGGTAAATCAGTAACAGCCAATGTATCATCAAATGTTACATTGATGCTTTCTATGATGCTCTTTTTTCGTCTGTTTAAAACTCTATATGCTTTAGATTCAGTGGAATAACCTAAGAAAATAGCTTCATCAGGTTTAGGAGCAAACTTTCCTAGATTATCCTTGTCATTTAGAACAAAGCACCTATTACCAAAGACATGAAAGTATTTGATATTAGGCACTATGCCATTTGCCAGTTCATAGGGAGTTTTATTAAAACGTTTATTAATGAAAGAGCGATTCTACGTATAGCAGGCAGTGTGAATGGCTTTAGCCCAGAAGGAAGCTGGGAGCCCGGAGTATGACAGCATGGTACGGGCAGCTTCAACCAATGTTCTGTTTTGTCTTTCGACCACACCATTCTGTTGTGGAGTGTATGCGGCAGAGAACTGATGGTTGATCCCAACTAGGTCACAAAAGCTTTTCAGAGCGTTGTTCTTGAATTCTGTTCCGTTGTCTGTACGGATTGAGACAACACTCTGACCATACTTCTTCTGCTGCTGCTTGATGAATGTGATAATTGTTGGAGTAGCTTCATCTTTAGCACGCAAGAATTTGACCCAAGTATATCTAGAGTAGTCATCCACCATGACTAGAATATACTTCTTCCCACTTTTGGACTGGATTCTCATAGGACCACAGAGATCCATGTGCAGGAGTTCCAAAGGCTTCGTAGTGCTAAATACTTGTTTAGATTTATGTGAAGCCTTCTTCATCTTTCCTTTCTCACAGTCTGCATATAGATGATCCTTCTTGAACCTTAACTTGGGAATGCCTCTCACTAAGTCACCCGTGACTAATTTGTTGATATTTTGAAAGTTTAGGTGAGAGAGTTTTCTGTGCCATTGCCAAGTAAGATCCATAGATGCTTCGGACATTAGACACACAGAGGTAGGGGAGTCATATTTTTCCAAATCAATGGAATACAGGTTAGATTTTCTTGAACCTGCCAGCAACTCATCTCCATTTTCGGTTAAAACGGAACATTTGTTCTTTTTGAACACTACCTCTAGGTCTTTATCACAGAATTGTCCAATGCTGAACAAATTATCACCCAACCCTTCAACATAGGAGACTTTCTTGATCTTGATGTGCTTCTTTTCGATGTCTCCGTACCCCATTATTGGTGCAACATTGTCGTTCCCAAAACGAACATTCCCAGAGTACTTAGGAACATAATTCTTGAGAAGACTTTTGTTGCCAGTCATATGTTTGGTGCAGCCGGAGTCCAGGTACCACAAGTGAGGCACCTGCAACAAGAGAATAAAGCACTTTCAGGTCCCCATATATGAATGGGTCCTTGATTGTTAGTTCCTAAAGGTGGTTGAGTAGTGATTGTGTCTACTTGTTGTGGTGAAACTTTAGATGATCTATTCTTAATTACCCATGTGGGTTGAATCTTTTGTCGAGAAGGAATAGATTTGGAAGAAATTGGCTGAGCAGAAAGTTTCTTTACCACTGTTGGATTGACAGTAGATGGAATTAGAGGTTTTGGATTCGGTAGAGTTGTGGAAGCATTATGTTTGCGAATCCATGTGTGCAAGGAATTCTTAAGAATTCTCTATGTCCTCGGTGCATCAACTTGCTTTCGCTGAACTGGAGCACTTCGATTAGTAGGTTTTGCTACTCGTTGAATGGATGATGGCTTGGGTTTAGAAGATTTGGAGATTTTGGAAGGGAAATTGTGAGAATGCTTTTGAGAGTGCAGGTGTTTTTCCTGTGCAATCCAAGCCCTTTTAAATGCTTCATAGCCCTACCGTCTGTAGACTTCCAGTTCGTTGATCGTGAGCAATCGGTTGGATTTGTTTAAGCGTTTAAGTGCATGTGATTGACGAGTGGTAATGATGTGTCCTTTTGAGTTTAAAAACGGGACATAGACTTGATTAGCATAAAAATCAGTCCAATCAGCACATGGCTTAATGCCTAAAGATTTTCTCAATTGATCATAACAGCATTTAAATTCACAATGTTCATGAGTACAACCATCACTCATACAAAACATAGTAGAGGCAGTTTTGTCTTGTGAACAGGAATGATTACAACCAGAATCAAACATCAAAATATTTTCACAGACAAGTTTCAAATTCGAACACTTCCTAGTGGATCTAGGAATAACTCTTTGCCATGATGCATTTATTCGGCGCTCCTCCTCTCCAGGCTTCTTCACATCTGTAGTAGAGGGTAAAAGATTAGAATTAAGTCGTGGTCGACTAGCTACAGCTCGTGATGATTCAGGTACGTCTTTGTGCACAAGAGAACTGTGATTAGAAGTAAAAAGTTTCTTTGGTCTGTAAATCTGTTTAAGTTTAAGATTTGTTACCGCAGTATTATTAACAGATTTTATTTGTTTGTTGCAGATTGAAGACTTAGTGGATGCATGAGTGGAATCATCAAGTTGTGAACCATAGAGAGAAAATGTGAATGGAGTAGAAGGTTGCATCTCTTCTTGGATCTTCTTGATTATTTCTTTTAGGACAAACTGTTTCCTGCATAGTTCGTCTATGATCTTTTCATCATGAGAAAAGAAGGTCTGAATACGCTGTTGGAGAGTATTGGTTTCTTGCACCAGAGAAGATGTATCAGAGGTAGGAGGTTTGAATTCAACTTGAATGGCTTTGGCAAGGTCCTGTTGAACAAGGTGGGTAAAACAAAATTCCTGCAGGGTGTTGAATCTATCTTGTAATTCTTTGTGAGGAATGTATTCAACAGTGGGCTTTGGTGAAACAGGAGAGTAGAGTTCGTCATCAGTGTAGACAGAAGATGAAACATCAGTATCAGATGATGACGTGAGACAGGTGAGGGATGAGTCATTAAGATCAGAGTAGTCAAATGGAATTGCAGTTCGAAGATTAAGAGTTCGTTTGACATCTTCTTCACTACGTTCCTCTTCTTGACCAATAAAAACCATCCGTTGGGTAAGGCCTTCGCCAAACAGATCAGCATTGTATAATTGTTTGGACGTAACCTTGCTCAATGCATTTGGGTGTTTGAAACCAAGCCCATCGAATTTCCATCTAGAGAAAGGACGTTCCTTTTCTTTGTATTGAGAGATGATCTTGTCGCTTTGATCATGTTTCAACAAAAGATATTCAAGTTCATAGATTCTGGAGCAGCTCTTTCGGGTCTCCTAGAACCTGATGTGAATCGTTGTCTATTGTTAGTCTTGCTGAAGCGGTTCTTGAAGTTCTTGTTGGCCACTGTGAGAGCTTGAAAGGCAGCTTCTATTGAATTATCATCATCATCATCATCATGATCAGAATCACTGAGAACCACTTGTTTAAGTTTCAAGGATCTTGATGATGTCTCCCTAGGGATTCTGTCAGCCACCACTAAGGCAAGAGGATCAGCAACTGGTTGTTTAGGGTTAGACTGCGAGATTTCATCTTGATACTGATTGAGATCTTCGAAGATGTTGTGGAAGGTGACTGATGTAAGATCTTTGTTGATCTATTTGTAAAGCCTGGCATAGCCTTTCCACTCAGAACCTAATGAATTCTAGAAAAACACAATTCAAATCAAGGTCAGTTCTGACAATTTGATTAGATCTCAATTCATTTTGCAGCTTGCCGTATCTGCTATATGTTTCAGACAGGAGCTCATTTTCACGAGCTTTGAAATCATGGTAACTGTTGACCAGTTGAGTACGTTTGATGTACTCTCCTTGTTCAGTGCCTTGTAGCTGTTTTTGGATTTAATCCCAGATTTCCTTGGCAGTACCCAAGCTGTCGATCTTCAGATAAATCTTAGATGAGAGACCCTGTTTCAGATAGTACTTTGCTAGTCTCTCAGCATTCTTTGTTTCCTTCTCAGTAACAGTCAGTTATGTTGGGATTTCGTGGGCAAGCAACGGAAGCAAGGTACAACGAGAAAAGCCCAAGGTACAACACCATAAAGCACAAAAATAAAGAAATCCCAAAATGGACCAAACTCTATGTTAAAGAAATGCAACAAGAAAAGGAAATAGGTAGTTATACCTTTCTCCTTAGCTCCAGAAAAGGTCAAAATCGTGGTGATGATCCTCCAAGAACGAAAAACCCGGATCTTCTATTGGGATATACCCCGGGAACACATCAACCACGAGTGCTAGCTCGCCTCTAGTGGTACTTCACCATGAACACCACCTTGGAACAGAAACTTGAAGACCAAAATCTCTGGAGCACTCTCTAAAACTCTCACTTGGTCATAGTGGCACCAAAGAGAAGTGTGTATCTTAGAGAGAAAAGGGAGAGAAACAAAAGCAATGAATTCTCATACTTTCTCTACTGCCTCCAGACCCCAATAAATCCTCTATGGCCGGCCAAAAGGTTAAACAAAGTGTTACACCCGTATTGGCTAGCTTGAGAGGTGATTTGACATAAAGCCCATGCAGCCGTAGCGGCGCTAACCTTTAGGGTTTAGCGGCGCTAACCCCTTAAAGTTAGCGGTGCTAACACGGCCTGTCAGTGATGTGACACAAAGTACATGCAGCCGTAGCGGCGCTAACCTTTAGGGCTTAGCGGCTCTAACCCTTAAAGTTAGCGGCGCTAACGCAGTCTGCAATGTCAACTTTTGTCTTTTGTCATATTTGGTCCCTTAACTAAAGTTTCTGTCAGGTTTGACCCCGGTGTATGACCCAATAGGCCCATACATCATCAGCAGCGGTCTATATGGTGTACGTACATTAGTGGGCATATTTCTAACAAGTTCATCATTGGTCTTTTCTCTCTCATGTCTGAGAATGGGGGGATTGTTAGTTGGGTCAGCTTCAACGATCCTTGTGAACTTGGTGTTGCCCTTGTAGACGCATTCTATCATCTTGTACCTTGATTGGTATGGTGTTGCCCTTTTCTCTCTCAATCGCATGCATCACAAATCCGGCTTATAGAATCAGAGGTGTCACTATCAAATTTGATGGCCTTACTCTGAATAGTGCCTACCCACTTGTACCTTGATTGGTATGGTGTGTACTTAATTTCCTTGTACAACACACAATCTTTTGAAGATTTAATAATTTTTTAAATTAAAATCTGCTTTCTTCTTCTTCATCTTCAAATGTTCTTGACAAAAACTCAGAAATCTTCAAACTCGAGCAGATTAAAAATCGATTTTCTTGTGGTTGATCCAAGAAACATTTTCGACCATTTCTCTTTTAAAATCCGAACCTAACCCACGTAAAAATGATGCCTTCGTAGATGAAACCATAGATCCAAGGCATGAACAATAAACCCGAGAAAACTTCGATTTTTCTGCTTTTTCGTGTAAGAAACAGTTGAGTTTACCTTTTTCTATCAAGGACAGTGGATGTTGCTCGATTCTCCAACGATAACCCCTATTTTCAGATCATAAATAGCATCTTCGGTTGAAAAACTGTATGATCAGCCCCTTTTTCTTCGATGAACAGACCCTTTGATCTTCAAACTTTGATTTTTTGATAATAACACTCGATAGATCTTCACTCCTTTGGCTCTGATACCACTTGTTGGTCCCGTAATGTATACGGATGAAGCAATGCTTGATGTTTCGTGAGTGTTTGTGTGTATGTTCGGTTAGAGAGAGAGCCGAGAGTTGAGAGCAAACACAAAACACAAGAGTAGAATAATGCAAAGCTTAATTTATAATGTGGGGGAAATGCCTTTATATAGCATTTCCCCAACTTTGAGTAATTACATATTACACCCCTCACTTTAATATTTCTAACAATATACAATCAATAAACAGTGCTGTTAAGCACACAACCTGATTTGTTTAAACTTTCTCATTTACCTTTGGATTAATACCTATTAACCAAAAATGAGAATTATGATCTTATAATTTATTTGACCAAAATAGTTTTTCAACAAAATTTAAAAACTTGATTTTATTCAAAACTTGAATGAAATCCTCACGTCGAGTTTTCTTACTAGTTATCCAATAACTTAAAACCGACAATTTTTGGTCAATTAAATATTATCTTATTTGTTTCTCCATTTTATTATATAAACTTTATCCTTTTAGACTTTATTCAAAAATGACTTAAACTAGTCATAATAAATAAATATCTAAACTAATATATATTTTAACTAAACTAATTAAAATATATAATACTAGGTTATATAACACTTTATTAATTTAATACTTAAAAATAATAATCCTTTTGTATTAATCCGGAAAAACTATTTTGGGCCAATATCTCTCATCAACCCGAGAGACCCACTGGGCCAAGACCCTATTGGGTCGAGAACCCATTGGACCAAAAACACCTGGGCCGAAACCCCGCTGGACCGTGATCCTCCTTGGGCCGAGACCCACCTGGATCGTGATCCTCCTTGGGCCGAAACCCTTTTTGGGCCGTGGCGTCCTGGGTTGAAAACACTTGGGCCGAAGCCCACCTTGACCCTTGGCGCCGCTAACGGCCGCCGCGAGGCCCAACTGGCCTTAGCGCCGCTAACAGCCATCACCCGACTCGGTGATGATCTCGGTTCCCGTTTTCCGATTGATACAACATTCTAAATTCCTTTTAACCTATTAAAACTAACTGTTTTAATATACTGATTAAAAACTGGATTTAATTCAAAAACCAAAAACTATTAATTATTAATATTAACGAAACTTGTTTTTATTAATAATCAATTATCCTAAAAACTTGATTTCAACCTTTTTAAACAAAAGTTCGAAAACTGGTTAAAATCAAGTTTTAGATAAAATGTTTATTCTTCTTAACCGTTTAAACAAAAACCTGGTTTAAACCTAACTAGTTAAAAAATAAACCTTTTATAAACTGGATAAAACAGAAAACTTGTTTTATACCCTATGGTTTTCGATTTTCATGAAGGAAAGAAATATGATGGAGAAGATCATTTAACTATCAAACAAACCAAAAAACTGGATTCACTAGGTTTTTATCAATTTAAACAAACTGTTTAATTTAATCTTAATTCAATCTTATCTTTATTCAAAAATCATAATCCTTTTAACAATTCAAACTAACTGTTTGAATTTCCTAATTAATAGGATAAACCTGATAACAAAAACAAACTGTTTTGTCACCTTACTTGATTTTCGAAAAACTCAAAAGAATGAGTAGAGAATTAAAAAGCAAAACCTTAATCCTAAAACGGATAAAACTAGAAACTATGGATCATAGAGCCGAGGCTCTGATACCACTGAAGGGTTTTGAACCTGACCAAACCACCATATGACTCAAACTGGTCAAAACTTGGTTTGATTCCACTGGTTCAATCCTAAAAGCGGAACTGGATTGAACACAACCCTCTAAAGCCCAAAAAGGGTTAGGATCTTTAAACTTTACATGATCAACATAGTTTCTTACAAACAATCCATAGATAAGGTTACAACAATATACCTTATCAAAAACTTTAGGATTGCTAAAGATAGTCCACCACTACTGCACCTCCTTGGAACTGGCTGCTAGACCGCTCCTGGATCACCAAGCCTTCAATTCTCGTAACCAAGAATGTGTGTGTGTTCTTCGTATATCACCAAATCGCAAAACACCTTTGGTGTTTTGTGTCTCGATTTCGACGAAGAGAGGAGAGAGCCGAGAGAGTGAGTTGCGACTAGAGGGAGAGGGGAGAGAGTTGGTGGCTAGGTTAATCCCTTGTGTAACTTCTATCTAATCCTTAAGCCTTAAGGATATATATATATATATATATATATAAGGATTAGAATGGAACTAAGCCCGTTTAATTAAAAGCCCACTGATTTTAATTAAACTTTCATCTCTTCTCATTTTGACCCCCTGGACTTTACTAGTTAATTAATTAACTATTAATTAACTGGTCCGTTAAATATTAAAACTTAATATTTAATTCCTTTAAATAATAAATAACTATTTATTATTTATTTCCTTTCTAATAATTAATACAAACTGATTAATTATTTATTTCTCTCTTTTCAATAATTAATACTAATGATTAATTATTTACTTTTCTCTTTAATAATTAATCTAACTGATTAATTATTTCCACACAGATTTTTGGTGAAAACCAACTGTTCCGTATTGGGTGTGTAGCAGTGTGACCCCTTAGTCTCTTATAACATTGGATACAATGTGCCCATTAATTATCTCTGCACATAATCCAACATATAGAAACATTGGTATTACTAGCAGTTTCACCATCTTAAGGCCTACTGGTCCTAGTTGCTGGTACAGATGCATTCTCGCTCCTTCTTGTGTTCACCATCCTGAAATATATATACAGTTTAGTATAAAGCATTAAAGATATAGGGGTTCCTACTTTATTAACACTAGTAAAGCATTAAACAATTAGCATGTTGTCTCTTCTAATTCCTATTACCATCAATTGAGCCACAAGATGTCTTTTAATTTCACTAAGATCAAATTTGTACCATGTGTTTATTATAGCATGGGTCTTCTGCTATTTTAAAAACACTATACATACTTATTCTTGACTTAACCAAATAACATCCCGATTCACAAACTTATGTATAGCCTACTTTTCCTATCTTTACACATATCACTTATCACATTTGGCATATAACCTACTAACATGTAGCAATTAATAATTACACGTCATCTTCTGTCCTATCATGCTACTTAGATGATCAATTACATCATATACATAAATTTCATATATAGCTCTTCACCTATTGTCACATATTAGCATAAACTATGCTTCTTTCACACTTTACAATCATCATTATATCTTAAAATTTCATATACATACTTAGTATGCTCACTAATCTTCCAGCTCCGGTTGATGGCTCCTTAGGTTTCAAAACCTTGGTTTATATCTAGATAACACCTTGTGTAATCTAAATCTCTTAAATCTTGGCTCTGATACCAAGTTGTAAGGACCCATTTTTTTTATAACATAACTTTCATTAAATATAAATATAATTAAGAAACTTGTTTAACATGATTCATAAAATGGAGTTTAAACTTTAATTACAAAAGATGATATCATATTCATCAAACTTAGAATGTTAAGCTGACATTGTTCAAAGACATATTTATAATTAACAAAATAGGAGCCAAAGACATATTTATAATTAACAAAATAGGAGTCATCCATAAACTTTAAACCACTAGAGATATCCACATTGTAAACGTAAGCATGCATGATCCAACACCTAGTTAATCATGGGATCGATAATGAATATTGATCCCCAAGTTACACTTGGTACCAAACAAGCATTACATGAACAAGTATTATACATAACATGGTGGATCATTAATAAGCACATAAGATGCATACATACATTACATTTACAATCAGGAATTAAGTATACTCACAGTGATCATCTGCTCAACATTAATACTTCTCTTCTACTAATAACCAACACGTAAACCTAATCACATAATCAATTAAGTACATAAGTTGTAAGAATTTTGTTGCTGAAAAGGGCCACACACGGTTGTGTGTCTCAACACTACACGACCGGATTAAAGGTTAAATGTCATGTGTAGGTTACGGCTCTACACGGGCCGTGTATGGCCTACACGCCCTGGCTATAATGCTTTCCAAAAGCTACACGGGTCGTGTAGCCCTCGTACACTACCAGTGTACAGTTTTCAAACAACAGTGTTCTTGACCATATAATTCACAATTTCGACATCAATGCTACTAATAGTGTATTCCAAACACTAACAACAGCTTATATAATTGTTTTTTAGCATCAATTCAACAATCTTACCTACAACAACCACATGCAAGCTAGATATACCATAATTTAGGCTAATAGGGAACTAATTACATGTTCTTGAACTAAAGCATATGCTAATGTAGCTACAATTCACTTTAATCCCCTATGATTGCTGATGAAGTTATGCACATGAAATTCCCAGATGTTGCTTCTTGGTAAAACTAGATCAAATGACCAGTTTCTATTTAAAAGTGCTTATATATATATATATATATATATATATATATATATATATATATATATATATATATATATATATATATATATATATATATATATATAACTTTGGCATATTAACAATACCAGCCCTCTAACTTTAATTCTTTTCTTTAACTTAACATTTCTAGTCCCTCAATTTCATCTATGCATAGAACACATTAATAAAATTATATAACAATCTCTATAAAATCATAAATAATTAATAAATAGCATTTCTAACCTTGGGGTGTTATACAAATGGTACTTAATAATTGTGATTTGTGAATATCAGGTTGCAAAAGATTATTGGAAAGAAGTTTGATTGGAAAAAGTCAGAAAAGTTTCAACTTTGAAGAAAAAGTTGAAGGCTAAAAATTTGACAGCGTTCGAAAGAAAAACGAGATGCGTTTGAATGGATAAAGCTCAACTAACGTTCGACTTACGTAACGTGACACGTTTTTTTCGAGGAACGTTACGCGTTTCCGGCGGTTCCACAATCCTATATAAAGACCTATTCGTATCTTTTTAAAGGATTCTACCAAACTTTATCCGTCCATAAGAGTTTCCATACACATATTTCGGAGTCCTAGAGGTAGTGAAGCTTGGATCTTGAAAATTTTACTCAAGGAGGTGAAGATTTTGAAGATTGCATCATAGATTTACAAGGGTTAGCTTATTCAATCATGTTTAACCTACTTCCTATATCTTTATACTTCTGTAATCTTGCAATTATGGGGTAAGGCTCTTTATATCTACTTAGACTTGATGAACCATGGAACTTTAGTTTGATTTCAATGAATTGGATTATATGAATTCATATATTTGTTATGTTTAGCTTTTTTGAAGATCCTTGCATGTTAAATTTTCTGACTTTATTATCTATTGCTAAGTTTTCATAGGTTAGATGATCATGGTATCTATGTTTACTTTAACCATGAGTTGCTATATATGATCATTAGGATTCATGACTAGTGATTCACCAATTTCTTGGGTTACGCTATAAAAGATTAAAATTTTAATGTGTTAGCAATTGCATGTGATGACCATTCAATGTTAATTGATTGATTTTGTGATCAATACAAATCAATAGATTAAGTCTTTCATAACACAAATCAAATTGACTAGTTATAGTTATAGTTATAGTTAATGACATGCACATTGGGTTGATGTTTCTATATCTACAGGGCTAGTGAGTCTGACCATGAAATCTAGCCAGTTTAGAAACTGGTATATGATTTCATGTTATCCATTACACTTTTATTGAAATCAACTACATAGAAAAGTGGATTCTAAAGTCTAAGTAGAGGTACTTCACATATTGATAGTTTAAAATTCAAAGTTTCTTGATTTATTGCTTTTCTAGCTTCTTAATCATTGTTTTTTAAATCTTTTGTGGTAAAGTTAGGATCTTGGTAGCTTTATATTGATTATGTCATAAATGCCCCCTTTATTTCTTTTTTGTTACTTTAGTAGTTAATTAATTTAAGTATATCTAAAATCATACACGTTTCTCTTGATTCGACACCCATACTTATTTTCTATACTATAATTCAATTATGTTCTCTTGGCTATTGTGTTATAGTGTTACCTAAGTAATTCGGATTTTATAAATTTAAAACTAGTACACTCTACACACATCACATATATAGTAAAACTATTTTAAAATATACATAAGGACGTAAAATCTTTTTAAAATAGGGTAAATATATTTGAAATTAACTATTTTATTTATAACACAATCATCAAAATTTTTGTTGAACCTTATTATAATCAAATTTATTTTTTTTATAATTTAAGCCTATAGGTATACGCGTATACATAAATGATCACGAAAATAAGTGAATGTATCTATTAAATTATTTGAATAAATGATTTTCTTAAGATATTTACGTGTTAACAAACTAAATCATCTACAAATTATATTTGAGAAAACAACTTATTCGTAAACAAACTTAGAAAATAAATATTGATGATTGGTGAAAATATTCTAAAAATAGAATGATTACAAAACCTTATTTCTCTTAATCTTACTCTTTATTATACCACAAACAATTTAAATGCTCATTCATTAATTATCTCTAAATCTCTAATTCAACTAATAAGAATCATTAACTTCTCCTAAACTTGACTTTGAAGCAAAATTAGTTTTTAATTTTTATTTTTTTGGTATAATTATAATTTTTATATAAACGTCACATTTTTATCTATATTTTACCGTAATCTGACATGAAATTATTTTTTAATAATTTTTATACTTCATGACCATTAAAGAAAGTAATTAAGTAACTATCTTTGATTTTGTATAATTCAGAACATAATGACACTTAATTTTATACAAATAGGAATAGGTATTTCTTGTTTATCTTATTTATAAAAAAAAGAACTTTTAACCTGTGAACATATTTATTATTAATTTTTTATGTTTATGAATCACTAAATAAGTAATCCCTTCCTATGAGATGTTTTATTTAAGGTATATGAGAATATCTATATACAATCTATTAGTAAGTTACAGTCTGTTACTGGGGTAATTTATGTTTATGAATCTCTAAGTCAGTTATCTCTTTCGCTGACATAATCATACAACATTAAACTATCGATCTGTTTTTTAATATCAAGGATTTCATAAAAAGATATTCATCAAGTTTCAATGGTTTTTATAAACACATTATTAGTAAGTAATTAACTAACTAGAACTAGCATGTTATAAAAGAATGGCATGAGTGTAACATCCGAATTTTGAGACAATATTACTATGAGCTAATGGAGTGAATTATGTAGTTATTTGAATTTATAATTCAGGTGTTATATAATAGCAATGAGAAATTATGGTTAGATTATATTTTGACCGTTGCCTTATAAGACTGTCGACCTTAAGTGGTAAGGCCAGTACCGATTATAATCTGTTTTCTACTTTTTATTTACTTTTTATATTTTTGAAGTTAAAAAGCATTAATTATATTTACTAAATATTTATTATTTTTATTTAGATGTTTGACACTCATTTTTTATATACTATGTCTCTTATTACAATAGTTTGATAAAAATATATATAATCAACTATGAATCACATGAGTATTTAATAAATGAAGAGGTTGAACTTGTAAATGATTACATGTTATCGATAAGCTTTTTTTATCGAATTTTTTTTTAAGAGAGACTAATTTTGATTCAAACAAATGAAGAGGTTAACAAAAAAATAAGTGATTACATAATATCAATATTAAACACCAAGGAGATATTATGATTCATTTCATATAATATGTTTGAACTTTCATATCAATTTGATGAATCCTTATACGCACCGGATACCTAATTCTCTTAAGATTTTATCTTTGTGATGATGATGATGATAACCCAACAAATAAATTTATGAATGTATTATACAAAAAGTGCTACAAAAAAATTGAAAGCCCTTCTTCATTTCAATTTTCAAACATTCGATACATATGTTGTTTTATTAGTTATATTCCTATAGAATATAATTATTTTTGTTTAAATTTATTTTATATAGTTTATATATTTCTTTTATGCTCTAATCCATATTAATTGTTTTAGGTTCTTTTAATACTTATCGTATATAAAGATTAAAGATACTATCCACACAATTACAAAACCAAATACTATATATTTGGAACACTACGACTACCGAACTAACTACCCATCCATGTCTTATGAATTTTTATCCTCTAAGTTATTTACACTAAATTTAGAACCAAATCCGCAACTATTATTTGTGGTTCCCCGCTACGATTTGAGATGATGGGTGCTAACTGACTTGTACTTTGACTAGATATGGAAATTGCTATGCAAAGAAAATAGGAAATAATTCCAAATCTTCTAAATCTCATTTACATTATGATTATGAGGCAGCTCCACTTCATTAGAGTATTAGCATCCATCCCTCTTATCTTATACTTTCATATATATCTTTTTCTTTCATCTCATTCTATCCCACAAACTCCCGCATCTATCTCACAAAACCTTTTCAATTAAAAAATATATATAAATAATAAAGTAGAGAGAGGAGAAAGATAGAGAGAAGAAAGAACAAGAAAGAGGGGAGAGAGCGGGACTAACAACTAGCTAGATTGGAGTCCCGCGGGTGATGTTATAGGACGCGACGATGTTGGTCTCGATCTAGTGTCCATCCAGCTCTTTCCCACTGGATAGATACACATTGTCTTATGCACTTCCAATTCTCTAAAAAAAATCCAAAATATATGAATTAGTAGTGCCAAAGCCTATAGCCCATTAGCCCAAATCCACTTCTATACAGATTAAGCCCATGAAATAATAACAATGTAAGACCGGCTCATGGAAGATATTAAGATAAGAATCTAAAATCATGACTTAACGACGGAAGATTACCCGTATTTGCTTATCCACTATGTATTATTTAAAAATAATAAAAGATTTATCGTTCAAACAATAATACATATTTTTTGTATTTGTTATTTTGACTTTATAATTTTGATACCGATTAATTGATAGATGGTACTTTAGTATTTTGATACGATTCATAATTCTATTTAATGATGAATATTTTAAATTATTCGGTTGTTTAATGAGATTATTTATTGAAACTTGGTAAAATATTAGTACATCATATTTTTTATTAAAAGTAAAATAAAAATTCGGATCAAACCAAAATAAATGCCGAATTTAAAGTTCGGATATAATCAAAACAAACATTAAATATTGAAGTTAGAATATAAACGAAATTCATTTTCGGAATTCTTACCGAAAATTGGAAAATAAACATGAATTTGAAAAATTAACAAAGAAAACCATAGTCGAAACAGAAAACCTTATTTGAAAATCATACTTGAAAACGTTATTCGAAAATCGAAAAAAATATTTGTCGATTACATTTGGCCGAAATTGTGTCTATACGAAAGTGACCGAAACGTAAACGACCACGTAACACGATCCTGATCTGAATTGACAGCCAAATACCTCTTCATTCCTCCATATATTACAGCTGGTTTTGGAACCATATCCGTTTCCCGTTTTACCTCTTAGAACTATGACTGATATATACCATATCCTGTTGAATCTTTTGTGAAGAACTTGAAATACAATTGATTATACACCATGTTGAATAATATGGCAAGGAACCTGAGGTGCCTGAGGATTAAATATTTGAAGTCTCAGATGACGACTTGGAGCTTGTAAAAAAGAACCAAGAATATTTTGGCGTTGTATTCAAATCGACACTTGGTCAATTACAAGGTGAGCAAGTCCAGTCTTTACTTTCCAAAATTTTAACTTCTGGTGAAATTTTGCTATCTCATCAGTTGTTCGAACCTTAAAAGTGTTCCAGAACTTATGAAAAGATTAACCAGATGAAGTGGCTATTGTACTTGTTCATCCCATTTTGTGACACTTAAGCAAAATGGTTTATCACTCATGTAATCTCTCCAATCTTGTAAGGGTATTAATTGTTTTTGTTCATCATAGTAACCAACATAAATGGCCAATTTGGGACTCCAAGAATGAACTGAATTAAGGAGGGTTTGGTGATGGGAATGTTATGGTATGGCAGTCCTTTATCTCTCATGATAGGTTAAGGATCTAGGAGTATAAGCTGGTGAACCCTTGGTGTATATAAGAATACATTTGATTGGCATCAAATTTAAATGAGGGCTTGTTTTGGTTCAGATAATGGTTTGTATATCTATGGACCAGTTTGTTTTAGTTGGTTCTTGTGTAGTTTATTGTAAGATCTTTCTGTACTATCCGTGTTGCCGATGTGAAAGAAGATGCCATGGAGTCTTTGTATTAGAAACGTTCAGGGAAAAATTCATTACCTTACTGACACTAGCATCTTGTTGACGTACGTACGTTAAACGTTTTACTGATTTCTTAACCTTTGCAATAGCATGTGATGTGTAAATGGATATTATGTATACTAGCTAATCTAAAATGTAAAGCTTCTGATTTTCACCTTATAAAAGAAGCAAATATTAATTAAGTATTTGTAAGTCATTGTGGAGGATGTTCAACTTATTGCTAATCTTGTAAAACCCAACCCAATTATTGCCATTTACATCTGGATTCTGCTGAGGTAAATTTTTTCTTCCTATTTTTATGTTTTTTGGGAAATTAGAATTGTACCTCAAGCTGAAGCTGGTGTTAGACTCTTACTACTTTTTCTGTATAGGCAGGGCCATTCCTGAGGTTTTAACGCCCTGGGCAAAATGATATAAAAATGCCGCTATTAATATTATAAACAAAGTTGCTTCTTATTTCTAGGAATGCTATGGTTCGTGATTCTTAGTTGTAGATTTCCCAAATCTTCTTTGTGATTCTTATTTATCTTAGATTTATAAAGGGTGCATTTTGCCATAAACTTCTTTTATCAGGATTCTTGTCTGCAGTAAGTGGTTATATGTTTCCCCCTATATACATACATGCATCCTTATGGTAAAATTCAAACTGGATTTTGCAAAATCTGGACAAAATTTTGTCTGTCATGTGCTGAACAAAAGTAGGAGAAGCATCAGACTCAATATGTAACTAATCAACGGCCTAATAGTGCCAAACTATGAGATGAAAAACCTCAACAAGACAAGTATAAGAAATGACAACTCTTCATTTGCATTCTACTAAGTTCAATTCAGAAGATACACTCTTATTGTTCACAGTATACCCATAAATCATTTTTTTTTTCAAAAATGAAATTTAGAAAACAGGTAAGTTTCAAGTATTTTCATGAACCAAAGCAACTCTTTAGAAGAATTATGAAGTACTCTAGAGGATACACCAGTTCACTAACCCTCTTGAATCCTTTTGAGCTGTTTGTTGGCCCTTATACCACTCTTTAGTTGTTTAAAAAGAACATAATATCACTCTAGATCGAGGTGCAAATTGAGTCTGGTTGGTTAACGGATCAAAGTGGGTCGGGTTAATCCGGATACTTTTTGTCCTATCTTTTTATTTTATTTTGTGTGACATATAATTTGTATATGAAATTGGATTACAGGTTAGACCGGTTAGAGATTAAACACGATTTGAATCAACTTGTTATGAGTAAAAGGATTCAACATGATGCCTCTAACCGAGCAAACATCTCTCCGCCGCAAGCTTTTATATATGGGCATGTCACTCGACAAAGAGTCATTCCTCCTAAACACCATCCACAAGCAATTTAACAAGAGAAAAGGGAGTAGTCAGAGCTCAGCCATCACAACTGGCGGCAGCTGGTGGAGCCGATAAGGTACGTGGCGGTGGATGTGAAGCTCTCTGACAGTTTCTTGCTTGTTAACGACATGGAAGAGAACGAGAGGTTAAGACGAGAACTGGATAGAACAAAATTAGCACTACAACTTTCTTGCTAGTTAATGATATGTGATTTGTTCTTACTTTTGTCCAAATTTGAGGTTTATTTTGAAAACATAGGCATTTATTAAAGTATCATTTTCATTAAATTTATACTTTTATAGACTTGTAAATGTCACGTTAACCTGCAGTATTTCACAATTATGAGCCAAGAAAAATGTAGCGTAAGTAGTTATAGATTATGTTTGTAAATATGAAAATTTCTCGACTAATAGTAAATGATCATTATTATGACTTGTTGAATACTTGTAGTAAGATGGTGATGTGTAGGGGCTGAACAGAAAATATAAAAAATCAAAGTACAATTGTATTAATTGAAAAAACTATTTTTTAAGCACTTAAAATATAACCAACCATCAAAACAGTTCATACATGCATTAAAGGAATTGTACCCAATTAGTATTAATTAGGTGTTGTAGGTAAGTGTCTCTACTTAAGAGATTAACAGTTTAAATCCAATGGTGGCCGGATAGGAGAAAAATAATAGAGTTAATTACATTTTTGGTCCATGTGGTTTACACAAAATTGCAAATTTGGTCCTTAGGCTTCATTAATTACAGATTTAGTCTTTGTGCATTACCATTTGTTTCAATGTTGGTCCTTGGCCCACTTAAAAAGACTAAAATACCCCTCATCCCTTAATTTATTCTTTTTTTTAAGTTTTATTCATTTAAATAACAATTATTTTTAAAAAGTGTAATTAATTCAAATAATAATTAATTTTAAATAAGAAATATATAAACATCTCTTACATACACTCACAACACATACTCTCTCTATCTCTCCCTCCTCTCTGCTCCACCGTAGGCTGCTCCACCGCCATCACCACCATCCAACGCCACCGCCACCGCCACCGCCACCTACAGCCACCGCTAGACCTCGTCTTGTAACACCACCCCCATGGTGCCGTATATGTGGAGAGAGAGAGAAAGGGAGATGGTGGTTTTGAATCGAACTGGTCTTGAAGACGTTGAGCTAGATCTATTGGAACACCACTGCCGCCGCAGAAAACCCTAATCTCATCTTGTAACACCACTACCACCGTGCTGTATGTGTGGAGAGAGAGAGAGAGAGAGAAAAGGAGTGCTGGTCTTGAAGACGTTACCCTAGATTTAGTGGAACACCGCCGCCGCCGCAGAAAACCCTAATCTCGTTTTGTAACACCACCACCACCACCGTGCCGTATGTGTGGAGAGAGAGAGAGATAGAGAGAGAGAGAAGGAGTGGTGGTCTTGAAGACGTTGCCCTAGATTTAGTGGAACACCACCGCCGCCGCAGAAAACCCTAATCTCGTTTTGTAACACCACCACCGCCTGCCGTAGAAAACCCTAATCTCGTTTTGGTTTTGGGTTCGCATCACCACATGGGCCTCCGGTGTCTGTCTCCTTCCCGTCGATTCGATTTCAGGGTTTTGTGGATGGTAGTTTAATGGCAGATCTATTATGATGGTGATGGTTGCAGGTCTACTATGGGGGCGGCGGTGGCAGATCTAGACTGAGAAGAAAAAGAAGAGAGAGCGGCGCCGGTGGTGGCAGATCTACATGGCGGCGGTGGTTGCAGGGAGGTGGCGGAGGTATGGTGGAGATGGGTATTAGAGAGAGAGGGGGGGGGGGGGGAGGGAGGTGAGTGGATTAGAAAGTAGGTGGGAGGGTTATTATTATTATTAATGTAATAATTATTCATTTATTGTTATTTAATTATATATTAAAGATAGTTAAATAAATTAAACTTAAAAATAAAAGAATAAATTAAAGGCAGAAGGGTATTTTATTCTTTTTAAATGGATTTGGACTAACATTAAAACAAATGGTAATCCACAAGGACTAAATCCGTAATTAATGAAGCCTAAGGACCAAATGTGTAATTTCGTGTAAACCACAGGGACCAAAAGTGTAATTAACTCAAAATAATATTAGCATTAACTAAAGAACCTTAAAACATCTTATGTGATGTCTGTGATGGTTCTCCTAATTAAGGATGAGCATGTTCTATTCGCTTGAAAAGTTTCAAGTGACGCTTGGGATAAGACCTTTGGTTGGTTAAGGTATGGAAGCAACTAAATATCTTATCCAAACGTCCCTTGAATATTTGCAAGTGAACAAAACATGCTCGAAATCCTTAAGAGAACCATCACAACTGCACATAATTATGGTTATTGTTTCGGTTTTGGACAATACTAGAACCACTATTTGCATACCCTAGTGGCATGATTGAAGAGTTTCTCAAGACGTGATAATAGAGTCTCCATTTTATTTTTTCGGTTTGTATCGTCTTTTGTAATATGAATTATTAATCGTATACAAAGATCATTGATGTTACATTTTTAATATTGGATCATACACCGTTACTTTAATAAGTAAAAAAGTTTTAATGAAAAGACAATTAGGGATCGAGGCGGAGAGAGGGGTTTAGGGGAATATATATACCTTTAAATATGTTGATAGAAATCATCGATAATGATTTGTTTATATAAATGTCATAATTGTTGTGTATGTCAAAACATCGTTATGTACAAATCACGTCTCTTTGTAAGGTTCCGATTCGAGCAACTGCCCAAAGAGGGGAGGCGAGAATATATTGCCACTTTCATATTGAATTTAGGCTTTCATTAACTTCTTCACGATGGGATTGAGTTTTTACCCTAAGGGGCCTAATAGATAACACAAACAGACATTCTAATAAATAACCGTCTGAATTAAACTTTTCAATACTAACAATATACGACGTAGTTTTAAAATACTAAAGTAAAATAATAAAACAATATGAAGTAAATCAAAACGGCCAAATTAATAATCATTTGTATTTACTATTGGGCAAATTGCATAAAAATACAATAAACTTTGCATTAATTCGTTACCATTATAAACATCCAACTTTTTTTCCCTTAAAACATTACAATTAACTTTCATAATTCGTATGCAACGAACTTTTTCTGTGCATGGGTTTTAGTTACCTTTGTATACAATAAACTTTGCTATAATTTCTACTATATACAATTACTTATATATACAATAAGAGAATATAGAAGTTGATTGTATTGTTTTAAAATAAAATTAATTGTATTTTCGTATAATTTAACCTATAATATACATATGATTGACATAGTTATGAGAACAAGATAATCGTATTGATAGAGTTTAGTATACAAACAAAGACCAACCAAGTATTCACACTACTAAATTAGTTTTAATCATAAAAATTTTAATAGATTTTGAAATTTAAAAATAGTTAACTTTACGTCTAACTAACAAATTTCAATCTAATACTAATTAGTTATCGACATGATTCATGATAGTTTGACACCAAATTCTAAAACTATGACATGATATCAATATCATCCAATAATTAAATATTTAAAAAAATACATTTTGAAAGCCATTCAATTCTAAATCTAACCAATTTATTGCAAGATGGCATGATAAATTATATTATCACAAATAGAAAACTCACGCATATGTTAAATATCATATGTTCACACCAGTAAATATATTGAATAATCATAAGCAAAAGTTTTAGTAGGAGTAAAACACTAATTGAATGAAAATACTAATTAAATTACTTTACCTAAAATCCACCTAGTAATTCATAAGTATTTGGTGGCTATTAGTATTTTATATTATTTCATATTTAATTAGCTAATAAATACATTTAAATATGTGATGCTTATAAATTATAAATTAATTAGATAGATGACCAACATAGTACGTTTAAATGGTGTATCTTAGTCAACCCCTTTTTCCGTCCATTCACATTATAGTCTATTAAATACATACATACATACATAAGCAACTTATTTTATCTAGAATCATTGAATAAACTAGAAACAACTCTAAATTAATTAATAAAATCGGTATCTCATTACAAGAAACGCCTGCTAAAAACGATTGAACACAAATTAGTATTTAGGAAGTATAATTATATTAGCCCATCTAGTAAGGCGTCTCCCTTCCTCACAAGAGGTTGGGGGATCAAATCCTGCTACATGCAGTGGGTTGGGGGCTTTTACCTTAGGGGTTTCCTCCATGGAGTGAAGGCATGGTACTCGAAACTTGGTTAAAGTCAAATAACGAGAGGTGGTTGAAAACCCGCCACCAAGCAATTCGAGCCCACACTGGAGAGGCAGGGAAGTGTCCCCATTTGCCGGTCAAAAAAAATTAGTTTCCTATTTTCTTGTAGTTACCAAGTTTATTTTTTGTTTTGATTGAAATGAGTTATACTTAGGAATTATATTATAATTATAATCTACATTATAATCTAAAAAATTCACATATTCTCGTACTTTACTGATATCGCATTTATTGTCTATATATTTTACGCGATATCTGTGTATTTTTAGCCTAATATTGTTTAAAATATGTCAAAAAGGTACTTATTCCATTTGTTTATCATTTTTAGGTTCAAAATACAAGAGTTGAAAAGTTTTTGAAGCTTAAACGAGATAAAACGAAGAAAATGAGAAAAGTTGTCCGCTCCGACACACCTCCACTGTTTTGATCATATCTTACTCATATGAACTTGGATTGAGGTGATTTAAGCTGCCACAGAAACTAGACTCAGAGGGCTACAATTTCATCTTTATGACCATCTCCAAAAATCGAAGGATCGTGGCGCGATTGGGGGTAGAGATCGCGGCGCGATCGGACAGATAAGTCCGAAAATTCAAATTTTAAGCTCAGCGAGCTGATCGGGATAAATTCAGAGATCACGGCTCGATTTCCTGAATGATCGCGACGAGATTCTCCAGTTTACAGCCTATATATTGTTTTCAATGCTTCATTCGGGATTTAGCTTTTCAATCCGACTTTTCACCATCATTATCCTCTGGAAACTCCATAAAAACATCATGAAGCATATGGGAGCATAGCTCAGAGCATTGGGGCTTGGATTGAAGATAAAATTGAAGATCAAGACCCGGAACATTCGGCTTTTACGGTTTTATTCATTCTTGTTCATCATGTTTCTTTGTTTGAATAATTTCCAGAGCTTTAGCATGTTTGTTCTAGGCTAGAATTCTGATTTTCCTCCCTAGAGGAGATGAACTTTGATTTAGGTTGATTAAATTCATGGTTTTAATGCTTAATTCATGTTTAATTCAATTATTGTTTAATCTATATTCATGCATGTTTTAGGATCTGTTTTTGTGATGTTTATAGGCTGAGTTTTTATAGAGTTGATAACCATTCTCTTTATTTAAACTTGAATCATGAATATCTATGATCATTAGGGTTCATGACTAGTAATTGATCAAATCCTAGGGTTAAACATCTAAAAGATAGAAACTTTAATATGTATTCTTACATGTAATAGGCCATTATATGCTAGTCCAATGATTTGTTGATCATACAATCATTAAAGGTTAGAGCTTTACTTGTTAATCGAATTAATTGGCTAATTATATTTCTTAATCTCGCTTTTGACCATAAAGGTTATTAAGTAGTGTAATTAGACGGTTATAACCGAACCAAGGTTTTAACTATTATAGAAATCGATGCATGAATGTTTAAGTATCATTTAGCTTTTATTACCATGAATGTAATTGCCATGAGAAAAGTGTAAACGAATCTAGGAAGGGAAAGCTCGCACTATATTATCTGATTTCCAAGTTCCTTGCTCATTCGCTCTCTTGTTTCTTTGGTTTGTTTTAGGTGCTTTCTAGGGTTGTTGGTGGTGTTAGTTGGTTGATAGCTCACTTATCCATAAAATCCCCCCTTTATTTTATTGCATTAGTTTAGTTTAGTTTAATATTTAAATTAATATAATTTTATCAAATCATATCCGTTCCCCTTGAGTACAACACCCGTACTTATTTTCTATACTATAATACGATTAGGTCATGTTGCCTATTTGTGTTGTAGTCGTACTAAATAATAACGGATTTTATAAATAAAAAACTGATACGCTTCAAGCACATCATTTACCTACTCTCTTGATTTTGATATATGTCTTGATTTAGTTATGTGTTTTGATTTTGTGAGTAAATGAATATGTAGGAATAAAAATATAATAATGAAGAACTTCTCTCTTTTTTTTTACCTTAAATAGTTAGATACATATGAATTACTATTTACTAGGTGTTAAATGTTGATGCTTAATTTGGTTAAGGTTCTAAGATATGTTTTATTTTTTAGGACTGGAAGGGTTGACAATGAATAAACCTTTTTGTTTATTAAAAAGGTGTAGATGAATTGAAGTTAGGCTGACAAATCCTGACACGACCCGAAACCCAACCCGAATCTAACACGATTTGGGTCGACACGAACACGACACGAAACTGAACTGGGTCAGAAATTGGTCGACCCGAAAATGACACGAAACTTTTCGACACGAACACGATAACCCGAAGGTTACCCGTTTAACACGATCTTATTATAATAAAAATTAAAAAAACCCAAAAAATATTTAACTTAAAAATATTTAGAAATTTTAAATTATAAATATGAACTAAGTCATTAACTAAGTAACTAGTATAGTTAGTATCAAAATGACGGGACTCATTTTCAGTATTTTCATTTTACCTCCAAAATTGTGAGTCAAATCAAATACCGCCAATCTTAATTTTGATAAAATTAATAAATATTCATAAGAAATTAAGAATAGAAATAAGAATTAAGAATAGAAATAAGAAATTGTGAGTCAAATCAAATACCGCCAATCTTAATTCGTGTGTTTGATGATTTTTAGTCATATGTTTGAATTCTCATACTTATGTTGTGAATTTTATTTGTATTTGTGTTTTGAATTCCCAAACTTATGTTGTGAATTATATTTGTATTTGTGTTTTAGAAGTTAGAACTGTTATAAATGTTTTATATTTTTGATTTTTGATGTTTGCGAAGTTGAACAAATAAAGAATTAAAATGCGTAGTAAAAGCTTAGTAAAGTTGATATAAGAAAGTTATCATGCAACATTTTTCTAAAAAATAATTCGATATGAAAACCCGACATGAAAGTCAAGTTATTTGACCGAAAACATAACTTGATTTTTTTCTCCAAAAAATGGGTTGACACGAAAACACGACCCGAACCAAACACGAATTAAGTGACACGAACCGAACACGACACGAAACTAAACCGGGTCAAGAATGGGTCGACACGAAAGTGACACGAAAATGGTTGACACGAGCACGACCCGAACCATTTAACACGAACACGACCCGAATTGCCAGGCCTAATTGAAGTAGGTTTTGAATATCTATAAATGATATTCAGAAATTATAGGCTGGTTGTTATCGTTTTATTTAAATATATTATACTCGATAAGTGTTCCATAAAATACACCGGCAACTTATTTTAAATAATAAGTAACGTAATTAAATAATTTTTTATATTAGATAGAAAATTCATGTAATATACGATGAAGGAGAGATATTTGATATGAAATAGTAACGGACATAAATCACAAATAATGTTGTAATTAAATTAACAATAAGTATGCGTTGAACTTGTCAATTACATATTAGGAAAAACTCTGAGGATAGAAACAATGGAGGAATGAAATATGTAATAAGCACAATACATATCTTATAGTGGCAGAATATACGATTTGACATAATGAAATTAATGTAAAATTAGAATGTACTACTTTAATGAGTTGTTTAACATACATGAAAAACGGAAATGATTTGAAACATGGAGGATTGTATACACACCGGCGATGATGATGACTCCAAAAATCAAAAGAGGTCGCAAAGGTTACTCAGTAAAAAGAGACTTACCTTCAACAATTAGAATCTCTAATCACTTACTACAGGCCGACTTAAAAATAAAATAGAAACTATATGTGAAAGGATGATAAAATCAAATTGACAATAAATGAATAGAAAGGTGGGTATTCGAGAAATAAGCGAACTCTAATGGCATACAATCGAGGATACATAATCTTCCAATGATGCTCAACCGAAATTACTAAATCAACTTATCAAATCAAGCATATTTAATGTACAACCTCAAGTGTTAGTACACTACTAGAAAATCAGGCGTTAAAAACGGATTTCCCACGGATCAAATTCCGTGGGAAATTTTCAACGGATTTCCCATGGATTTGAGTCGGAAAGCTGTTTTTCAACGGATTTCCCACGGAAATCCGTCGGAAATCCGAGGGAAAATGGTTTTCCCACGAAGCTTTTAGCCACGGTCGATTCCGTGGGAAATCCGAGAGAAACATCATTTTCCCACGGATTTTCTACAGATTCGTCCGACACAAAAGGGGGTGTTGTGTTGTAGTGAGTTACGTAATATTCTAAACAATAGTCAATATCCTGATGAAACTATGATTTTCTAATGTTTATCAAGAATAATAATTAATATATAAAATTAAATTAAGACTTATGAAGTATAATATTTATTTATAATTATGTTTCGATTACATGTACTTGTCAGAGGATATATTAATATGGTTGCTTAGGAATTGAAACAATGATATCAATTTATCAAAGTAAAATATACCTAGATTGGTGCAAAAGATTCGTTACAAAAAGTAATTAAGATAGTAGATTTAGGAAGGTTTTGTGGGTTCAAGTCCCGTTGTGGACAGTGGACTAGATTTAGAAGTAGGTTTAGTGGGTATGTAAGTTTGCCGTTCAAAAAAAAGTATTCAAGATAGTAAATTTCTTTAATAAATGTGATGATTGATCCTAGGTAATGTTTAAATAATAGATTATTTATTTATTTTTATTAAAAATTGATTAAAGCCATAGGATTATATGTGTTATTCAAGGGTCTACATGTCGTACCTTGACTCTATAAAGTCAACATTAATTTTTTTGATTTTAGCTGAATGAATGGTTAAGATCAAATATTTTATTAAACGAAATATTCAGGTCGTCTAATAAATTTTAACTAATTTGTCTTTCATATATATTAGAACATTTTAGATTTTTTGTTATTATGTGTATTGATTCTTAAAATTTCTATTGTGTTATCAAACCTTGTCATTATTGTGTATATTAAACTTCTAATTGTATATATGAAACTCATACGTTATTTTCTTTTTTATATAACCAAAGTTTACAAATTTGAAAAAATTAAAAGTGTTTTATTTTTGTTATGGTTTGGTTTAATAAACAAAAGTAGAGTAATAAATTGTTTTATTTTTCTTAGGTGTAGTTATTAATTTTTAACATTATCTAAAACAAACCTAATAGGCTAATACTAAAAAAAGTAGCAAGAATTGTGGGCCATCAAAATTATCAGATCTAAAGGTTAAATTTTGGGGTGAAATATAGTTTAAATATCAAAATTTTGTTTGAATTCGGTTTAACCATTAAAGTTTTCTTTTTCTTGAATAATTTAACCATAAAGTTTCGTTTGATGATCATTTTAATCCTTAAGTTTTGTTTTGTTTTCATTTTTACCCATTTATTTACCTTTAACCTGCTTAACAGGTTAATTAATATATTTTTTTATTTTTTTATTTTTCTTAATCTTGTTCTTCTTATCTTCATCGGTTCTTAGTACATACAATGATCAATAACACATCATCAAGAAACATGTCTTATAAACATAATCAGAACCTATCATCAAGAGCACATATCAAGAAAAAATCTTGTAAACATAAATCAGAACCTATCATCAAGAAACCCATTTTTGTAAGTCAAACCACCTATAAAATAAAAGATTTGTTGGCAGTGGTGGACTGGTAATTATGGTGGTGGTAATGCCGGATTTGGGGCGGTTGATATCATCTTCCTCGCCGGCCTTCTAGAAATCAAACCATCTAGAAAACCCTCACCTGAAATCAACGGTCTAGAATGAATTGATGTGGTGGTAGTTATGGTGGTGGTTACGGATTTGACGGGGGTAGTGTTTATGGTGGTGGCAGATTTGTTGGTAGTGGTGGTTATGGTGGTGGTAGTGTTGGATTTGGTGGCGGTGATATCATCTTCTTCGCCTACCTTCTAGAAATTAAACCATCTGGAAAACCCTCACATGAAATCGAGGGTCTAGAATGAATCTTGGCTGTGGTGGTGATGGATTTGATGGCTGTGGTGTTTCTGGATGAAACCCTCAACCTATGGTTCACCTACCTCGCCGGCCTTCTTCATCTACCACCTTCTTCACTTGGTTCACCTTCCTTGCCAGCTTTCTTCATTTGCTTCACCATATCAGAGAGAGAGAGAGAGAGAGAGAGAGAGAGAGAACGGAACAAAGAGAACATAAAGAAAGAGAAAGTGAAGGGAGGGTGTTTGGGTGGGTAAAGTAGCTTGTAGTTGTAGAGAGTTGAGGTGTTTGGTTAATTTAACATGTAATAATAGAAATTGGGAGGTGTTTGGTTACATTTTAACATGTAATAGTAGGTTTAAGGGCTAAAGTAACAAGTAAATTAAACTTCATGGTTAAACCTTTTAAAAAAACTTTAATAATTAAACCGAAAATAGGTAAAACTTTAATAATTAAACCGTATTTCACTCTAAATTTTAAGTATTCTTCTGAATTAAATTTATCACTACTGTTAACTTAAAATTTTGTAACTAAAAGCCACATTTACTTTTACTACTCATTTAAACTTACATTCCAGAAAAATTATGCATAGTCCACTAATTACACGTATTATATAAAATTGATGCGTATAATAAATTACACCAAATAACCTTTAATCACCCCCATACGTCATTATCCTATTGTTAAAGTAGCTCCGGTGAGCGGTGGCCGGGGGTGGGAGGGGGTGAAAGCCACCATACCATGGTGAACTTTTCTCCTACTACATGTCTACATCATGGTGTAGGGGTGAGTGTTTTAACCGAAAAAACAAACCGAAATCATTAAAACCGTTAAAACCGAACCAAATGAAAACCGAACCGATAAGAAACCAAACCAATAAGGATTTATTAAATATTATTTTGTATATTTAATTATTAAAAGGGAAAATGATCCGTAATGTTAACATCACCTAAGTTAGGTGATGTTACACGCACAAACCACCTTAGTTAGTAAATACCGTAATGTTAACATCACCTAAGTTTCGGTTTTAAACCTATAACTAACATGATCCGCCTTGGCTCTTGACCTCTCCCTAAAGCAACAGTGTATCGTAAACCCTAGCCACTTTATCAGTTATTCCGTTCGACGTTGCTCCACGTCTGTGCTGTGGTTCAGTTGTTCCATTCGAAAAAATTTCAGCTGTGTATGCAATTTGGTTGTGGGCTAGGCACTGTTTTTCGTGCTGGACCATTTGGCAATTTCGGAAACAAAACCACATTATTAATCTTGGGTTGTTTGCATGTGAGATTCAGTCCACTACCTTCTAAAATTCAAAATAATTAGTTTTTATTTAGTCGAATGACTTGTTTGCTACTAAAGATGTTAATTATAAAACAATTTGTGGCCTAATTTACGATTTATTGAAGTCCAATAAGTTGGTCCAACTAAATTTTATGGTTAACCAGTAAAACCGTTAATGAAACCGAACCGCTATCATTTACGGTTAACCGCACCATCAAAAACCGATAACCCAACAGTTTGAAAAATGCCTTAACCGATAATTATCGGTTCGGTTCAGTTTGGGGTCAAAACCGACCCAAACCGACCCATGCTCACTCTATCATGGTGTGGTGATTGGTGGGGTGTGTTATAGTGTAACACCGTAAAATACAAGCCATTTTTTTTTAAATTCACAGCGAAAGTATTGCAATTGAAAATAGTAAAGATAACAACACCCACAAACTTAAAACCAATACTGTTCAACAACACAGTATATCGTTTAGTGTTACAAAAGAGTTCACAAAGATGGCTCATCTTATCTAAAACATAATATCAGAGCGACGGTCAAACTTCCCCTGTACAAACAACCACTTACCGAAGCTCACCAAAACCTGCAACAGAGAGTTAGGGTGGGGAATTAGCACAAAGCTAAGTGAACAGAATTTAAGCCACAGGTAACAATAGCATAATCACAACAATTAACATAGAAACAAGACCCACAAGGACTACTCAAGAGCGGGCACCACGTATCATCAGAGGCACGGCGGCTCTGCAGAGCCTGCAACCCATATGTCAGCCAAGCATAGGTTTACCGATGACTGCCTGCTAACTGGCGCAGTTAAACCCCCTCTGCTGCAACGAATATAACAGGGGGTGAACAACCGCACAACCAGAAGCAAACGAGCCTAGCCCACACAAACCGGCTAACCTCCCTCAAAGACAGCATGCACACAGTAATCTTCACTGCGCACATATCTTGGACTCGATTGCAATCAATTAACATCAATTCAAACAAACACAATTTCCAATCACCGCACACTCATAGTGCCAATCTCCATACAATCACAGTTTCAATCTCCGTACCATCATCATACCAATCTCCAAACAATCATATCAGATTAAACAATCTATCGCATGATTAAATAAACGAATCCAGATAATCCTCATAATCATAACTAATACCACCAGTGAGTTAAAGTCCACTCACATGCGTTCTCGACCAATCCAAAATCCACACTCAGTTGTCTTATATCACTGAGTCTTTGAGTCCCCTGAGAATACAATATAAACAAGTCAATAACTCAAATCATAATTAACTCCAAAAGTCAAATCAATTCGCAAACAGATCAAAGCTTAACCGTTTCACCTAACATGCATAACCAACAAGAAACACACTCTAAACCATTTGAAATATCATTATATATGATACTAAACACGTAGCAATCAACAAGGCATTCATAAACTTCATCTATCTCCAATTAATCCGTAAACGGTCAAAAACCCAACCCGTTAGATTTCATAATACCAAACCAGCTTGAAACATATCAAATACCATTTAGGAGTGCTTCATAAATCATATGAGACATATAGAAATCAACGGATCATAAACTCAAGCTATCTAACATCATTTCACTAATTAAGCATGCAATTAGCATACAGAATCCAATCTTGAAGCATCATTAGTAAACCCTCTCATATATACCATATAATCAGAACTTAACTCATTTAAGTTAATCACACAGATCATAAGCAACATACAATTCTTAACAGAACATGTTTCATCATTTAAATCATTCATATATATATCCTAAATCATGCATGAATATCTCAACATCATATAACAACAAACTGAATTAACAACCGAGGCACTACGCACGAGGTGGATTCACTGCGCACGTGCTGAACGCACTACGCACGGGGTGGATTCACTGCGCACGTAGAGAACTCAAATACACTAAACATGTTTCACACACTACTCACGCAAAGGACACTGGTACGCACGGAGTGGACCACACTACGTGCAACCAAAACTCAACGACTTCATCTTCTTCATCATGCACTTCGTACGAAGTGGAGCCACTACGCACGGAATGGAATTCACTTCACACGGCTAAAACTCAACTTTTCAAGAACTTCTTAACCAAAACTCGACATACACAACACAGAACTCATCATGCTAAGTAACTCAAAATCAGTATATAACTTCAATAGAACATGATATAATAAGAACACAATTCGGATTAAACAAAACCCACATGAATCTTGAACCCTAAAAATAATAAATGGGTTTTTGCAAGAACACCCCATAAGCTTCAAGAATCAACTCAAATATACATAACCTTACTTGTATAAGGCAGCAAATCAGCAACAAACACAATAATCAAGAGCTGGAACAATCTTTCTTTGAAGAGAACACACACACACACACAACACATACTTCACATTGAAGTAAATAAGAGAAATTGACTTCTACAAGTCAAATATAAAGTCTAGGGTCAGCTGGGAATTTAATCAAATAACACACAGTATCAAATACAGATATCTAACATACAGGAACCTAATTAAAGCGGTCCTATTCAATTAATAAACACGCAACGAGGTATTATTCGGGACCCTCGTGTAAAATCGAATCATATGGTCCACTAACATATAAAAATATTAAAACTAATATTTTCACCTCATACCTTGCGGTCCAATTAAAATCATCATATAATCATAAAAAATAACAATTAAATAACAAACAAATAATCAATTACACAAACAATTAAATATAATTAATAAACAAATAGTTTACCATCTCACGTAAACTACCAGACCCATTGGGAGGATGTTACAAATCTCCTACTCTTAAGAGGATTCCGTCCTCGGAATCTCACCACGTTACTAACCCAATGGTTCTTCCATTAATCACTTTTCAAGTTGACCTTCAGTTCATATATCGAGAGAATCTGACTTTCATATTCTACTTTACCCTTATGCAAATAACAGACACTGAAGTATCATAAACACCTGCCACTCAACATGAAGATCAAAAGTATCCATCTAATCATTGACTATTCATCATATGCAAAATTGATCAAATATATAATGAAGAAGTAACTTCCATCGTTCCCCAATACAAGTTATTCCCTTTCAAAGTATTGGATCAGCGTACTGTTTCTGTCTCTCACACCATAGTAACCTTCTCAGCTATTACTTAATCAATATTGGAAACCGCATACTGTTTCTAATCTGTCTCTGAACAACACATAGGAGTATGACTGTGATGATCGCATAACATTTCATAAAGTGTCATATCAATACCCGAGTAATAAGAATTTCAAACGCAAAATCAATCAATGGTAGGTACAAATCCCAAAGTCTATCAGACTCTACACACATGCATGTAACATATCCTAGAGTTTTTGAATGGTTCGTTCAGTCTGACTATCCGTCTGAGGATGGCAAGCTATACTCAAATTAACATGCGTTCCCAATTCCCGCTGTAAGCTCTTCTAGAAGTTCGGAACGAATCTAGAATCTCTGTTAGAAACAATGAATACTGTAATATCATGTCAAGATACAATCTCACAGCCAAGCTAATCTGTTGAGAAAATTGTCTCATTGGCAGCAAGAAAATACACTTTATCCATCAATCAGTCAACAATCACCCAAATCATATCATGACTCTACTGAGTACTTGTGAGTTTGGTTACAAAATCCATCATGATAAGCTCCCATTTCCATTCTAATATCTATAGCTGTTTCAAAATTCACAAAATTTCTGGCATTCATCTATAACATGTGCATAAATATATCAAAATTCTAGATACTATGTAACATTTGTCTTCATCGTGAACCACCAATTCAGCAAATTAAGATCATTATTCAATTTAGTGCTATCTGATAAAACATACAATCTATACTTGTCAATCTCTGATAAAATCAAGTCACAAAACTCTCCAAGCAAAGGCACTTAAACACTAGACCCGTAAATCTTTAATCCTCAAAATTCATCAACCAAATCCTCTTTTCTCTTTAATATAACTTTTGACTTCAAATTTCCTTCATTCAACAATTTCATTTGAACAATTTCAGTCTATCCACTAAATCAAAACAATCCCAATTTGCATAAAACAAATATTATCATTGACTCCATCGCATTTTCAAGCATAGACTACTGTATTAGCTTTCCAAGGTTGAAAATGAATTTCGCAATCATAGAATTAAATCAATTCTAAATACTGTCTTTATCTCATATCAATTCTTTTGATAGAAAACACATATCGCAAGCTCGAATAATCAGCACAAATTACACATTTTATATCATTTCAATAATATATCCTTTGTGTTTAAGGCAAACAACTACAAACTTCAAGTCATGCAAAGGAAATATTACTACGCACTAAAATTATCAGATCCATCGAGTAGTACAAAAATAGGTGTCTGACAAGATAACCATTTCAAAATCTGAAATACTGCTTCTATTCATCATTCCATCAAATCAAATCTCCTTACAGATTAGCCAGGTCAAATGTCTCGCAATCTAAAATCCATTTTCATTAAAACATTTCTGGGTAATCCAAAGCCCTCAATTATCAGACATCATCTACTATTTCAATTCAGCCCAATTCCAAATACACTCATACTCAAAGTGAGAAAATAATTCTCCATAGCAAATTCAGGATGATATCAGTTGTGTTTTAACAAGTAACTAAACACAATACCTCATACAGTATGCAATTCAACTAATCAGAAAGCAACTTCTTATGGCATTTAACAACTGCACCAAACTGGCTCAAACAACACACACTTAACAGTATATCAAACCCAGATATAGGCATCAACAAAATGAACCAGAAATCATTTATCATCAATTACCTCTACTTCTAGTAAAACAATAACATCAAAAGCAGGCATATTCAATTATCACATACTTAACAAGATATCATTTTCTGATATAAGCATCACTAACATGAACTAGCAAACGGTTATCATCAGTTATCTCTACTTCTAGTGAAATAGTCACATCAGAAGTAGTCATGCTCAAAACATCACATACTGCCACATAAACACTAAAACAATAAGCTTCATAATCAAATAATTATGCGTACAATTATAAAGCTTAACAAAACATACCTGTAATATCATCTTCAGTAATGGTAGTATCATCTACCGACATCTAAGTTGCTCTACCCTCTGGCGAAGAAAGGTTCTTTCTCTTCGTTCCAACTGTTGACGAAGATTCCCCGACATCTGCCGCTCCTGACCCTGACCAAATTTTCTTGTCAACTATACAGTCATTCCACCGATGACCTTCTTTCTGACAATTCCAGCAAACACTGTGACGAAATGTACAATTCTTAAGTTCATGACCAAACATTCCACATCGAACGCAATGTACCGATTGATGTGTGCAAGGCTCAGTATGAAAGGATTTGCACTTGCGACACCATTGTGATTCTTGATTTCCATGATCCTGGTTGCTTTGCCCCATCTGTCCCCGTTGACTATTATAATATTCAAAACTTGACTCCCGTGGAGGAGTCTCATCTCGGTTTCTCTTATCTTTAATCTTAATTTCATGCTCTAGCATTTGGATCGCATAATGTATTCTCAATTTATTCTCAGGGTTACATGCTTCCAAAACTTTTACCATTTCTCGCAAGTAGTTCAAAGTTATGTTAAGATCGGGGGTACCATGATATTCAGATGATTGATAATCCAAAAATGCCCTATAATCGCAAGGTTGTGTAAACCTCATGTATAGATAAGGATATACTCCCTGAGGTGCAAACGGATAATGAAATTGTTGTTGTATCCCTTGTGATGCAAAAGCAGACGGAAAAGTAACCGGAGGAATAACAGTCGAAGAAGTCTTAACTTGTTCATTCAGTATAAGTATTTGTTGTTCTAAACTACGAATAGTACCTCGAAGTTCTTGTATCTCATTTTCTAGTTTATAGATATACTCACACTGATCCGGTTTAGTTTCAGTACTTGCATCCTTGACATGAGTAGGTGTTTCCATATTACTCGTTGATGAAGTTCCAATCTTTGCTAGGTTCACAGGAGTCTCAGTCGGGGTCTCTATATCCGGCATATCTGTAATACTCACAACACCTCAACACTTATTAGATGAACCGTTAGTACACACATGCTAACCACAACATACACAGCAAATCCAAACACTCTAATTCCCCCACAGGGAATGTTTGACCAACCTCGAGCCAAGATTTGGAAATTGAACACTCTAGCCGTGCTCGCATGCCAAATCAGGGCTCTGATACCAAACTGTAACATCGTAAAATACAAGCCATTTTTTTTTTTTAAATTCACAGCGAAAGTATTGCAATTGAAAATAGTAAAGATAACAACACCCACAAACTTAAAACCAATACTGTTCAACAACACAGTATATCGTTTAGTGTTACAAAAGAGTTCACAAAGATGGCTCATCTTATCTAAAACATAATATCAGAGCGACGGTCAAACTTCCCCTGTACAAACAACCACCTACCGAAGCTCACCAAAACCTGCAACAGAGAGTTAGGGTGGGGAATTAGCACAAAGCTAAGTGAATAGAATTTAAGCCACAGGTAACAATAGCATAATCACAACAATTAACATAGAAACAAGACCCACAAGGACTACTCAAGAGCGGGCACCACGTATCATCAGAGGCACGGTGGCTCTGCAGAGCCTGCAACCCATATGCCGGCCAAGCATAGGTTTACCTATGACTGCCTGCTAACTGGCGCAGTTAAACCCCCTCTGCTGCAACGAATATAACAGGGGGTGAACAACCGCACAACCAGAAGCAAACGAGCCTAGCCCACACAAACCGGCTAACCTCCCTCAAAGACAGCATGCACACAGTAATCTTCACTGCGCACATATCTTGGACTCGATTGCAATCAATTAACATCAATTCAAACAAACACAATTTCCAATCACCGCACACTCATAGTGCCAATCTCCATACAATCACAGTTTCAATCTCCGTACCATCATCATACCAATCTCCAAACAATCATATCAGATTAAACAATCTATCGCATGATTAAATAAACGAATCCAGATAATCCTCATAATCATAACTAATACCACCAGTGAGTTAAAGTCCACTCACATGCGTTCTCGACCAATCCAAAATCCACACTCAGTTGTCTTATATCACTGAGTCTTTGAGTCCCCTGAGAATACAATATAAACAAGTCAATAACTCAAATCATAATTAACTCCAAAAGTCAAATCAATTCGCAAACAGATCAAAGCTTAACCGTTTCACCTAACATGCATAACCAACAAGAAACACACTCTAAACCATTTGAAATATCATTATATATGATACTAAACACGTAGCAATCAACAAGGCATTCATAAACTTCATCTATCTCCAATTAATCCGTAAACGGTCAAAAACCCAACCCGTTAGATTTCATAATACCAAACCAGCTTGAAACATATCAAATACCATTTAGGAGTGCTTCATAAATCATATGAGACATATAGAAATCAACGGATCATAAACTCAAGCTATCTAACATCATTTCACTAATTAAGCATGCAATTAGCATACAGAATCCAATCTTGAAGCATCATTAGTAAACCCTCTCATATATACCATATAATCAGAACTTAACTCATTTAAGTTAATCACACAGATCATAAGCAACATACAATTCTTAACAGAACATGTTTCATCATTTAAATCATTCATATATATATCCTAAATCATGCATGAATATCTCAACATCATATAACAACAAACTGAATTAACAACCGAGGCACTACGCACGAGGTGGATTCACTGCGCACGTGCTGAACGCACTACGCACGGGGTGGATTCACTGCGCACGTAGAGAACTCAAATACACTAAACATGTTTCACACACTACGCACGCAAAGGACACTGGTACGCACGGAGTGGACCACACTACGTGCAACCAAAACTCAACGACTTCATCTTCTTCATCATGCACTTCGAACGAAGTGGAGCCACTACGCACGGAATGGAATTCACTTCGCACGGCTAAAACTCAACTTTTCAAGAACTTCTTAACCAAAACTCGACATACACAACACAGAACTCATCATGCTAAGTAACTCAAAATCAGTATATAACTTCAATAGAACATGATATAATAAGAACACAATTCGGATTAAACAAAACCCACATGAATCTTGAACCCTAAAAATAATAAATGGGTTTTTGCAAGAACACCCCATAAGCTTCAAGAATCAACTCAAATATACATAACCTTACTTGTATAAGGCAGCAAATCAGCAACAAACACAATAATCAAGAGCTGGAACAATCTTTCTTTGAAGAGAACACACACACACACACAACACATACTTCACATTGAAGTAAATAAGAGAAATTGACTTCTACAAGTCAAATATAAAGTCTAGGGTCAGCTGGGAATTTAATCAAATAACACACAGTATCAAATACAGATATCTAACATACAGGAACCTAATTAAAGCGGTCCTATTCAATTAATAAACACGCAACGAGGTATTATTCGGGACCCTCGTGTAAAATCGAATCATATGGTCCACTAACATATAAAAATATTAAAACTAATATTTTCACCTCATACCTTGCGGTCCAATTAAAATCATCATATAATCATAAAAAAATAACAATTAAATAACAAACAAATAGTCAATTACACAAACAATTAAATATAATTAATAAACAAATAGTTTACCATCTCACGTAAACTACCAGACCCATTGGGAGGATGTTACGTATAGAGTATGTAGGAGGTGTGTGTGAGACAAGAGATTTATGGGGTCAACTTTTTCTAATCTCACTTTTTTTCCATTATTTAATTTATAATCTGGTAATCAGTATTAAGTGGGTCTTAAAATTTAATATATTAGAAAGCAATAATTATAAAATTGAGTGATTTGAGTGAAAGGCTAACATAAGGATAAGATAAAATTCAAGGGTTGAGATGCGTTTATATATCCTTTCTTGCAACTTCTAATTCTAGTAATTTTCTCCCTTTCCTTAGATATTTTTTTTTACCGGCAAATGGAGACACTTCCCCCCTTCTCCAGTATGGGTTCAAATTTGGTGGCGGGTTTTCAACCGCCCCTCGTTATTTGGCTTTAACCAAGGTTCGAACATCATACATTCACTCCATGAAGGAAACCCTCAAGAAAAAACCCCAACTCACTACATGCAGCAAGATTTGATCTCCCTTTCCTTAGATGACCTTCTATTTTTGGTTAAGAGTATAATTACATGTTGTATATGTCAATGGAATTTTATATATTATTTATCTCTTGTATTAATAACTACGATATAAATAAATATCTAAAGGTAATATATATTTATTTTAGAAAAAGTATCATTCAGAATATTTTTAGTTCGTTTGTGATAAACCTAGTATTGTAATTATTATATAAATGTTGTATTTTTTATTACCTAAAATGATTAAAAAATTTGTGTTTTGAACTACTCAAAACCTTTACAAATTAGATTATAATTACAAGTTGTTTAGTTTTTGCTATTAATTCTTGTTTATATAAATTTTCATAAATTTATTTAATATAAATTAATATATCGTCTTGCTATAGATCTAATGTTGATTTCATGTACGCCATATAAATGATTATGTATTAAAACATTTATATTTATAATATATACAATTGAGAAGCCCTAAACATGAGCCGTGGACACTGTTCATTCCAGGGTTTAGCTATATTGCGCCTGCATTTTTATAATATATTTTCTGTTTGCATGTATTATTAGCAAAACTAATCACAGTCCAGTTGGTAAGGCTTGACATCTACAGTCATGAGGTTCAAGGTTCGAATCTTGATGATAGCTATTTTAAATTTATTTTATATTATTCTTTCATTAGCGTCACGAGGGCTGCGCATTAAATAGAAGAAAATTTCATAGTTTTGTATACCTATCAAATACTCTTTTATAATGTATTTATTTATTTATGTTTTTTATGTGTAAAATTATTACATACTTTTATATCATGTTCCATAATCGTTCTACAATGTTTTGTAAACCTATTCAATAAATTATAAAATTTAAATAATATTTTATTATATACTCAATGTAAACACGTATATAACATATTTTAATAGACTTTTAGTATACATCTTTTTATTCCAACAAGCTGTAAAGTTTACTTGACATTTTATGCGATGCGGTAAATGATGAATTATATCAATTAAAAAACTAAACTAAGAACTATTTGTAGCACAAACTTTTTAATAATTTATATACATCTTCCTTTAACTTTTAATTTAGATTTGGTAAAAGAACCTTATAAGTTATCTATTATTTAAGCGGTGTTAGTATAATTATAACAAATATAAAATATAAAATAAACATTGAAAAATAGTAGTAACACAACTTAGTTTGTATTATACAATTTGAAATTGTTTATTTTACATGTAAAAGAGCACTCATATGGTTTTTTTTACGTAAATTCAGTAATAGACTTGTATTGACGTATAAACATATTATATAATTATTCTCCTAAAAAATTACCATCTAATATTCGCGGTGAAACGCGAAGACTTACGCTAGTTTCAATACAATTGACATTTTTTCTTTGATTTGAGTTACAGTTGTATATACTTTTAACAATATATAATACATGAATGTTTAATATTTATTATATTTTTATTAATGTTTAATATTTATCATATTTAAAATTAACCCGTGTATCACACAGACATTTAATCTAGTTTAATTATATACTTTTTAATTTCTTTTTATATTTTTGCGGTCCGATTTTTCTTTCGCAAATTCTTTCGTCGCTAGTCTGTCACTATTCCAACGCTAACTCTAATCACGTTATTGTGATGGTTTTATGTCTTGGAGACATTTTTGGTGGAACCATAATGTAAGTGGAGGGTGGATGTAAATAGGACACTTATAGAGTATTTCTTTTTTCGGACATGTATACTTACAATATTGTCTCTTGAAATGGTTCTGTTTGGTTTTTTTTGGCTTTTGAAAATTTAAAAACCGAAACAGAACCAAAAAAGTTGGTTTTTGAAATTTTGAAAACCAAAACCGTCTCAGTTTTTTCTTCTCACCCTTAGGGGGTGTTTGGTTGGTGGTATTTGGGGGGATTCAATAGGAATGGAATTTCAAATCCTCCCAAATGATGTGTTTGGTTTGCAAATGTGAAGGGGGATTTCAATTCTTGAAAATCCTTAAAATACCATGAATGAGGGATTTAGAAATTCTCCCCACCATGGTATTTTACAATCCCCTAACTGAGTCATTTCCTCCGGCGAGCTTCCGGCTAAATTTCCGGCGAACCACCACCGTCGCCGTCCTCCCTTCGTTGTCACCGCCGCCGTCAAACCCTTCCACTGTCATCGCCGTTTCAAGGAGAAACCTTAACCCTAGCCTTCGTCGTTCAAGCAGCAACCGTCGTTCCCCGTTCGAAACCCTTCCGTCTTCCCCGTTCGATTTCAAGCAGCAACCCTTCGTCGCAACCCTAGCCTTTGTCTTCGCTGCAACCCTTTGTCGCCGCTGCACCTTCATACTCTTCGTCGCCAGTGCAACCCTTCGTAACCCTAGCCTTCGTCGCAGACACCCCCATCGAAACCCTAGCCGCTGCAACCCGCGTCGCCTTCGAGAAACCCTAGCCGTCGTTCGCAGAGAAGGGCGGCGGTGAGGTGGTGGCTGGCGTTTGCAGAGAAGGGCGGCGGTGAGGTGGTGGCCGGCGGTTTGGTGGTGGTGTGGATGGATTTATGTTGGTGTCTTGGATGAGGTGAACCAAACATAGTATTGGGATTTAAAATCCTACCAAATGAATTCCTATCAAATACAAATCCCATCTATAAATCTCATTCCCCTCAAAATCAATACATGAACCAAACACCCCCTTGGTGTGACATGCATTTTGAGACAACATTATTATGAGCTAATGAGGTGGTTTATGTATTCGTTAGAATTTATAATTATGGTCTTATGTAATAACAATCACAATTTTAAAACAATTAGTAAGATTTTCAAATAAGTTGTAATTGTCACATTTTCATTTGACAATATCATCTAGATAGTCTAAAATTTTCATTCGACCCATTTGACATATGGTAATAACAAGTGGGTCAAATGTTTGAATGTTGGTACTTAATTGGTAGTGTAGTGAAGTCTATAATAATGATTCTTTTGTGTGCCTTAGCATATTGTAGTAGAATGTGTAGTAGAATTATATTTTAGTAAGGTTATCAAAATTTTGATTTATTCAACTATTGAATATTTCTCTATTATTATGTTATGTTCAATTACACTTTAGATATTTAAGATTTTTTTAAACTTTCACGTAATTACTAAGGTCATTTATTCAACTAATAATAACTTATAGTACCAATATTTATAAATTCAGATGCTTACATACTTTAGTTTATTAGCCTTCTTTTGTTCCTTTTGGTGCGCGAGGCTGTAATTGATTCGGCTTTTTTTTCTTCTCTTTTTGTAAGTAACGGTGGAATCCATGTCACCGGATTTTGCAATGAATGTTAAGTCACCAACTCACCATATAATAATTCACTAAAGACATAATTACTTGATGCATGCTACATAATATTTGATTATTTTTTCAACGCAGGAAATCACACACTTTTTAAACCTATTTTTATATCTAAATATTTAACGTCATTTTAAATATCTACCTATATATATATATATATATATATATATATATATATATATATATATATATATATATATATATATATAAGTATCACATCCCTCTTAAATGGACACATGTCCATGAATAATCTCATACTAATTAATCACCAGTGGCGGACCTATGTACATTGGGGGGGGAGGGGGGCACGGGACACCGGTCTTTTGACGGTTCGTAGTGTTAATTTTCGACTTTTTGAGTCGGTGCTACCGGTAAATTTTCGGGGTGCTATCGGTGATGCCACCAAAATCAAAGAAAAAATGAAAGTTTTCTAAAAAAAATAATAAAAAATAGTTTAATCTTTCAATGTATACCTTTAAAATAGCATTTTAGTTAACATAACTTCATATAAATTGTGTTTTGTTTTAAATTTTGGCCCTAAAATACCAGAATAACAGCCCAAATCTCGTTAATCCAACCCGATTAACCGGAAACCCGAGAAAAAACCCGAACCACACCCTCAATTTTATTTAATTTTATTTTCGCATTATATGGTGTTACCGGTTAAAAAAATTTCTGGGTCCGCTCCTGCTATTCACTTCAATACTTCTACTCATTAGTATTTATAGATTATTGAAAAATAAAAATACCAAATAATAAAGACAATATTTTCATAACATAGTACGTACAATTTGGTAATATATTTTCTCATTATATTCTTATAAAATGCCTACCTAGAAAATATACACAATTTGAATATAACTCATTTTGTTTCAAATATATGTATTAATATGTATACAAAAACTTTTAGTTATATCGTAAATTTAAAGAAGATAAATATCTCATAAGTTTTATTTTTTCTTTCAAATGGCTCAAGACAAAATTTAAATTTTCTTTATTTTATTCTAATTAAACTATTTAAATAGATTTTTTTATTATGTTAGCATATATTTGTCATAACACTTTGTTTCTGATAATAGATGCTCAATATCAAAGTCTGAATGGCTAAACTTGTAATAGAATATTAAACGGTTAATTTAATATGTATATTGTATGGATTTAGTTCTATCTTATTTGAACATTTCAGACTTCTCTCTTTTGTATATAATATCAAAATTCCAAATTGTTTTGAAAAAGTCGGTATTATTATAAAATCTTAAGTATAAGTAGTCTTTTTATTTTCACCATATATTATTATTAATGATTTATGAAACAACATTAAACGTGTATAAGTGAATTAATTCACATTTCATCTTTAGTTCTTATTTGTAGTTACAGGGTAAAAATGGTCAATGAGCACACACAAAAAAGAAGATTATTATTACCAATCTATAGTTTATTTAAATTAGAAAGAATTTGGTAAAGTAACTATAAAATTATAATATGTGAAGATTTGTAAAGGAAGATTCTACACAAGACCACATTCATCTTGTGAGAAGATAGTGTAATGAATGGTACTTGAGGTATTTAACATTAACTACCTAAATTAATTTTTATCATATATATGACTAAAATTAGTATATATTATTAATATTTATATATACAAACCAATATAAACGAACCAACATAAACAGGCATAAGTGAATGAACATAAACAAACATATTGTATAATGTTTATGAACATAAATGAAAAAATGAAATCGTTGTTAGTACCTGTTCACTTAATTAAACGAATGAAAATGAAAATTTCTGATCATGTTCGTTCGTTTATTAAACAAACAAATATAAACGAATTTTCCGCCAAACAATTTCACAAACTGTTCATAAATGTTTGGTTCATTTACAACTTTATATGTACCCTCTCGTAGAATTGATTTGATTTGTTTTGGTGGGATATTTGAGAGAGAGTGTGTTTCATGTCTGTATGTGTTTCTAGAATAAGATTAAAAAATGAGTTGTGACTTCGGTAGGTGTTTTTGGTCTATTATATACCGAGTGTGTTTAATACTTTTTAGTGTCTTGAAGAAAAAAAAAACAGGTATGACATTTTTTCATGTTAAAATATTTAATAGATTTCTATTGTTGTAAGAATATTATATATTACGTGGTTAGATTAGATACATAGTGAATACCAAATCTTTGAATATGATGAAACAAGTAATGTGTATTGTACTTGTGTGCGAGGTTTGCATTTACTATATATTTTCAGAAGTTTGCATTGCTATATAGTTTAGCCATTAACGTAACTTAATAAATATATTAATTTTCATTAACGTGTAATTATATGTAATGTGAGTTGACCGATTTCTGACGAACACATAAATGTACTATAGATTATGTCTATACATATGTAAATCACTTATGTGTAATTTATTTTTTAATTAAATATAATTGAAAACATAAGATATCACAATTTCAAATATCCATGTAATAACTTTTATTTTATGTAACAAGTTATTAGTTAAAAATAAGAAAACTTAAACATTTAAATATTTTATATAAAATTCCAAGTTGTATGTGTAGTTACAAAATCCATTAACATGATAGTTGTTTCCCTTCCAGTAATTATGTAGAATCATAGTTTCTACAGAGTTATTTACTCAAAACTAACAATTAATTTTTAAAATCTCTAAGTGGTAGTTTTGTAAAAACTTTATGCCACTAATCGTTGGTTATAGTATATTTTTAATTCTTTTTATGAAAGACCAAGAAATAAGTGATTATATCGACTATATTATGTAGAGGGAATAAATATAAAAAACGAATAAAATATCCAATAATTACCTACACGTTGCCTCTTGATGGATAAAACAATTAAAAGATACTAATTAAAAAAAAAACTCATATTCCGATAAAATTTATATCAAAACGTAGATAAAAATGAGCCGATTACAAATATATAATTATATTTTTATAAAACAAAATATATTACAAGTTATTAAACATAATTTTCAAACAAATTATAATTAATTACATTAATATACAATTTTCTTAAAACCTCTCATATATTTCATATACTACCCATAACAATTTACTTGTAAACCCTTCCAAGTTCCAATTATATTATTTATTTAATTATTTTCTACTTTATTTTAAAATTTTTGGGCCGTTTTTATAGGGATGATGATGTCATCATCCCTTTTCTTTTAATAATATTATAAGATGGTTAAGTAGGATTGTAAACAAGTCGAATCGTTAGATAGGAAGTTCACTTATTATATATATATATATATATATATATATATATATATATATATATATATATATATATATATATATATATATATAAACATGAACTTTAGTTCGTTTAATTAAATAAATGAACAAGGTCATTGATTTCATTCTTTCATTTATATTCATGAACATTATATAAATAAGGGCTCATTTTTTAGAACGGTTTTTATTGAAGTTAACGCAAGAACCAATATTGGTCCTTAATTAAAATAAATCAATGATCAATAAAAATAATAACTCATTAATGATGCATTAATAAGCGATATTTTGGAAAAAAATTAAGACTCGCAGTTTAATTAAGGCTCACCCGGATGCAATTCAGGGTTTGAAAAAAATATATAAAAGATTAAATACCCATAATAATAAGCATTAATGATGCTTAGAAGTAGTACTAATAGTACTAGCAATAAAAACGTTTCTTAAATTTATTTAACTAAAGTTAAATGAACAAATACAAATAAACACTGTTTCTATTTATTATGTTTGTATACAGCCCAGTTAAATACGATACTCTCTATTTTACATACTTTAACCTTCTCTTATTATAATGATCAACGTTTTCTTTTTTCTAACTTTACACTAAAAAGGTCGTGTAATCTACTTAACGGCCGAAAGAAACCAACTAAAATAGTACAACATGACGTGTATTTAATATATAAAGGAAAAATATATTTTTGAAAATATTTTTGGAATAAAGGGGTGTTTAATAAATAAATAAAATACTAACTTCCAGATGTACTCAGCATTCACGGATTGATTTACAAATTTCAATAGAGTTTAGAGGACTCCAGCTCCCACCGTTTCCATGATTCCTTCCGTACTACCACTTTATTATTATTTATTATTATTATTATTTCAATCTACTTATGCTACTTAGTTTCATATTGATAATTCAACTTCTTAAATAAATATATAGTCAAACAAATTCCTTTTATATTATCAATTCAGTTTCGACCGTTAATAACTATATAAGTTAGGTATTTTTCAAAAATTATAACTTAATATACATTATCATCTATCAATTCTAGTTACCTTATATACAAGTTTTTTTTTAAAACTTGTTATGTGGGATAGAGATGGTAATCGCTTAACTTATAACTAAAGGATATATGTCGGGATTTAATGAGTAAATATACGCTATAGATTTCTATATTCGTAACTGCTAATTAAGCTAGTGTATGTGATCACATCTATGTGATAACTTTGCATCTCGTTCGGGTGTTTTTTAATGCCAAATCTCGCTGTTGATAATTGATGAATTTGTATTTAAGAATATATTTTATAATCAAATTTACAAAAAAAAATTATAATAAGTTATGTTCAAACAAGTTAAAAGGTATGGTTAAAATCATCTCATGTTATGGTTAAGTATCTTCATATTTACAAAAGAACATCATAGGTTATGTTTAATCGCAAAATTAATGATTTTAACCCACAAAAATATGTTAATATTGAATATTATAATCAAAAGGTAAATAAACACATTTACTTGTTATCGGTTTTAATAATATTCTTTAACAATATATGTGAGTATTAAAAATTGAAAGAAAGATGATAACTGTAGAATTTAATATTTTTTACGGAAGATCTTATGGTGAAAAGAATAAAATAATAATATCCAATGGCACCGAGCAATACGGAATTAACATATGTTGAGCCACGGAAACAAGAGAAACTGGTCGGAAGGGCACTTTCCTCGATGACATGACGGTCTTCGGTTACCTGCCGCTGCCTGTTACTCTCAACTCTCAAGTACCAACGACGATCGATGTGGAACTTTATGTCTTCAAAATTGCAGTTATATTCCACCAGATCGGAATATTTGTTCTCGAATTTGCAACACAATCATAACGAATTGAAGAAATATATTTACAAAATTCAAAACAGAGTATTGTGAAAATTAGCATTGTTATTATCGCCGGATTCAAAGAACTTATGAATCGGTTTCGTTTGATCGTCGTTAACGAAGATCGGAGAAAACTTGCGATCAGAAAACAGAACTCGAATCCGTAATAAATCAGTGAGAAAAACGATTTCATCATTTCACTAACACGATTTCCTCAACAACAACAGAAGGAAGTTGTGTATATACACGCCAAGCTAAAAAAACCGATTTGAATCTGATTCAAAAGTATTTTTAAATCAGTATCAAACGATCTGACCTAATTAACATCGCTACGAATACTCATCTGTAGTTGAGTTACAGGAATTCATCGGAGAGAAGGTCTTGAAGGATGTGAGACGCTTCTCTGCCTGCTCGTAAAGCTTCAAGGACACGCTCGAAGACGAAGACATGGCAGGGGATACGAAGTACGCCTTTCTGTTCGTAACCGTATTCCTGAGCCGATTTGTTGAGCAAATTGATGAAAATCGGGTGGTTTAGTAGTTCTGCGCTGACGACGAAGCGTTCCATCTCTTCTCCGACGTAGACCGGGAGGTGTCCCTCCGGTACGGCGGAGGAGCGGCGAGACTTGAGCGTCGTTCGGAAGGACTGGCTCATGCGAGCGGCGGAGGGAGGTTCAGGTCGGAGTAGAGAGTAGGGAGATGAGTCGGCGACGCGAGAGAGGCGACGAATGAGCTTCTTCATGGCTTGTTGATTCCGGTGTATGTGTGTGTATCAGTTGAGAGGCGAAGGGGCCAAGTGTGTGTGTGAATGAAGAATGAAAAGTCGAGGGGAGAGAGAAGTTGTGGGCAAAGGCGGGTATAAATATACAGGTGGAAGGGAGGTTTCGCGTACAGGTAGAGGTACCTGCCAGGTACAATTGTCGCTTTCTCTCTATTCATGGTTTATATTTTGAGAGACTTCCAATTATCATTTTACTCACAAAATCAACAAAAATGTCACAATCAATTGATGAGATCAAGAAAGAGAATTAGTGGTGTCCACATATCATGTTGTGGTGAGTAGGAGTAGGGGTGGCAATTATCGACACGACACGAAACACGACACGAACCCGACTCGCAAATAAACGAGTTTGGGTTGAGCATAAACTGGTTCGGGTCGTTTTCGGGTTGACCCGTCAACCCGTATAAATAAACGGGTCGTGTCGGGTTGGCTTGCGGGTTCGCGGGTCGACCCGTCAACCCGTATATATATTTTTCATATTTTTTATTTTCTATTTATCCTTATATATTTCATGTTTCCTATTTGGTTTTTGAGCTTTTATCTTATTCCTTAGTCATCCTAAACCTAATAAAAAACAAATCTATTGTCTCCTTTTATTCATTCGCCGTTTTAATGCTATTGTCTCCTTTTGTTTTTAGGTAGGGTTGAACTTTATTAAATAATTTGCATTTAAATTTTGTATTTTGACAAACAAGGGACAAAATTAGTAAAACTAGACCCACTGACTCGCCAACCAATTAATGACCCGCCAACCCGTTTATGACCCGCCGACCCGTGAATGACCAGCGAACCCGCTAACCCGTATATTTAAACGGGTTACGCGGGTCGTGTCGTGTTTCAACTTATACGGGTCGTGTCACGCATTTTGATACGAATAATTATACGGGTCGTGTTCGGGTCACGACCCACCGACCCACCAACCCGAACACGACACGATTGCCACCCCTAAGTAGGAGGATAAAGTAGGTTGAAAAAGTAGGAGGTCATATCATTTTTGTTATATTTTTATATGAAATTATTTATTTGTTTTTATAAATATTTAAACGGTTAAGATTAAAATTATTTTACATGTATATAAAAATAACAGTATCATAAATCTTAAAAAAATATTTTAATATTTTCATTGATATAACAATTTATATTAAATGCTAATTCTATGGTACTTTCAAACACATGATGCTAAGATTTTGTTTATTTCGTAAAATTTATTATAAATATTTGTTTCGTAGAATCTCGTTTGAGATTCAAATAGTTCATATTAACTATTAGTTATAACTTATATGATAAAAATAGAGAAAGGTGTAAATTTGAGGGTGTTGATTTCATGTAGAAGAGAGATATAATGAAATATTGAGATGAAAATGAGATTAATTATTATTTATTTGTTTGTTTTGTGAGTTATATATGGGCATTTTTTGTAATTAGCTTTAGGGTTAAAATTACATTTTTTGGTGTAAACAACTAGGACAAATTTTATAGTTTTCTGAAATAACTATGGAAAGCACTAAGTACTTTTAGCATAAGTATATGCTACTTTTACATTTAAGTGTGATGGGTTTTTGCGGTTGCAATATCTTTAACTCTTTCTAGAAATAAGTTTATTAAACAAAGTAAAATGCATGACTCAAATTATTAATATTTAATTTAAAAGTTCTCTAACGGTTTTTTGCGGTTTACTATTAATTACCACTATTTTGGACTTTTTTGGAAAACATTTTAGTTATATAAAAATAGAAATAGGATTGTCTATGTTTTACTTTTTTTATACTCATATCAAATAAGATTAAGTACAAATATTATTATTGTGTTACTATTGTTTTGGAATCTTAAAATCGATAATATCTGAAAAAGGCTCAAACATCAGCAAGGCTTATCTATGCCTAATTATAGATGATCATTAGGTCATGAGTAGCATCTTTATCGACCTAAATCAACTTAAATGTCACCTTAGCTCTCATATTAGTTTTTCTTACTTTTTCCTTTTCAACCCAAACTCAACTCAAAACCCAAATAGTACCAAACCAAACAACCCAAATATTTTTCTCTCTATTCACGCTCTCTACAAAATTAAAAGAATAAAAATAAAAAAGTTGCCACAAGCTCTCGGTTTGGAGGACCCGAAGGGGAGAAAAAGGAGACGAATCCCGTAGCGGTGTTCCCACCTAATTCAAAGTCAACTCGACCCTACTACGCATGGCCTTATACCAAAAAATTGATGATATATGCATCTTTTAATTGTCTTGCTATAATTCGAACACAAGGTTGCGAATACTAATATGGAAATATAATAACAAATATGATTATGTCTTTGACATTTGATGAGTATATATATATATATATATATATATATATATATATATATATATATATATATATATATAAATTGGATCAATAAAGAACCATGTGTTAAACAAAGAACCTAAAGAACCAATCTGGACCTTTAGATCATGAATATCAATGGATGAGATTGATCGATGGCAAAACTGTAATTATTATGTATTAATTTAGGAAGAATAGGGCAAAAATGTAATTATCCCCCCCAACACCCACGATTTTAAAAAAAAAACCCACAAAAACTTTAAATTGCCATAACTTTTTAAGTTTTGTGAATTTAATCAAAAAAATTATACCATTCTTTTAGTTTTTTAATCCTCTTTCAAACAAGATCACTCTTCCTATACTTTTCTAAATTTTTTTTGAAAATGATTTTTTTTTGCATTTTGGCGCTATACAGGAAAACACTCTTTTTTTTTGCATTTTGGCAGCTCGTCGCTAATGAGCTGAATGTTGTCGCTAATGAGTTGAATGTCGTCGCTAATGAGCTGAATGTCGTCGCAAAAGGTTCGTCTCAGATCAGAAATTAGCGACGATGAAGTTAAATCTGTCGTCGCAGATAAGCAAAGTCGTCGTTAATGACATTGCAGTCGTCGCAAATGGTTCGTCTCAGATAATAAATTTTGCGTTTTTCGTTTTTTGCATGTTGCATGTTTATACGGATTTACGTTCTGCATTCTACATGTTTTTTGCATTCTGCATTTTTTTTTTGCATTCTGCATGTTTTTTGCTTTCTTCATTCTTCATTCTGCATGTTTTTTGCTTTTTGCATTCTTCATGTTTTTTGCATTTCTGCATTCTGCATGTGTTTTGCATTTTGCATTCTTTCATTCTGCATGTTTTTTGCATTCTGCATTCGTCATTCTGCATGTTTTTTGCATTTTGCATTCTGCATTCTTCATTCTGCATGTTCTGTACAGATTTTGCATTCTGCATGTTATGTACAGATTTTGCATTTTGCATTTAAGTTTGAATGAACCCAGCTCAAAATGCAAATTACAGATTTTGCATTTTGCATTTAGGCTTGAATGAATCAAGCATCTAAGAATTTTGCATTTTGGGCTTGAATGAACCCAGCTCAAAATGCAAACTACGGATTTTTCATTTTGAGTTTGAATGAACCCAGCTCAAAATGCAAACTTTGCATTTGAAAAAAAAAAGTTTCAGAAATACATCAAATCCGGTCTTGTTTGAAAAAGGACGAAAAACTGAATCTAATGGTATAATTTTTTTGTTAAAATTGTTAAAAACGAACGAGTTATGATCATTTAAAGTAATTGGGGGGTTTTTTTTTAAGTTTGTTGGGGGAGATTTGCTTGGGCTGTAGGCGCCGGTTTTTTTTTTTTTATTTCTTTTTTTGCCCCCTAGACTATGTGACACATGTCATTACCAGGGAGGTTCTTTAGGTTCTTTGTTTAAGAGAGGTTCTTTGTTTAACCTTACCATATATATATTGCTTTTCTTTATGTACGATATTGAGTTTTTTACTAAATAGGTGTTTTTCTAAAATATATTTACCAAACCGGTGTACTTTTAAACATATTTACCAAATAGGTGTTCTTGTTATTTTTATTGCTTTATAATTAATTTCATACAACTTTTTAATTGTTTTTTACAGCTTTTTTAACTGCCTCATTTTAACTATTTTTTTACATCTTATATACTATTTTAGTTTTTTTGTACTGTTTTTTACTGCTTTTTTTACTGCCTCAATTTTTACGTCTTTTTTTAACTGTTTTTAGTGTTTCTTTACATTTTTATTAACTTTTTTTATTGCTGTATTATTGTAATTTTGCTTTTTTTTTTGCTGTTTTTTTACTATATTTTGTTGTTTATAAAAGTTTTTTAGGTACTAAACCAACAATGACTTCTTACAAAATTGTAAAGACAAAAAAACATTTTCGAATATTTTCCGAATACCTTGAGCCGTTTTTGGTTTAGTACGTAAAAAACATTATACTTGTGATGATGGTTGTTAGTTATAATTTATGATAATTAGTATTGTTTGAACAATTGTTATGATTGTAATAAAAACATTAAACATTTATTTCGATTGTAATATAAGATAGACAAAAAACGGTTAAAAAGAGCAAAAAAAAAACTGTAAAAAAAACAACAAAACAACAGCAAAGTACAACAACGCAATAGTAAAAAAACACTTAAAAGAAACTGTACATAAACACTAAAAAACAGTTAAAATAAAAAGTAGTAAAAAAAGTTAAAAACAGTAAAGAAGCTGAAAAAGACAGTTAAAAAGAGGCAGTAAAAATTAAAACAGTAAAGATGTTGTAAAAAACAGTTATAAAGAAGCAGTAAAAAACAATTAAAAAGCAGTAAAAATAATTAAAAAGAAGTAAAAATAAAAAAAACACTTATTTGGTAAGTATGTTTAAAAGTACACCTATTTGGTAAATATGTTTTAGAAAAACACCTATTTAGTAAAAAACTCGATATTTTCATACCTCATTTAGTAGGAATCGAGTACTATTGTTGTTGATGTTTTTAAAAAACCGTGCTTTGCATTTAGGTACTCAAAAGAAAGTAAATACGGTAGACTAAGATGTTGTCACATCCAAATATCTCTTTAATGAACAAACAATGAAATAACAAAATTACCTTTTATAAAAAAAATATAAATATGACGACATCTAACTTAAATATAGTATCAACACAACTTCTTTTCCGATGATAATTGCTAAATTGATAAACTAAAACGTACCAAATGACTAGAACTTACGAAAAGTATTATTATATGCTTCCTAGATCTTGACAAAGAAAAGATATATAATTAATATGTACAAAATGTATATTAATTTGTTAGACATAATAAAATATCATGAAAATATATAGATGAAAATATCATAGACACAATATAATTAATACTGTTTAAATCACAATATCACTAAAATATACAGATGTAAAAATTTAATAACAAGTCCATAAAACATAAATATCATAATTGTAAGGATATGACAAACTTATATACATTATTCTCTACTAATGTATCTCTCCAAAAATAAGCTACTAAATTGGATCAAATACCGGAAATTCCCAGAAATATATACATTGACAGTGGACCAACATTAGTTTAAGAATTATCTAAAGATGAGTCGATCGATGAGTTAAAACCGTATTCAATGACTACTTGTAACAACTAATCTAAGTGTTATTATTTTTTTATTTTTTTTCAGAATCTTAACTGAAATGATTTTGTATTCTGACAGTTTATTCTTTATTCCTGAGTATCATTAAAAATACAAAAAAATTAGGACGCAAACGAAAAAAATAAAAATAAAAATGTATTCCAAAATATTTTTAACTAAAAAAGGAATAAGATTTGAGGATAAAATATGGTCAATTTTTTCTAACTTTCTTTTGGAATAAAGAAGAGTTGAAGAAAAGTGAACTTTTATTTCTTCTATAACACAAGACTATAAATTAAAACATTTTTTCTCTCTTTCTTTCTTTTTCACTCTAACTCAGAAACAAGTAGAATCATACGTTATTATAATTTTTCTAGCTTAAAGTTGTTTAATGTTCTCATTTGTCGCTCCATCTTTCCTAGCTAAACTTGGAAAAAAAGCTATACTATATAAAGAAACCGAAATTTCGAAGCAGATGAAGATATGAGTTGATGAGAATCCTTGAGGGATCAGAGAATTCTTTTTCGTATTTGACATGTCCAAACATGTCAGCTTACACAACAAAAACAATATTAGATTTATGTATAAAATTGATTTTTGTTTGTTCCAGATTAAGTACTTCAACAGCAAATATGTGTAAAAGAGGTATTTAATTAAACTCTAATTTTTTAAAATTAAAAACATACAGATATAGTTTTATATAATTCTTATTGAAATGAATAAAAAATTACATGTAATAGAAGCAGAAATTCTAAGTACAATAAACGTTGACAACTAATTTGTCTAACATATAGAGAAAGCTATTTCTAAACAACTAGTGTCACGAAAGTTCAACATATTAACGAATTTGTTTCGACACAAGATGCTAACTCTAAAAACTTGTTCATGCTTAAAAACTTGAACTTGCTTCTAAAACTATTTTTAAGTGTTGTGTAGTTCTCAATGTATGAGAGGATGTTTTGGATGTCCAACATACAATGGTATAAATAGACAAGCTTGACATGCGGTTGCAAGGAGGAAATGGAACAAAAGGACAAGTGGAAAATAATATTTTAATTATAAAGTTAGTGGTCGAAAAGTAAACTTACTTTAATCAAAGATTGATTAAAGTAAATATATACTTTTAAAAAAGTGCATCTCACTCATATTATAATAATATTATCCACCATTCCTATTGCCTTGTAACTTTAAACTTCTCTTTTCATATTTGTATATTTATTAACAATCATGCTTTTTTCATATTGGATTTTACCAAGTATAGAGTTGTCAGCCAGACTTAGTTGTTGAAAAAAATCTTGATATCATATCTTATAAAGTATCTTTCTTCTTTTCTAGATGATAAGATCGATCTGTTTTGTCTCGTACTTGATCCAAAAAGTGTTTATACTTTTACAAAGATCTAAGAACATAATAGAACAACACATGTTCTGTCTTTGACTTAAGAACAAATACAAAGTATACAGTGAGCTGATATAACATTTTTGCGACTCAGCTGATGAAAATATACTAAACTGCAACTGTAAATTTGCTCAGCCTAAGGGTAAGATGATCATATTAAAGACTTAGCTGCTAACAAATGTTCAGTTGACATAGAAATGCTCAGTTGATCAATTATTAGACTAAGAAGAGGTATAAGCTAATCAATCTAGATGATCAGTTGATCAAATATGCTCAGCTAGTCATTCAGAGTGATAAACTTATGGAAAATAGACTAAGTAATAAAATATATACTTAGCTAATGTGAAATGGCCTTAATTGATCAAATTGTTGGCTTAGCTGATCTAGTTCACTGCTCAGCTGATCAGAGTTAACACACAGCTGATGGTTGTAATTGTTCAGCTGATGGTCTTCTACACTTGTCTTTTCTTCTCAGTTGACCTTAGATGTTGTCCTTCGGCTGATAGTCTGATACTCACTACTCAGCTGATACTTCATACTTAGAGATTTCTTCAAGTGAGATTCAAACAACACATGTTTATGTGTTTCAATACACAGATTTGATTATTGAGATGAAGTGATTATCTCCCCAACAATCTTATTAAGAAATTTTTGGATCTAGATTGAATTAAATTTGTTTAAGAGAAGAATTAGGAAGTTAGTTACTTTGAAGAAATGTGAGTACTAATTATTAGTTACTTGTATAAAAAGTTTATTGCTTGAATGTTTGTCTTCGTTGTTACATAATCTTCACATTAGTAGTTTCAAAAAGCAAACGGTTTTCTTTATACAAACTTCAGACTCAAAGACTATATATTTTTTAATAGAGTAAAAACAAACGTCAGATAGTTTACTTTTTTTAAACAAGCAACATCTTAGTATTTGAGTTTGATTTACAAATTTCAACAAAATATAAATACCCATTCAAATAACATAGGGTAAATTATAAAAATGTCAACTTACCTTTTTATTTGTATATTAGTCGATGGACTAATAAAAAAACCAATAATGGGATTAAAATAAGCTTTTTATTCCACCTAAATCATTTTGTAAACTCTTTATATATTTATATACTCGTATTTTGAGACGTAATCAGTGACATGACAATAATTTATTTTTTGTTCCCATTTTACTACCAACATTGGAATTTTGTTGTATTTACGCCATTCACCGAATGTTAGACGATAATAATGATACTCGATACTAAGCTAGATAACTAACCATCGTTAATGTCCTAATGTCCTATAGTGGTATATGTATACCGCAAGTACCATTTATATAAACATCAGTAATACCTATTAACTATTCATTAATATTGTTATTTTGGTCTTTTATATATATTTTTAACTCTGAATTGTGTTCAGGTCGACTTTCAGTACTAAAGAACAAGGTTTGATTTTTTTTAATATAACACTTATTAATGCGTCATTAAAAGGTTATCATTTTTATTGGATATTGATTTGTTTTAATCAAAACTAACAATAAAAATTGTTTTCAAATAAATCATCATCAAGTTTATTGAAGATGTTCAAAGATTAAACCATGACACATATTCTCTGATCGTTGATTACACGTTTAATCGTCTCTATATTAACTAAGGGGCGCCCAATCGATGAGGAACCAATATCGTATATTACTAAAAAAGTGATATTTTCGTAAGCAAATTAGGTAATTTGAGACAAAGGAAAACGCATGTTGAGATTTTGTGTAATTTACCACATAAAATATACAAATAAAACACAACTTATAATTTCCTGCATGTTTATTTGCAATGAAATGATACTAGCTTCTTGTAATTAACCTAGATTGTTTTTAAGGGTAATAAAATATTACACGATATTCACAATTAATGGTTATGAGTTAGTTGCATTTTAGTTTAATTTTAACAATACAGTAAATTAAGAATACTTTAAATAAATTATAAGAAATATAAAAATATATTGTTAGTTAGTAAAGGTTCATGAGCTGGTAAAGTAGCCCAGGCCAAAGACTTCAACATACGATTCACATTTTGAAGTGTTGAGTCTTGAAGATGGATATGGGCATGCATGCATACTTGATGGCATAAAGATTCGTGAACCAAACATAGAAAACCGAACCCTATCGATAATTTATTAAGTCTTCCATCTCAACATTAATTTATGGTACATGATATATATACGATATATTTTTTATCTACATAGTGTATGTTTAGACTATAATAAATTTGAATATATAGTTGAGAAAAATAGTCGGTAGGTTTATAAGGGTAAAAAAATCCTAATTGTTATATGTAACAAATCATCTCCTTTAATTTATAGGGTACTACTATTTGGATCATATTTCTCTATTAAACTTGATTGAGAAGCTTTTTATTTGATTCAATAGAAACGTATAACAATAAATACAAATAGACTATATATTTACATAGGGACACCTTAGACACTAATGAATTTGCTAGATAATGACATAATCTAATATGCCCCACAAGCTAAGGGCGGGGAATGACCTGAAGCTTGGACTTGAGACACAAAAACCGTGGCGTGGCTAGAGGCTTGGTGAAGATATCCACAAGTTGATCGGTTGATATAAAGCGAATTTTTAGCTCACCTGTGGAGACTTCTCTCGAATAAAGTGAAAGTCAATCTCAACATGATTAGTGCGGGTATGAAACACCGGATTAATTAGCTGAGAGGTAAGTGGCACCTAGATTATCACACCACAATGTGGGGGACACCGTAAGTTTAACGCCTAGCTCACCAAGAAGAGCTTGAAGCCATGTGAGTTTAGCTGTTGTATCAGCTAGAGCTTTGTATTCCGACTCTGTAGATGAGCAGGATACAGTTTGTTGTTTCCTTGAAGACCATGATATTATATTTGTGCCAAGGTATATGGCAAATCCACCGGTGGACCTTCGATCATCTGGGGAGCCAGCCCAGTCAGCATCTGCAAGGCATGAAGGGATATGCTAGACTTACGATAAATAAGAAGACCATGGGAGTTCGTGCTATGAAGGTAATGCAAAATTCGCTTCACAGCGGTCCAATGCATGTACGTAGGGGCGTGCATAAATTGACAAACTTTGTTGACATCATATGCGATGTCAGGGTGCGAGAGAGTAAAATATTGCAGTGCCCTTACAATTTGTCGGTATTTCGTCGGGTCATCTAACAGTGTGCCAGACTCACGACTTAGATGTTGAGATGGAGACATTGGCGATGGGGTAGGGTTTGCATCAGAAAGGCCACCACGACGCAATGTCACCGATATACTGTTATTGAGATAAGATAATATAAGAGCCGTGAGGGATGACCTCAATGCCAAGAAAGTGATGTGGTGAACCCAAGTCTTTCAACGAGAATTCCGATCAAAGTTTAGATACAAGCCAATTAATCTTATTACTATGACTTCCAGTGCAATGACGGTCATCAACATACACAAGAACATAGAGAATAATAGAGTCTCGTGGTACATAAAGAGTAAAGAGTCAGTTTTAGAGTCGGTGAACCCAAGAGGCATTAATGCTTATGAGAGGCGGTGAAACCAGGCGCGAGGAGCTTGTTTAAGGCAATACAAATATCGCTTGAGATGACACACATGATTTGGGCGTGTTGGATCCACAAAGCCCATTGGTTGCGTCATAAAATAGTTTTTGTAAGATTCAAATGCAAAAAAGCATTTTAAACATCCAGTTGACGAAGGTTCCAGCCTTGGGAGGCAGCGAGAGAAATAAAGTACGTACAGTCGTAGGTTTGTGACCGAACTAAATGTTTCGTCAAAGTCAATGCCATGTTGTTGGGGAAACCCCTTTGCAATAAGACGTGATTTATAGCGCTCAATAGTACCATTAGACTTACGTTTGATACGTTATACCCACTTGCAACCAACAACATTATATTCTTCTGAAAATGGGAAAGTGTAATTAACTATAGGTTCAACAACTGGACTTGTGGTTTCAACATGGGTTTCAATAGTTGGACATTCCATTTCAACTGTTGGAATAGAGGTTTCAACATTGCTTTCACCAGTCGAAGTGTGGTTTCATCTAGTGGATTTGTGCTCCAAATTTCGGTTTCAATACTTGGGGCGGAATTGCAATTGGAACTATAGGTTGCTCACTTGATTCACCAAAGCCTTTCCTATTTTGATTTAAGTCATCTTCATTATTTACCCGTTCTAACAAAAGCCTCCTACCAGTTTGGACTTGAGTCTCAGTGGACTTAATTTCGGTTTCAATACTTAGTGTACACTACCATCAATTTATGATCACATACAAACTTGGCCATGTTTTAAACATCTCTATCAGTACCTAAAGCTTGAAGTCCAAAGTCTCAATCATCTCCAGGAGTTAGGAAATGGTAATATCTTCTTACATTGTACTCGTATCCTAACTCCTCCAAACTATCATCTAACTCATGCACAAAAATCCTATCTATATCCACATTATCAATATAGTTAATTTTACCTTTCAAATATCTTCTCCCTAGAAAATTCTTGAAAAAACCACTATGGTGAAGTTCAATAGAAAACATATTAGGAAGACCACCTACAAGATTCGACTTTTAACTCAATGTACAGTTCTTGGTAAGTTAAATTAGGTGAAATATACACAAATAAAAATCACACACCGTATGATCTTCAAACAAAATCGTCGATTATTTGACGACAAGAAGTTCACAAGTCTAATTGTTTTGATTAATGGAGAGGGTGAAGGTAAAAATACTTAAAAGCCCTCATGTGCGTCTTACGAGGGCCAGTTTAACGTCTCAATCTAACGTCCAACGTTAGTTTGGACCAATAAGGTGACACTACTAGAAAAATTGAAATTTCCGAGGGCGGATTCCCTCAGAAATCCCTAGAAAGAACATGTATTTTCAAGAGATTTCCGAGGGAAATCTGCCATTGCAAAAAACCTCGTCGCAAATCAATTGCGAAGAATTTCCGAGGAAACTTTGCAAAGAATTTCCGAGGACTGAAATTTCCGAGTAAACTTTGCGAGAAATTTCGGAGGACTGAAATTTTCGAGGGAATTGCAAGGGTGTATATTTGCAAGGAAGATGTAATGGTCATATATGCGAGGGAGTTGCGAGGAATTTATTTGCGAGCGAATTGTTTGGGCTTCTGTTTGCGAGGAATTTGTAAGGGTCATATTTGCGAGGGAGTTGCGAGGACTTTATTTACGAGGTTTTTGCGAGGGGTGTTGTTTACGAGAGAGTTGCGTGGGATTCATTTGCGAGGGAATTACTGTAACACCCCAAAATGGGGCCTAGTTGTAACGTGTTATACATGCAGCTTTAATAGTTGTACGTTGACTTTAATTGGTGTTTTGTTGTGACTGTAGTATAAGTGTTGTTTAATGGTGTATTATGTGTTAATTGGTGTTTTAAACGTGAAATGGTGTTAATTGGTGTTAAATGTGGATAAAAATGTGGTAGTGTGAAAAGTGTCATAAGTTGACCAAGTAGATAAATAGTTGAACGATTTTGGATAATGGTTCCAAATATATCTCCGTTAGTTGAAACGGATAACCTTAAGTTGTGTTTTAAGTTGAATAGGAGAACAAATACCCGAGAAGGGGTAGTAATTTTTTAAGGTCCGCCTAAAAGCCTTCCTTATCCCCTGTGACAAAAAACACACACCATATGCACACACAAACTCACGACAACACACACACTAGAGTTCTTGTTGATTTGAAGAGGAAAACCAAGATAGATCAAGATTGTCAGCTGAAATCGAGTCTTAATCTGTTCCAACAGCTGGTGTTCATCTCCTTCTTGTAAGATTTCTTGTGTAAACCTATGTTTTAAGGTTTTAATGGTGTTAGACTAAATTGGTGGATTAGATGATGATTTGTTGTAGTTTTTGTGTTCAAAACATGTTAGTAAGCTTCCATAAGGGATAAAGCAACCGTAGAAACAATGGAAATCGAGTTTGAGTCGGATTTGATGTTGTAAATGTGAGAAACAGCATCTGTCGGAAAACAAAGCTGAAGCTCACTTTAAATATGGTCCTTGCGGTCGCAACGGAAAGGCCTTGCAGTCGCAAGAAGGTCTCGTGTTCTTACGGTCGCAGGGATTGGGTCTTGCGGTCGTAGGAGGTCGTGTCATGGTTTACCACCTACGGGTGATGGAACGAAGCTTACGGGAGTAGGTACATAGCCTGCGGTCGTAGGTACCCAAGGAACAACCCTTGCGGTCATAGGAATTATCCCTTGCGGCCGTAAGAGTGGGTGAATTGGGAAGGACCCTTACGGTCGCAAGGAGATCCCTTGCGGTCGTAAGGATAGGTTTGAAATGACCCTTGCGGCCGTAAGGAAACCCCTTGCGGTTGCAAGCAGGGGTTTATGCTGACAGCTTTGTAGTCTTGTGTTTTAAGCCTCGTTGACTATCGTTGATTGGTGTCTAAGCCTAAACCTAATGTGTTAGGTGATTCGGACGACTCTGTGTGTTCTTTGGATTCCCGAATTCATATCTGCCTCCTGTAATCTCGAGGTGAGTACCGTTTTCCCATGAGTCTCAGTAGGTAAGTTATCTGTTGTACATGTTGACACGTGATTGGTGTATTGATACGTGAGACACGAGGTATGCTATGATAGAATTATATACGCATGCTTATTTATCAGTATGAAAGATATTGCTGTAATTATATGCGCGCATGAACTGGATCCTAATTGGATCAGCTATTTGTTTATGAGGTTTTGTCCGGACACTGAACGGGTGAAAAACTGAGGTCAGTCAGGTAGATGGGTGATAATATCTGGCTGGGTTCCCAGGGTCCTTAGGGTCTATGAATTGGGGAACTAATAGTACTCATGAGTATACGCTTGAGTATGGTTCTGTAGGCCACCGTTTCTCTATGGAATTGGGTTCCTTGCTTAGGCTGGAACCAACATGATAGACAGAGTGTACCACGTGGACTGTTTTTCGCTCCCCCACTGGTGCAATTGGTTGCGGCTGATTCCCCGGCTTGGGTTATTGAGCGGGGCTAGTTACCCTGCGAGATACGACTCCTGCTGACATGATTGGCGCGCCGCAATATGATAGGATAGCCCTGTGTGCTGTTCTAGATGTGATAGTCTGCTTATTGTTGCTTATGTGTTATTGGTGCTCACTAGCTAGTTGTAGCTAACGGTGCAAGATTTCCATTTTTCGCAAGTTGATGCTAGAGGCCTGGTGAGGCGGAAACTGTTGGTAGTATTTGTTGTAAATATCTTTTGGGGAACACGCTTGTTTTGTTTATGGATCCGATAGTCGGAACTAATAGGTACCGCTTGTAGATAACGAACTTGGCTTATTCTTTTGATGTAATTAAATAGCCGAGTCAGTTATTGTTGTTTTAGTAAATGGCGTTTAACTCCGCTGCACACTTTTGATAATTGTCGTTAAAAGTTTAAATTAACTCTAATTTTAAGCTCGTTAGAGGTGGCGTTACAATTACGAGGGTAATATTTGCGGGGAATTTGTGAGGTATGACATGGCGAGGGAATTCCGCAGGGAACAAACTTCCGAGGGATTTACAAGGGTTCTTTCCTCGCATATCCCTTGCAAAGCTCTTGAAAATCCTTCACAAAGATGTAGTTTTTATTTTAAAAAACCGTTTTCTAATTGTCTAATTACTGTAATATCTAATATTTTAATTGGATAAATATAAACTACAATACTAAAATTTCATTTAGCATCTAACATACACTACCAAATTCATCACAATATCTAAAATACGATATTAAGTTCTTACATTATCCACCAAAAAAGTTCCAACATACTTTTGTTTTAAATTAACATATACACATAAGGCAATACTAGATAGACGAAGGAGAGTCTCGAGATTTAAAATGTTGAAGCATCATCTTGTTCAACGTTGGCACTTGTTCTGCAAGTTTTTTGTTTGTTGTTGACTTAACAATCTTTGTTCTTCCATTTCTTTTCTTAAACTGATTTTATTCTCTTGCAAATTTGCTCTTAGTAAGTTTTTAGTTTCTTGCAATGTTACCATCATCTCTTTCAACCTTTGTATCTACAATTAGTAAACACAAACATATACGAAAATTAATATCTAATACAAAATTAAACATAATATGATAGACCAAATATTCAACCATATTAGTATCAATTACAACTCATTTCCACCCAATATAATGTAATATCACCTGTATAGATCATACTTATTCCTAAAAAAATAATATATATAATAACATACATATTTTACTAATCAAAACTTGTATGACCAGTTAACACTTATCACAAGTAATTTACATGTAATATGACACATTACAACATCTTATTGAGTAACAACTTAATGTTTTGATGACCATGTTAGTTATAGTACTTATACCCATTTCAATTTAATAAATCAGTACAACATATTACTAACCAAAATATCATTAATTCACGTCAATGTGACTCATTTATGTTAATATGAACAAATAACACCCAATATGGCTTGCATTTCTAAAAAAAACATGACTCATTACAAACACTTATTTTTAGTTTATACCCAATATTGCTCATTAAAACTTGTATGAGCCATTTGTACCATTTACCCATTAATGCACATATACAATTTGTGTCACATTATGACTCGTATAACCTTATTATTTACCCAATGTATTTTTAGACTTACAAGTGTATAAAAATGTCAATGCATTCATATAGATACACTTACTTACATTAAACGACAACAACGTTTTTATACATCTAAGTTTACATATACGTGTTCGTGTATATAAGTAGGTCTAAATAGGCTAATATTTCAAATTATTCTATCTCATGTAAGGTTGTTTATACATATATGCTTATATGTTCAAAATTCTATGTGTAAAACACTAAAATATATAAAAAACGATCTCGGTTTTCGCAATCTCTCATAAATTTGCGAGGAATGTCCTAGGCCTGGAATAGTTTTACTATATTTTTAGGAAATATGATTACAAAGTACACATACATACACTTACATTTCATTGTCAACAGATATTAGTACTCACTGTCTTTGACTCGGCTCTAGTGGACATCTCTTACCTTGGTTTAAGTCCAGGTAACACACTTGTGCACCCGAAACCCTTAAACCTAGGCTCTGATACCTAGTTGTAATGCCAGTTTTTTATTTCTGAAAATGTACAATAAAGAATTAATAAAATTTATAAAATAAGGCTACAACTGGCACGTTAAAACAAAAACAGTTTCCTTTAATTTTGCACGAAAACCCAAATTATGTCCACGTCTGCAATAACCTGGAAAAGATTAAACAACTAAAGTATAAGCTAGAAGCCCAGTGAGTAACTCCATAGAATACTCAAATGATAATAATTACGTATAACTGTACTCTCACCACAATACACCACGCATGTCATATTTCATCATATTAGACATAATAACACATAAGTTACTTGATTTACCAATAGGGCATCACGCATGCCTTACAAGCATCATCTCATTGCCTTGCAGGCAATCATAATCCATGGATACAGTACTGTACCATCTCGGCAACACCTCTCTAGGCTAGATGTCGTAGGTCACCTTATCATCATCATCTTGACGTGATTTCCCAAGGTCAAATCGTACACTTTTCATTCATCATAATCCATGGATACAGTACTGTACCATCTCGACAACACCTCTCTAGGCTAGATGTCGTAGGTCACCTTATCATCATCATCTTGACGTGATTTCCCAAGGTCAAATCGTACACTTTTCATTCATCATGTATTTCACATACACATCAGAACATTAACTTATAACATGTACAAACATACAATCAACTACTCATATCTTGTTATCGTTGTGTATTCTAATTAATTATTTAATACTACATGTTCACATACTATATTAAACCAACACGGTTAACCGACGTTTATTCTGAAAACACATAGCTCATATACCACTAATTTTTACTCTTCATTAATTCATACATAAGTCCGAGGATTTACTGTGTTCCGTGACATTTAGTATTAACATAACATGTATCTCATACACGCATTTCATGTCATTTAGACTCTGTTCTGTTACTTGCGTACTTCTCTATATATGGATTAATCAATAACTGATAACAGTCTATTCAGTATTATCATATTATTATAATCATGCGAGAAATTCATATTACGTCAACTACATACAATTATGAGCAATTATCATCTCTAAGTATTAAGTTGAGGTACTCACCTTTACTGGTATGTCTCGACTCGAAAATCTGTTCAATCTTGCAAATGCAATCACCTTTAGTTTAATACGTCTCGGGTGTTTCCTTATCCACTTCTTAGGTCCGCAGATACCTAAGAATCGTTATACACTAATTAACATACCAATACTATACAAACTACAACTTCTAAACAAAACACGGGGACAAAGCACACCCGTGCCTTCATAGGCACGCCCATACTCTCATTCTCAGGTATGCACGTGACCTACAGGCACACCCCGGACCTTCTAGGACTTAAGCATGCCCGTACCTTTTGAGGTACGGCCGTACCCTCTCAGGTACGCCCTCAGACACGACATGTTCTTGAGGGGAACGCCCGTGCCATTCTACTTGCAGCAACTATTTACTACAGAAACTTAATGTTTTCAACCAAAATTCATTTAATTTCTTTTCATAATAATTCTAAACACTATTTAATCATCCCCTAGTCACTACTAACCATATTAAACATCATGGTAACATCTTTTGATTATAATTTCTCCTTTAATTCAATAACCACAACGTGTCAAACTTGTAAAAATAATAAAAAGAATAGCTAAGAATACTTACTAATTTTTAAGCTTGAATCCTCCTTCAATTGTTACATGTTTATATCCCTTGTTCAATCTCCACTTCAGCCCCACGATCTATATATATATATATATATATATATATATATATATATATATATATATATATATATATATATATATATATATATATATATAAAAGTAGGTACGTAAGCAAGAAAAAGATAGAATGAGAAAGAACTAGAATTAATTCAAGGAGAAAGAAATGAAGTAATTAGATAGGATGAATGAGTTGCCAACTTAAGGTTGGTGACTCATCTAACGGGTATCGTGTTCTCCTATCCGAATTACAACTCATCTGTATGATATTCCTAATTTTCAACGAAGATATATCTGGAATCTTTATTTAATACCATTTAGTAATTCATAACTCCCATCCACATTTCTAAAGTTTTATTTCACCACTTATTTAAATACCTTTTATAAATTTAGGATGTTACATCAAATGTATAAATATGTCACGTATTCATAAACTTACACGTATACACATTAAACCACTAAAACGTTTTGATATATCTAAGTTTACGTAAATATGCTCGTGTATATTAGTTGGTCTAAATAGGCTAATATGTCAAATATTTATACTTCATGTCAGTGTAGTTAATACATATGTGTTTATATGTTCAAAATTCTAGGTGTAAAATGCTAAAATATATTAAAAAAACTGTTTTAGACCTTGCAAATCCCTCGGAAATTTGTAAGGGATTTTCTAGGGCTGGAATAGTTTTATTATGTTTTTCAATATATTTGATTACAAAATACACATACATACACTCATATTTCATTATAAACTAAATATTAGACATACATATGCATAAATATGTCGACACATTCATATGCATACACGTATACGCATCAAACCGCTAAGACGTTTTCATATATCTAAGTTTACGTATATACGTTCATGTATATAAGTTGGTTTAAATAGGCTAATATGTCAGATAATTCTTTCTCATGTTTACGCACTATTAGTACATCTAGCTACCTCTTTTCGGCTTTACTATCCACCACTTGAGCGAGGAAGGCCTTGCAACCCTTATGTAGACACTTGGATGCTTGTTTTACACCTACCAGAGTCGTTACAAACTCTCGAATTTCTTCCTTCATCATCTTGATAGAAACAGAAATGATTGAATTTCTTGTACAATCAATCGATTAAAAATTTTACAATTAAGACAATAAGGTTAAGTCTTTATTGGTTATCACTTGTAATTAAACAAAATTACAATTATTTATAAAAAAAACTTAAAAATGATAAAATTAAGAATTTAGTTAAATATGATATTTTTAAATGTTATAAAGATTAAATATGGTGTTTATAAGTTAAGGTGGACAAATATGATATTTTTAATTTTCAATAAAGACATAAATTTTCTCTAAATCTATTTTAACTAAAAAAGTCAAAATTAGAATTTCCATCTTGATTATATAGATGATCAATATCAAACAATTACATTTATTTTATTAAATAAATTGTTGGGACTGTTCGATAAATCTGATATATATTTATATTAGAAGATATCACAAGTTGTGTATATTAATAGAGAAATGTTTAATATAGTCCATACTTAATTCATAGTCCCGAGGGACTAATCTTAGCCTTTGGATCAGCCTCATCAATGGTCCATATTGAATTTTAAAATTTTGGGCGGAGTAACATTTCCGTAATTAACATGTGACGATTTTACAATCACATGTGATATTATATTGAATCACATGTGATTAATAATTATTAAAATTTCAGGACTATGTTTTTTATATGGACTGTATTGAACACAACTCTATATTAATAATCTATCTAGAATTAGTATAAGATTATAATAATTATTCAATTCTTCTTTGTACAATCAATTAAATTATGGGTTAAAGTCACTGAACACAAAGATGGTTTCCCCAATGTTTCGATATGACACATTAAGTATTTCTTACACATCTGGTCATTTAACTTACCAAAACCGTGTCGATGTGGCCAAAACGAGACCTGCAACCTGCCAGCCTGTTTTTAGCCGGTTTTTTGCGATTTTTAGGTCTATTTTGATCGTTTTTTGTGATTTTTTGTAGAATCTTGTAATTTATCATTATACCTTTCAAATAACACCAAATTCATGAATTTTCGTCAAGTATTGAGGGAGAATTTGGAGCTCAAAGTCTCGATTTTTGTGGTTTTTTGTTCGAAAACAGAGCAGAAAAAAGAGTGTTTTTTTGCTCGATTTTTTATCGTTTTACATCATTCTTTTTTTAGATTGTCGTAGATAATCGTTTTACCTTTCAATTGACACCAAATTCATGAAAAACTATCAAGTGTAGGCCAAGTTATTGCTAATTAAAGTCGGTAATGACCCTATTCGACACCCTTACGGTATTTTGATGAATTGACACATTTTAAACTCGTTTTTGTTCGGTTCTTTTGTACTACTTGATAGAAAAATCGATTACCTTTCCATAGAGTCAAGAATCATTGATTTTCGTTAAGTGTAGATAGAGAATTTTGGCTTCAAAGTTTGTATTCAAAGTGAGGAAATTGGGGAAAAGATGACCTGCTATTGCAGGTCAAAATCACCAAAATGGCTATAATAACAGGTTTCTTACAAGTTAAATGGTCATATGTGTAAAAAAAAAGTTAATGTGTCATATCGGAACATGGGGGAAAGCATCTTTGTCTTTAATGACTTTAACCCTTAAATTATATGCCAACATTGATAAATAAAACGAAAAAATATTTAGAAAACAGTTAAAAATATGATATTTATCTATATCTATACTAAAACAAGATCCTTCCATGATGAGTTGGCATATGTCATTTTCCTCCAAAAATTCAATTAAGCTCAATTATGCATTCTTGATTTCTTATGTGTCACTCAATTAAACATTTGGGCTTTTAAACAAATCCCACATTGCTAGCTAAGGTAAAACAAGGAAATCTCCATATCTATATATATATATATATATATATATATATATATATATATATATATATATATATATATATATATATATATATATATATATATATATATATATATATATATATTATGATCCCACATTGCTTCTAAGAGCAAACCGAAGGATCTCCTTGCCTATATTTAGGTCTCCCATCATCTTTTAATTTTAGTTAAAAAGCTTTAGTAAAGGCCGGTTCAATGCGGGTTGCTCCGGTTCAGCGGTTCTATTTCACTTTTAGTGAAACCGCCTGGTTCACAGTTGCCCGGTTTAGTCGCTACTTTTGAACTGGATTTAATCAAGGTTGAACCGGTTCAACCGGCCGGTTTGGTTCGGTTTTCAAAAAAGTGCAAGTGGGTGAAGAAAGATGAAACCGTGATATTTGACCTATGTGAAAATTCTGAATTATTTTTTTATTTTATTAAAATAAATTCGGTTTTTTGGCAGTTAACATTGTTAATCAGTTAGCTAACTTTTTTTTGATTGTTGTGTGTGTGTGTATGTCCTACGTTCTGGGCAAAACACAGAAGAAGAACACCCCTGAAAACTTGAGTTTTTCATACAAAAATTCATCATGAAACCAGTTGACTATTTATATGTCTTCTCATGAGTTTGATAATTGGGCATGATTTTTAAAACCGGACCGGTCATTGAACGTGACGTCATAATGGTTCATCGGTCCATATCCTATATAATTTAAGAACTTGAAAATCCTATGTGGCATGTGTAATTAAGCTTCAAATTTAAAATACAATGTAGTTAGATAAGGTTTAAATCTGATGAGGCACTCAATTAGATGATTTGGCTTATTTAGGTGTTGGAACTTGATTACAGCAAATTAACATTTGTCCCACATAGGAAGATACAAAAAGATACACATGAAACCAGTTGACTACTTATATCTCTTCTCATGAGTTTGACAATTGATCATGGTTTTAAAACCGGACCGGTCATTGAACCGGACGTCATAATGGTTCGGTCCAACAGGTTGAACTGTATTTAAAAACCGGATGATATACTTATTAATTTGAATACTATAAAAATACCTAAAAACCAAAAATATGTAATTAAATATTTTAACTTACATAAAACAACAATCTTGAACATTTATAATTTAAAATTTTAAATATACATTACCAAACATTAAACTTTACTACTTTTAAAACCGGACCGGTCATTGAACCGGACGTCATAATGGTTCACCGGTCCAACAGGTTGAACTGTATTTAAAACCCGTATGACATACTTATTATTTTGAATACTATAAAAGTACCTAAATACAAAAAATATGTAATTAAATATTTTAACTTACATAAAACAACAATCTTTTCACATTTATAATTTATAATTTTATATATACATTACCAAACATTAAACTTTACTACGTTTAAATTCTACTATACTCTTCAACAATTTTATGCTTTACTATTAATCATCTAATCTAAATATCTTAATATACGCATCTGAGAGAATTTTCCAACCTGTAAATATCGTGATTTGCATGTTCTTTCTGAATTCTGATCTACAATAAGAATAAAGTTTGGTTTTTTTTGTTATATAGGTGAAGGATCTCTTGAAGGTTAAGAGCAGCTTCAAGTCGGATGATAGTTGAGTGACCGTACAAAACTACAAATGGCGTATGCGATCTCAGAGGCATCACATGGAGATGATACATATGTGAAAGAAATGTTTCTCATGGGAACAAAATATTATCTTTATATTCATAGGTGTTTCTTTCATCAGTTTGAAGACTTTACTCCTATTCTTTGGAGACGAAGGAATAAAGTTTTGTCATTTTGGTAAATTTCTTAACTCAACTCATTCTTATGTAATGGTAGCTCAATACACCTCCTAATAGTCCAGCATTTGACTTATAAATTGACGTTGATAGTTTTTAGTGGATTACTGCAACAGATAGATTCAGAGCTGTAACTACAAATCACTGTTTGCCTTTATATGTAAGCCTGCGATTTGAAATAATATTATTACATTGGTTACAGGTAATTCACTACAGTTTATCTCAAAGCTTGGAAGAATATGTTCAGGTAATCCACCAAGCAGTTTTCTTTATAATCATTAAATCATTCATCTAATAATCAATCATATAAGTCATGTTGTATAGACTTTTGTTGGGCTTTATTGTTTCTAAAGAAAACTGTTTTTTGATTAAATTCTCAGGCTATATTGAAACTTTGTTGATGTTGGTATTGTTTCCGAAACATATTTTAGGCAGCTGATCATCATTATTTTGTAAAAAAAATTTCCATTCATTAATGAAGTTAGATAATACAACCGAATTAGAATGGACAAAATTTAGACTTTATCAACAAAAGGAGATACAATGAGCTTATAGCTCAGGTTTTGAATAACTTAGGTACTATCCTATGCATAACATAATAGATCAGAGTTTCTAAAACTAGACGCTCTGGACTATCGCTGAAAGGGGCAATAATTTGAATGTTCGTATGAGGTTTTGTTTTCAATTACTATATTTTGTTGATTAAATCTTTGCAGATCTTTTAGGTGTAATTGCTCTGAAATATTCACCAAATAAAACCTAAAATAGAAGCCCACATTTTTACGGGATTATAACCTAGTATAATAAAAAATTATAGAATTGAGAAACTAGTAGATTTCAATAAAATCAAAGGATGCAATATAGGATGTCAAATTAACCAAACACGTACCCATTTCACTACAACAAAAACATATCTAAATAAGCTAGAAGCCTTTTATAGTATTTGAGATGCATACATAGATTTATATGTAGTCGGTATTCTTGATTTCTTATGTGTCACTCAATTAAACATTTGGGCTTTTAAACAAATCCCACATTGCTAGCTAAGATAAAACAAGGAAATCTCCATATCTATATCTATATATATATATATATATATATATATATATATATATATTATGATCTCACATTGCTTCTAAGAACAAACCAAAGGATCTCCTTGCCTATATTTAGGTCTCCCATCATCTTTTGATTTTAGTTAAAAATATTTAGTAAAGGCCGGTTCAATGCGGGTTGCTCCGGTTCAGCGGTTCTATTTCACTTTTAGTGAAACCGCCTGGTTCACAGTTGCCCGGTTTAGTCGCTACTTTTTGAACTGAATTTAATCACGGTTGAACCGTTTCAACCGGCCGGTTTGGTTCGGTTTTCAAAAAAGTGCAAGTGGGTGAAGCAAGATGAAACCGTGATATTTGACCTATGTGAAAATTCTGAATTAATTTTTTATTTTATTAAAATAAATCCAGTTTTTTGGCAGTTAACATGGTTAATCAGTTAGCTAACTATTTTCTGATTGTTGTGTGTGTGTGTGTGTCCTACGTTCTGGGCAAAACACAAAAGAAGAACACCCCTGAAAACTTGAGTTTTTCATACAAAAATTCATCATGAAACCAGTTGACTATTTATATGTCTTCTCATGAGTTTGACATTTGGGCATGATTTTTAAAACCGGACCGGTCATTGAACGTGACGTCATAATGGTTCATCGGTCCATATCCTATATAATTTAAGAACTTGAAAATCCTATGTGGCATGTGTAATTAAGCTTCAAATTTAAAATACAATGTAGTTAGATAAGGTTTAAATCTGATGAGGCACTCAATTAGATGATTTGGCTGATTTAGGTGTTGGAACTTGATTACAGCAAATTAACATTTGTCCCTCTTAGAAAGATACATAAAGATACACATGAAACCAGTTGACTACTTATATGTCTTCTCATGAGTTTGACAATTGATCATGGTTTTTAAAACCGGACCGGTCATTGAACCGGACGTCATAATGGTTCGGTCCAACAGGTTGAACTGTATTTAAAAACCGGATGATATACTTATTAATTTGAATACTATAAAAATACCTAAATACCAAAAATATGTAATTAAATATTTTAACTTACATAAAACAACAATCTTGAACATTTATAATTTAAAATTTTAAATATACATTACCAAACATTAAACTTTACTACTTTTAAAACCGGACTGGTCATTGAACCGGACGTCATAATGGTTCACCGGTCCAACGGGGTTGAACTGTATTTAAAACCCGGATGACATACTTATTATTTTGAATACTATAAAAGTACCTAATTACAAAAAATATGTAATTAAATATTTTAACTTACATAAAACAACAATCTTTTAAAATTTATAATTTATAATTTTATATATACATTACCAAACATTAAACTTTACTACTTTTAAATTCTACTATACTCTTCAACAATTTTATGCTTTACTATTAATCATCTAATCTAAATATCTTAATATACGCATCTGAGAGAATTTCACAACCTGTAAATATCGTGATTTGCATGTTCTTTCTAAATTCTGATCTACAATAAGAATAAAGTTTGGCTTTTTTTATTATATAGGTGAAGGATCTCTTGAAGGTTAAGAGCAGCTTCAAGTCGGATGATAGTTGAGTGACCGTACAAATGGCGTATGCGATCTCAGAGGCAAATGATGCAAAGGCATCAGAGGCATCACATGGAGATGATACATATGTGAAAGAAATGTTTCTCATGAGAACAAAATATTATCTTTATATTAATAGGTGTTTCTTTCATCAGTTTGAAGACTTTACTCCTATTCTTTGGAGACGAAGGAATAAAGTTTTGTCATTTTGGTAAATTTCTTAACTCAACTCATGCTTATGTAATGGTAGCTCAATACACCTCCTAATAGTCCATCATTTGACTTATAAATTGACGTTGATAGTTTTTAGTGGATTACTGCAACAGATAGATTCGGAGCTGTAAGTACAAATCTCTGTTTGCCTTTATATGTAAGCCTGCGATTTGAAATAATATTATTACATTGGTTACAGGTAATTCACTACAGTTTATCTCAAAGCTTGGAAGAATATGTTCAGGTAATCCACCAAGCAGTTTTCTTTATAATCATTAAATCATTCATCTAATAATCAATCATATAAGTCATGTTGTATAGACTTTTGTTGGGCTTTGTTGTTTCTAAAGAAAACTGTTTTTTGATTAAATTCTCAGGCTATATTGAAACTTTGTTGATGTTGGTATTGTTTCCGAAACATATTTTAGGCAGCTGATCATCATTATTTTGTAAATATTTTTTACATTCATTAACGAAGTTAGATAATACAACCGAATTAGAATGCACAAAATTTAGACTTTATCAACAAAAGGAGATACAATGAGCTTATAGCTCAGGTTTTGAATAACTTAGGTACTAACCTATGCATAACATAATAGATCAGAATTTCTAAAACTAGACGCTTTGGACTATCGCTGAAAGGGGCAATAATTTGAATGTTCGTATGAGGTTTTGTTCTCAATTACTATATTTTGTTGATTAAATCTTTGCAGATCTTTTAGGTGTAATTGCTCTGAAATATTCACTAAATAAAACCTAAAATAGAAGCCCGTATTTATGCGGGATTATAACGTAGTTGTTAACTAAATTAGAGTATAAAACTAATTAAGAAAATATCAATTAACAGTCTAAATAATAAGTGTCCTTTAATATTTAATTTAGAAAATAAAAATTATGACTATATATTTAGAAAGGTCAAAAGTGTCCATCTCTATAAAGATTTCTTTTTTCGTCTACTAATTAGAGATTACTTGTTTCAACTATTTCTCTAACACATGGTAATAAACGAGTATTAAAAAAAATCAATTAACATTATATAACTATGACTCCAGCAGCCATTACCGTGGGAAATCAAATATATAATCTTTATATTTCTTCTAATTATTCATCCTTCGGCCGTGTGTTTTATTGAATTTGAATAAAAAGTTTAATTTAAGTTTCTTAATTCAGCCCATTTGTTTATATAATAGATATTTTATTACTTACAAGAATGTAAATATTTTAAAAAATGACAATCCGTTCAAAACATGTTTCCCCAACTTATTACATCACGAAATTTGATTTCAATATGACAATATCATTTCACTCGTTCAAAATTCTACAAAACAAACAGAACCATAATATACTATCTCTACCATTTTTCGGCCACCATATTCATTCTTTTAAAACATATCCCTACAAACTTTTTCTCTTCAATATTCTGTATTTATCCTAGATATATAATCAGCTTATTCATTACAAACAAATGAGGCAAGAACACGTTGAAATGTCCATGCGTCAATAACCGTCGAGAATATAAGATAATTCATTTTACAAGAGGTAGAAGAAGTACGAGAGCACCAACATAAGCTAAAATAAAGTGACCAACATATTTTCCAAAACTTCTACGAGGAAATCTAAAGAAATTGACGGTCTACGCATGCAAAAAGGGGAAGATTCAGACCGGCCAGTTAATTTGAGAAAAAAATCGAATATCTTGAGTCCGAGTCACAAAACAACTTCAAGATCTTCGATGCTTAAGTTTGACACATATATTATTGTTTATTTTTATTTACTTTTGATATGTTTTAATGTTTAGTAAATTTATCTAATTGTTTTCTTCATGTAATGTCATCTAGTAAATTTTTACATAACTCTGAGTAGTTAATTATTTAAATGCTTTATTATTATTATTATTATTATTATTATTATTATTATTATTATTATTATTATTATTATTGTTGTTGTTGTTGTTGTTGTTGTTGTTGTTATTTATATTTATATTATAAATGTTAGTAAGGTAATGAGATAGAAAAATAACCATTACAGCAATTTTTTTAGAATAAAAAGATGAAAGGGTTAATAAAAAAAGCAAATATGACCATTGAATTGAAGTAGTGGAATGAAAAGATACCCGATCCCAAAGGTGGACGTACTTGATTCGTTAGGGTGGTATGGGACACCAGTCAATCTAGCATAGAATGTGGAAATTTTTGAGTTTTTACGGTGCAACCAATCAAATTTTATTATGCCACAAGTGATTTTGTGTGCTATCTTAATCTGACTAAAGTTATAAGTTTTTTTATAAATATAATAAATCATAGTCAAACACCTGTTTTTTGTTTGTAAAATACATTCTTTTACGCTTAAAAGAAGAAGTGGGCTATTCATAGTCTATATTTGACTAAAAACGAATTGGATTCACTTTTCTAGTTATTAATATTGTTCAGTTATCTATTTAATACCCTAAAACCCAAGTATTCCAACCCAAATAACGGAAAACCCAACCCCGAGGATTGTAATTTCTGTCTTAATATATATATATATATATATGGTTTGAATTTTATTACACAACAAAAACTTATTGATGTGATTAGTTGAAGGATGAAAATTGATTAAAGAAAATAAGTTGGAGGTCCTGTTCAATAAATCTCCGTAACAAACCGCAACAGGTGATAGATAAACGTGGTTTGAAATCAACCAAATTTATCCATTAATTAATCTCGTAATCAACCAAATACAACAATCCCTCCCGTAATTATAAATCCTTAATAATCAGATGTGTTGACGGGTTGGGATACTACACGAGACCAGACGGTATTTGAACTGGTTGACCCTGTTTAATTTGTCCGTTTTGATCCAATTTATTTATTTTTAAATCTTTTTTTAACCCTAAATCTCAAACTCACTTTCCAGCCTCTTTCATCCTCATTTGGTCCAGCCTCTTGTTCCTTGATGACGTCCTTTTTTCATTGGCCACCACCGCACCTTCAAGGCAAGCCTGCAGCCTAAACTCTCGATATCCACCGTCACTTTGTTAGCATGTCTCCAAATCTGTAATTTGGGTTGGTTATGACTTATGAGCTATGAGAATTGTTGTTTGGTGTTTGAATTTCCTTCTTTTTTTGGTATCGAATGTTATGTTGAACTTGATTAATGTGTTTTGATGATAGGGTATATGCACCGTAATGTAACGAAGCGGTTTAACATTGTATGTAACGAACTAAAATTTCTTCCAATTAATACAATGAACTACCCAAAATTAACAATTATTGTAATTTTGACCTGCAAAGCAGGTAATTGCTGACGTGGACCGGTAATATGTTATTATTATTTTTTTTTATAAAGTAATGCCACATGTCATTGTGTGCTGATGTATCATTATTATTTTCATTATTATCACTACTACAAAAACATCATTCAGGCTCCCCTATTTAGGCCCGGTTTTTTAATAAAACCCAAAAAACCGGGCTTAAAAGCCCTAACGCGCGTCCTAAGTAGATTCAAGCCCGGTTTGTTAGACAAAAACCGGGTCCAAAAGTCTAAAATACATTCAGACCCGGTTTCTTATTAAGAAACAGGGTCTGAAAATTGATGCATGCGTGCTGTTTTAAGTGTCTCAACATTCAAACCCGGTTTTTTAATTAATAAACCGGGACTAAAAGTTTCAACATTCAAGCACGGTTTTTTAGTAAATAAACCGGGTCTAAAAGTTTCCATTTCCCGCCTATGTTTTTACAACCCTAAACCTCTTCCCCCCAAATGTTTTGCAACCTATACCTCCAGTCGCCTCCCCCTCTCTCTCGAGACTTCTTTCCGTCGACTTTAACCTCACAGGTCAATCATCTCCGTCGTATTCAACCTCTCTCTCGAGATTTCTTTCCGTCGACTTCAACCTCACAGGTCGGTCATCTTCGTCGACTTCAACCTCTCTCTCGTCCCTTCTATGTGTTTATTTCTTCTGATCTAGGTCTTCTTGACAATATATAAATTTTTAAGTTGAAATGTTTTTTCACTTAAAGAGGATAATAGTTTGACAAGTTTTGTAAAACGGAAAACTGGCAAAGTTTTTGAAACAAATAAACCCTTTTAAACTCTTAGACCAGTAGTGCTACCCATCTAATTGTACACCTTCCTGCTACCGGTACCTATGGTGTGTTGTCATGCCCAAACCGTGCACACCAGGGTTCAAACCGATGTGAGGAGGGGGTGAAAGACTTTGCGATTCCTTGATGTGACGGGCCAGAGTTCACCTCGTCTTAGGTGGTGAGGTCTATTTTAGTGATTTCCTAATGTGACCGGCCCAAAGTTCACTTAGGTGGACTAAATATGTACGAATTATGTTTCATTCGATGTCCCAAAGATATAGAAGTCGTGTTTTGAATTCAATACGATCGGTATGGTTTATACCCACCAGAAATAGCACGGGGTCGGTGTTGTCGTGCCTAAACCGTGCACCGACATGTGTGAAATATGGATCATATTCTAAAATAAATTTATTTGAGGGGCTATAATTTATTTTAGAGGAACTAATTACTGAAATATATTTTTCTTGCTTATTCTGTAGATGTCGTATTTTTCTGTTATTCTGTTTTATTCACCTAAGGAGTCTCTTAGTCTCATCATGAAAAAGTGGAAGCTTTCAGGACCGAAATTTTCAGTTTGGAAGTTGCACGGGCTTCTCGACAGACAGTAGTCGGCTTCTCGACAGAACCCAAAAGAACGACAGCTTCACCATTTGCAGGTATTTAGATAGTTAGAGACATTGATTTGCAGGAACTGGATGAGCTTATTCTTAACTGGATGAGCTCTCTCAAGCTTCTCAGGTCTTTATTTCTTTTGATATACACCTGTTATTACGAAATTCTTAATTCATTAACAACATATCAGCTGGAAATTTCGGTTTCTATGATGTAATTCTTGGCTGATTCAAGTATCTGCAGTTATGTTCAAGCGGAATGCAACTCATACGATTTAATATAATTTTATTCGTTTCTTGACTGATTAAGCCTTATTCGGAGTTAGTTTTGAAAACCGTGTTTCTTATAAAATGCAATTCTTCTTATTAGTTATTGTCTCTATGTAATCAAAGGGGATCTTATTCTTAATGGCAGTTAATTTTGATATATATGTATCTGTTTCTAGTATTCTCTTTTAGGGTTATAATTTTAATATTTCTTTATCTTTCTGATTTGATTATCCCTGAATATATATAGTTCTGATTATGTTATTTCGGTCTACTGACTCAAAGAATATCTGTTATAGCTTGTATCCTGGAATAGCTTTGATATAGTAAGTTATTTCTTAATTTCTATATGCTAATTGACTTTTCCTTTATCTGTTCTTAATATCTCATTTTAATTTTACTTTCAATTCCAACAAAATGAAGAATGGTTTTGGCAGAAAACAATGGAGCAGAGTCGAGGGCATCTCTACTTTTTAACTTGTCACTACGTACTCTTTTATTGTGAGTCCATCCTTTCCTTGTTGTCCAAGTTCTTAAAAGTTATAGTATAAACCATTTTGTGTACATGCTTATTGAACACTTGAAAATGTTGGGGCATCCTTTCCTTGCAGTTTTAACTCATAACTAACTTTAAAGACACTGATGTGCATCTGTGATGGAAGATGAATCTGATTATATTTGCAGGTCCTTCATTAATTGCAGGTCCTAATTGCAGGGAAGGTAAGTTTCAAGTGTGCCAACGACCGCATCATTTCTTAACAACCAGTTTTGAAAGGTAAGTTTCGAGTGGGTCTTGAGTTATGACTAATGATCTCTCTAATTAGGTTCCTGCTGTTGTGTGATTTGTGTCATCAGCTTCGAAATATAGATTTTCTTAATTGTTCCGTTGTCCTCAACTGTCAAATTCATAAACATGTAATCGTCATATTCGATCTTCACTTCAAGCATTCAACTATCCAAAGGCCAAGCAAATTGACTACACAGTTTGCGCAGCTCTGCTAAAACTAAAAAGGTATGTTCACGGCTCTCAAATGCTTACTATTTAGTTTACTATTTTACATTGAATCATCATCCATCTTCATATTTGCATGCGAGCAGTTCAACTAATCCCACTTCTGATAATTTTATGTTCTTTGAACTGCTTCAATTGTTAGTCTGTTAATTTACTATTTTACTCTTTACGTAAACTTGAATCATCATGTGTTCAAGACTTAAAGTAACTCATCACACATCAGAAATTTTGTTTTTCTTTTATCCGATTGTTAATCTGTTATCATGTGTTCAAGTGATTAGAAGTTCAATTATGTACTTTAGTTATTGAATCATGCATTTATTTTTGTTATTAAATCATCATGATCAGAAGTTCAAAACTTCAAGTGTTCAACTGTTAAAAGACATTTCAGTTGTTAGATGTTAGCGCTTAGCGCTTCGGCTTTCAGGACCATTAGCGCTGCAGGGCACTTTACGCCTTTTCGAACCAAGCTTCATACTTTTCTTATCAAATTCTGATTTTTCATGTAATTTGCTTACTGATTTGAGTTGTGGAATCATGGATGGAATGTTATACTTCATGTGTTAAATGTCCAGATTTTATGAGCTGTTAGGACTGTCAATTTCATTGTTCTATTTATTTGGTTGGGTATAATATATAAAATATGTGTAATTTCATTACTTATGATTTATTAATATGATTATTCTTCTTATCTATGTAGGCCTTCTTTTCAATACAAGGGATGATCGATTTGCTCGTGCTGCAAGTTAGGAAATACGTTTACAAGATGTAATTGATATGTAGTAATAACTTTTTTACTTATCTTATGTATAGCTCGTCTGAGCTTTGACACAATCACAATTGAGGACTAGGTAGTGGCTAAATCATGTGGCTTTGACATAGTGTACTGGTTCATTGTACAGGCTAGAATTGCCGGAACCAAATATTCGGAATTGTTATTTTTGAGTCGTTTTGGTATGACATGAATATCGTTGGCTAATGACAGTAGGAAACAACAAAAAAGAAATAATTTTTTTTTAAAAAAAGTTAACATTCTGGCCCGGTTATTTACCTAAAAAACAGGGCTTAAAAATGTTGGGAAAATGATCTCATCAGTTTAGATTTGATGAGACAAAGTTAAGTTTGTAAAATAGGTTCTACGTATAACTTAAACAGAATTATGAAGCTTAGTCAGACTGAACACTTATAGTGTTTCAGACTGAGTATAAGCTGAATGTAAACTGGGCATGTGTTCGATCAGTTTATATTATACCTTAGTTAAATTATTAATGTGTTTGATAATCTGTGTATGTCACATAAGGTATATATCGAGTATTCAGCTTGATGTGTTTCAAGCTGAGTGACTCAGCTTAGAAGCAGAGTCAGCTCGACAGAGTTACTAAATTTGTTTTATTTAACTCTTTGGACTTCTAAGGATGAGTTAATAATTATACGTGTTAGTTCATGTTTGAATTCGGGTTTGTTCCCGAAGAACTCAGCTTGATGAGTTTCAAGCTGAGTAACTCAGCCTGACTAAAGAAGTCAGTCCAAGAGAATTTTAAATGTGTTTTAAATTCTGTTTTAACTTTCTATATCTACGGCGCGGATAAGAAGACTCCAGAATCAAGATTGAAGATTCAAGACTCAAGATAAGAAGATTCAAGATTCAAGATTCCGAGTTATCCGATAGTTAGTTAGCAAATTAGGATTAGTCCAGTTTGTTAGGAACCGTAGCAACATAATTATAAATACTTATCTCCTGATAAGTTTAGAGGTACGACTTAGAAAACCAACTAAGTGTTGCAGAGCCAAAACCTCACCTCACCGTATGTGTTACGATTCTTGAATCACTGTTTGTCAGTTCAACGTGATCAAGAAACTCACAGATTGCTAGATCATTCGTGTGTTCGAATTATCACATCAGTTGTGATATTGGTAAGTAATCATTAGTTGATTCAATCTGTGAAAAATCCTGTTTAGAGAGTCGTCAGTATCTATAATCATAAGTTGATTATAGATAGCTAAGTTTGAGAGATTGAGAGATTTATATTAGATGATTATATATCAAGAGTTTCTTACTTGATAATTAATGTAATCATCTTCTTATTCAAAGCATTGTAATCATCTTCATATTAATAAAAGCATTCGACTAGTTGTGGTTTGATTTACTTTGTGTAACACTTTTATTTGATTTGTTCAATTTCCGCAGAAAGTGTATCCAACCCCCCTTCTACACACTGTTGCTTGTTGTTATTCTCACCAAGGGACCAACAACTGGTATCAGAGCAGGCTGAACGATTTCATTAGTTGAAAGTTCAAGATTCTGAGAAAGTTTACAATGTCTACAAGCAACAATTCATCAAACTTTCCACAGATGTCTGCTAAAGGTTGTCCCATATTTGATGGGTCTGACTATCCTATGTGGAAGTTCAGAGCCATGCTGTTCCTCAAGTCCATTGACAACCGTATGTCGGATGTTGTCACAAAAGGACCTATAATCCCCAAAATTCCTGCTACTGTCAGTGATACGTCTCCTGGCAGATCTGAAAAGAAAACAAGAAAGCCTATTGCATCTTGGACTGATGAAGATTGGAAACTCTTCAATCTGGATGACAAGGCAAAAAGTGTTCTGGCAAATGCCCTGACCAACGAAATCTTGCGCACTGTGACTGGGTGTCAAACTGCAAAAGATATTTAGGACACACTGAGTGTTACTTATCAGGGCACGGATCTGGTCAAGCAACATAAGAGAAGTCATTTGAATAGATCTTATGAAAACTTCTTTTCAAAGAAGAATGAAACCTTGTCAGATTTGTTCACAAGGTTTCACTGCTTGATAAATGACCTACTAAGTGTGGGTGTAAAGAAAGATGATGCTGAACTTGTGCTGAAATTTCTGGATGTGTTACCAGAGAGATTTAACGATGTAACTACAGCACTGAGGGCTGGAGGAACACTGCACGTGTACAACCTACAGTCCATTTATGGGTTCTTGCTAAATCATGAACAGATCACTGAACACAAGAGAACTTCTCAACAACAACTCAAGGAGTCTTTGGATAAGAATGAAGTTGCATTGGTTGCACAGAAAAAGAAGAAAAGTTCCAAGACACTGGTTGTTGAATCTGAGACTGAGTCAGAATCTAAAGCTGACCACTCAGACTCAGACTCAAGTGATACTGATGATGTTCAGAATATCACTGAGCAAATGGCAATGTTAGCCAGACGTTTGAGAAGAGCTCAAAGGGGAAGAGGAAGATCTGACAGGGGCAAAGGAAAGAGTTCCTTTGATCCCAAGAATGTTGTGTGCTTCAACTGTCAGAAGAAGGGACACATTGCTGCTGAGTGCAGATTAAAGAAGGTAGAATCAACATCAGTTGTTGATAAGAATGCTTACAGAGCTAATAAATACAAGAAGAAATACACTCAGCTCAAGAAAGGAAAGCCTGAAGACAAACCCAGTGCAAAAGGACTATTTGCTGAAACCTGGGATACAGAATCATCTACCTCAGATGATGATGTATGGCTGATGGCTCAAGAAGATGAGGAGTTGGAGATAGATGAGGTTGATTATGGTTTGTCCGAGTCAACTTTTGAAGCTGACATGAAGGAAGCTGAGGAAAACAACAAGCTTAATGACTGGGATCCTGCTTCCATGTATAAGGTCAGTAATTTCAACTCTTATAATGAGGAAAAGGGTCTTGCTTTTGATTATCTGCTGAATGATTTCAAGACCGTCCTTAAGTCTCAAAATGACCTCAAAGATGAGATAACTAAACTCAAGAATGAGATTAAGGAAAATAAGTCTCTCATTGATGTTGGTAAGAAAGCACAATGTGATCTTGAATGTCAAAGACACATTAATAAACTTCTAAGTGAAGAACTTCCAGAAGCTAAAGAAGAAGCTTACCAACTTCAAAAGGTTACTGAGTCTTGGTGTAAGTCATCAAAGCTTACTGAAAAGTGCATAAACCAACAGATACTTAAACAGGTAAAGGCTGTACTTGGAGGTGACTATCAAACAGCAGCTTATGTAGCTGATGATGAGATAGCAAGTACAGATTCTGAGGAAGATAGACAGCTGATTAAGTCTCAGAAGTCAGCCTCAGAGAAAAGACATAATCCAAGCTTGAAATTCAATATGTTTGTGAAAGCTAAAGACCATGGAAATGAGTGCTCAACATCTAAACAGCATGGTAAGTCTGTGCTGGACAGACTAGGCACTCAGTCTGTTCAAAGAACTTCGGTCATAGAAAGGCTTAATACAAACCCTTTCAAAAGACAAAATTCTCTTTCTGGCTCGGAGAGAAGTTACATGAATAGAAAGACCACTGTAAGTCAGAGGTCAAAACACGACAATGGTAAGTCCAAAGTTGTGAATCTTGGTAAGTCCAAGAATATCAACAGTGGTAAGTCCAAACCTGTTGAAACTGGTGAGTCCAGCAGTCATGACAAAGGTAAGTCCAAAGTCATGGAACAAAAGGTTGTTAGTCAATCTTCTCATCAAAAGGATAACAAACAGAGATCTGACAAAGGTAAGTCCAAAGTCAGTGATCATCAGGTGAATCAACTTGCTAAGAAAGTTGAAAAGTTATCCACAACATATAATCCTAAAACTGAGAGTAAGTTCTCACAAGGATTATTGGACACTCTACCTTCTGTAATCATTGGAAGAAGGAGATGCTACAATTGCAGAAGTAGAGGTCATGAGGCTAAGGACTGTGATGCAGAAAATCTCAAGGCCTGAACAAGAACAAGCTGATCAGCCTACACAGGACTCAGCTCCTGCTTAAGCTGAACAGTCAGTTCAACAAGATGGAGATGCTAAGTGCTCCTCATCTGAACCCACCAAGAAGTGGGTTCCCAAACAAAACTAATGTGTTTAGTTTTCATCTCATGTGCAGGGTTCAAGTAAATGGTACTTGGATAGTGGATGCTCAAGGCACATGACTGGGTGGAAAGGATTTCTTAGTGATTTCCAAGAAAATGAAGGTCCTAAAGTAACATTTGGAGACAACTCACATGGAAGAACTAAAGGCTATGGAAAGATGAAAGCTGGCAAAGTTACATTCCAGAGAGTTGCCTATGTCAAAGGTCTCAAACACAACCTGATTAGTATCAGTCAATTGTGTGATGAAGATAATGTTGTTACTTTTAGAAAGAAAGCAGGAATAATCTATAATGCTAAGGGAAAGCCTGTATTAATAGCTAAAAGAGAAAGAGATGTGTATCTACTTGATCTAAATTCAGCTGATCCCAATACTGAAACCTGCTTGTATTCCCATTCTGTTCCTAAGCTGAGTTGGTTATGGCATAAACGTTTATCTCATCTAAACTTTAAAAATATAAATATGCTTTCCAATAAAGAGTTAGTCTCTGGATTACCAAAGATCACATTTGTCAAAGACAAATTTTACTCAGTTTGTGAACAAGGGAAACACCATAAAGGGTGTTTTAAGTCAAAGCAAAAATTTTCAATAACAGACCCACTGCATATGTTGCATATGGATCTGTTTGGACCCATAAGTACTCCAAGCCTGAGTGGCAAGAAGTATACACTGGTGATAGTAGATGAGTTCTCACAATTCACCTGGGTAATATTCCTTAAAGCTAAAAGTGAGGCTGCCCTGGAGATAATCAGTTTTATCAAACACGAAGAGTTGCAGAAAGGTTTGTCTGTAAAGCAACTAAGAAGTGATCATGGGACTGAGTTCAGGAACTCTACCCTTGAAAGCTTCTGTGAACTAAATGGAATATTACAAAATTTCTCATCTGTCAGAACCACACAACAGAATGGAGTTGCTGAAAGGAGAAATAGAACCCTAATTGAGGCTGCTAGAACAATGCTATGTGAGGCAGGATTGAAACTCTATTTCTGGGATGAAGCTGTTAGTACAGCCTGCTATACCCAGAATAGATCAATCATTGTCAAAAGACATGGAAAGACATCTTATGAGATGTATAAGTCTAGAAAGCCCAATATAGATTATTTCCATATCTTTGGTTCAAAATGCTATGTGCTGAATCAAAGAGATCAGCTCCATAAGTTGGAACCTAAAGCTGATCTTGGAATATTCGTTGGTTATTCCTCAATCTCCAAGTCTTGTAGAATATATAATACAAGGAGAAAGGCAATAGAAGAATCAATTCACATCTTTTTTGATGAAGACTGTTTTGATCAAGCTGATAAGAGTCAAGCTGACTTGGTCAGCCTGAGTGAGCTTGAAAGGCCTAAGGAAACCAACTTATCAAATCCTATGTATGTCATAAGAGATGATAGTGATGATGATGTGTGTTCATCAAAGAAATCATCACAAACTCCAAGGGATTCTCAAGCTGAGAAGGATGATGAGTTCGTCAACCCCTTTGGAGCTGAAGTCACTCAAGCTGAGAATCTCAGTGATCATTAGTTTGTTGACAATGCTGCTGTTGAGACTGAGGATGTGTGTTCACCTTAGCGTTCTCCACATCACTCAGATTCAGAACCAGACTCTCCAACTACAACATTTAAATTCCTCAAAGATCATCCTCAAGATCAAATTATTGAAAATGTCCAAGAAAAGGTCATGACCAGATCCAAGGCTACAGCTAATTACGCTGCACACTTTGGTTTTCTATCTCAAATGGAACCAAAGAAGACTGAGGAAGCCTTAGAGGATGAGGATTGGATTGAAGCTATGCAAGAGGAATTAAATGAGTTTGAGAGAAATAAAGTCTGGAACCTTGTCCCTGCCCCCAAAGATCATTCAATTATAGGCACTAAGTGGGTCTATAGAAATAAAATGGACAAGGATGGAGTGATAGTGAGGAACAAAGCCAGGCTGGTAGCACAAGGGTATAAGCAAGAGGAAGGAATCGATTATGATGAAACCTTTGCCCCTGTTGCTAGAATTGAAGCCATAAGGCTGTTCCTAGCTTATGCGGCATATAAAGACTTCAAAGTCTATCAAATGGATGTGAAGAGTGCTTTCCTAAATGGAAAACTTCAGGAGGAAGTCTATGTGAAACAACCTCCTGGCTTTGTAAGTTCAAAGTTTCCACATCATGTCTATAAGTTAGACAATGCTTTGTATGGTCTTAAACAAGCTCCAAGAGCTTGGTATGATACACTGTCCACTTATCTACTATCCATGGATTTCTTTTAATAAGAATCACCTGTCCTTTAGTTCTTTTAATAAAGAGCTTGGTATGATACACTGTCCACTTATCTACTATCCATGGATTTCACCAGAGGTAGTATAGATAAGACACTCTTTATTAAAAGAACTAAAGGACAGGTGATTCTTGTACAAATCTATGTGGATGACGTCATTTTTTGTTCTACCAATGAATCTCTGTGTGAGTGGTTCTCCAAAATAATATCTCAAAAGTACAAGATGAGTATGATGGGTGAGATGACATATTTTCTAGGCCTGCAAATTCAACAAAAGCCTGATGGAATATTCATCAATCAAAGCAAGTATGTTCTTGATTTGATAAAGAAATATGGTTTTGATTCAAGTTCAACCATGAAAACACCCATGTCACCAACTGTCAAGCTGAGTAAAGACTCAGATGGAAAGTCTGTGTGTCAGTCTACCTATAGAGGAATGATAGGTTCATTACTCTATTTGACAGCTAGTAGACCTGATATTATGTTTGCTACATGTGTTTGTGAAAGATATCAGGCAGATCCTAAAGAATCACATCTTCAAGCTGTGAAAATGATCTTTAGGTACCTTAAAGGTACACCAAATCTAGGTCTTTGGTATCCAAAGGACTCTGGATTTGAGTTAGTTGGTTTTTCAGATGCTGACTATGCTGGGTGCAAGTTAGACAGAAAATCAACTACTGGAGGATGTCAAATGCTTGGAGGGAAGTTAGTCAGCTAGACTAGTAAGAAACAGAACTCAGTGGCTACTTCAACTGCTGAAGCTGAATATGTTGCAGCTGGTAGCTGTTGTGCTCAAATCCTTTGGATGCAGCATCAGCTCCAAGACTTTGGCATGAGTTTCAAGAAAACTCCTATCTTCTATGATAACCAAAGTGCAATAGCCATCACTTACAATCCAGTCTTCCATTCAAGAACCAAGCACATTGAAATTAGACATCACTTCATAAGGGACATCGTGGAGAAAGGTAAAGTTGACATTAAATTTATCCCCACTGATGACCAGTTAGTAGATATTTTTACTAAACCACTTGATGAAAAGAGGTTTATGTATCTGCTAAGTGAATTGGGTATGCTCAACCCCTAGCTAAGTGTCTAGAATCTAAGTTTTTCAGTTTGACAAAGACTAAGTGTCTTAAGCTGAGTGCACATTTTATAAATGAGTTTTCATAAACTGTATAACAAGTCAAGCTGAATGATGAGTTCACACGTTTGGTGGGTTTCAAACATATTCTAACTACTTAGTGTAGTTATGATACAGTTTGAGTGAGTCTCAAACATAAATGACTAAGTGTCATTGGGTCTGAGCTATGTGCTTAACTCAAGCTGTGTGATTGGTTCACATGTTTGGTCAGTTCCAAACATTCTTTAACTACCCAGTGTAGTTAAAATGTACGTTTGAGTCAGTTTCAAACGTAAATGACTATGTGTCATTGATTCGAGCTGAGTGCTCAAACTCAAGCTGAGTACCAATCTCAAGCTGAGTGATCAACTCAAGCTGAGTGCTTACCTCAAGCTGTATGCTTGACATAGACTGAGTAATATGTTTACTCTGCTTGGTGTGTCCAACATCTGAGTTAATTACTTAGTGTTATTAATTCATCTGTCAAAGCGTATTTGAGTCAGTTTCAAATCGCATCGTATATCAATTGTGTATTGGTATATCTCAACAGTGTTTATAATCTTATTATTCGTTAATATTATTATTTTACACTTGTATCTGTTGGAAGATGATGTGTTTCTACCCTCTTACTGTTACATCAAGCCGTAATTTACCCGGCGTAACGGATAAAAAGGAATTCTAACGGTAACTTTTCTCTCTCCTAAGAAAGGTATATATATCGATCATAACCGGTTTAGAGAAGTTTACGCTTACAATTCTGACTTCTCAACTTCTATAATACCTTTCGCAAACACCTCAATTGCTTAGTGCATTCATCCGTTCAAACCCTAACTTGCTAAGTGCAATTTCTGTACCGCTCAGTGCGAACTTAAATGTACTCAGTGTAATTAATTCACCATGGACGGAATCACATTGGTTCTCAGTGATCAGATGATTCGAGGTGCTCAGTTCAAGAACAATGGAGTACCGTTGCTGAAAGTTAATAATCAACGGTCCTGTCTTGCAATTCCTCCAAGGAAACAAGGCAGAGGTTATGAAGCCTGGGTGGCTTACATTCGTAAATGCCCCCTGGCATTCGCCTTCTGTGGCGCACCTCTCCATATCGTTCCTCAACATCTACTGGAGTTCTGGTATACCTGTACTTACGACCAGAACAGGGGAGAGATAATAGGTACTGTTCTCAATGGCAATAGAACAGTAGCCCTATCAGTGCAGCGGCTAAGGGATGTTCTTCGACTCCCTCATTCTGATGAGTTCGAGCCGGCTGTCACAAGGCAAATGGCTAGGTCTGTCCTACCTAGATTGGGTCACCCGCAGACAGAGGGTGTCATCAAGAAAGCCACTTTTCCAACCAGTTGGGGCTTCATTGTTTCAACGGTGATTCGTTCACTAGGAACTAAGGTTGGAGGATTGGACCAAGTTAATGAGTTCGAGATGCAGCTGCTCTACAATATTTTCTTCAACAGAAATCTGGATTATGCTCTGCTTTTCTTCAACGAACTCAAGGTCCAAGCGATGAAGACCACAATGGATCTTCATGTACCGTTCAAAGGTACCTGTCCTTGGCATTTGAAGCCGAGCTGGGGACAACACTCTATGAAGCTGATCAGGATGTGTTCCTGTTTCCTACACTCAGCCCCAAGATGTTCAACAATAACATCTTCCCGGAGCAAGAGGGTCTGAGTGAGCCCATGCTAATGATAGCTGAGTGAACCAGTACATTCTGAAGCTGCTTCTGGTAAGACCTCTCCACTTTCTCTCTCTTCTCACTTTTCTCCATCCACTTTTGGAGATAAGACTACAGTAAACCCAACTCAGTCTAACCCATCTCCTCCACCTTCATTCCATATACAATCCCACTCTAAAGCCACCCCTAGTATGCCCACTGCTGCTAGGGAGAATATCCTAACATACCACCGAAAAACTGCTATAGGTGGTGCCACTCCTAAAGGCATCACTGGAGCTGAGATCACATTGATCCCTCCACCGGCAGGAGTTAAGGGGAGACGCCTACTCTTAAGGTGTCAACCTCGAGGCTCATTACAACCCAATAGCCTTACCCGGGTGTGGTGTCTACTCAGCCCACACTCTCAAGTGCCATGGGAGAGCCTACTACTGTGCCTAAGCAGACACACTTAGGTAACATTGAAAATCTGACCAATCCCCAGGGTCAATCACCCCCTCTAAACCAATTAGCCAACCACCAACCCATACACTTCACATCTGGAGCCCAATAACTTCTCTTCACTTCTCACACCCTATTGCACGATCTGTCAATGTTTCATCTTCAAACCAAGGTGATTCACAGGGTCCAAACTCTGGTGCAGATGAATTTGAAGGTAAACACCAACCTTTGGATGATGCACCCAACGACTCTCCTCACACTGATACTGCCTCCTCAGGCATCCAGCAGCTGAAATAGTATATTGCTGCTCAGTTTGGTCTATTCCATCTCAAGCAGAAGAAGCATAAACGCCAAATCTATCAGAGGCTTGAGAAGCTGACAAAGGATGTTCAAGAGATTTCCTCTGCAGTTGCTGCGCTCCAACAACAAAACACTTCTACCCCTATTGATGATAACAAAAAGGGGGGCGAAGGTTCAAGCTGATACTGAGGCTGAGCTAGTTCGAGCTGAAGTTGAAGCTCTACTAGTACTAGCTAAAGGATCAGAGAGGAAGACTCAGACTGAGGGGGAGTTAGAAACAAATAAAGAGGAACCTGCAGCTAAGAGATAAAAGGTAGAAGAATCTGAAGCTGACAGTGTTTCTGAAGCTGAGGAAGAAACAGAAGAGGATAAAGCCACAAGGCTTATGATTGAAATGCTCGAACAGGAGGAAGCTAATGAGTTAGGCATTTCTCTTGAAGAGCTGAGAAAGAGAAAAGAGAAGGAAGTGAAAGACCAAGAAAAGGAAAAATTGAGAAAAGTCTTAGCTCAAGCTGAGGCTACATACACTGGTCCGAGACCTGATCCTATATCATATATAGATGAGGACATTCAAGAGTGCTATTTCAGAAGGAGCACCAGCAAGGAGATCAAAGGCATGACCTTGAGCAGAATAAATGGAGCCATCATCCTCAACTTTGAATTTGAAGATAAATCTACAATGGGGATAGATCTGAGATATGTTCACATGATGGGCTACATAGAATGGCAAAGAATATTAATGATGCTCAAGAAGTTCAAAAAAAGCCAAATCAAGCAAGAGATCTTTGCTGAAGTTTCCAAGCTGATTAATAGAGCTGAGGAATTCAGATATGTTCCAGTTCCAGGTCTGCAGTGGGAGAGCTTATTCGAAATACCTGAAGGTGTAGAGTTTAAAGAAAATCAAGGTATTGATACACCTGTTCAGAGATTCATATTTAAGGATCAGGCAGGCAATCCCAACTTTATCAAGCTGAGTGAGATATGCTATCTAAAAGCTAGGGATGCCATACATATAAGAAGTTGCTGTGGTGATAGCTCAAATCATTTCGTAAAGTATAAGCTGAATAAGATCATCAGAATGCAACAAAGAGAACTTAGAGGGGATGCAGAAGCTGAAAGCCTCCTAGAAGAAATCAACAGAGAAATCATTCTTTGGGAGGTTCTACATCCTGAGTTCAAAAGATAAAATAGATTAGTTCTATTGTAAATATTAGATTAGTTCTAATATATTTTTGTAAGCACTATGTGTGCATGATCTATGTGATCAACATTTTGTATTATGATAAGTTCAAATTAATACAAGTATAAAGTTTGATATGTTCAACTGTTTTGTGATGTGTTCATATTTATAAGTTTGATAAGTTCAGCTTAAATGAATAATTGATAAGTTCTTATTCATTAATGTAATTGGTTGGTGTGTTCAACTAAAAGTTGGTTTGTTCCACTTAAATTGATAAGTTCAATTAAAATTGATATGTTCAATAAATATTTGATCAGTTCAAATAATAAAATCTTAATAAGTTTGAGATTTAAAACATAAATCTGTTAAACAAACTTAAGAACTGTTTGATGGTTTTGTCATCATCAAATAGGGGGAGTTTGTTGGGAAAATGATCTCATCAGTTTACATTTGATGAGACAAAGTTAAGTTTGTAAGATGAGTTCTACGTATAACTTAAACAGAATTATGAAGCTTAGACAGACTGAACACTTATAGTGTTTCAGACTGAGTATAAGCTGAATGTAAACTGAGCATGTGTTCGATCAGTTTATATTATACCTTAGTTAAATTATTAATGTGTTTGATAATCTGTGTATGTCACATAAGGTATATATCGAGTATTCAGCTTGATGTGTTTCAAGCTGAGTGACTCAGCTTAGAAGCAGAGTCAGCTCGACAGAGCTACTAAATTTGTTTTATTTAACTCTTTGGACTTCTAAGGATGAGTTAATAATTATACGTGTTAGTTCATGTTTGAATTCGGGTTTGTTCCCTTAGAACTCAGCTTGATGAGTTTCAAGCTGAGTAACTCAGTCTGACTAAAGAAGTCAGTTCAAGAGAATTTAGATGTGTTTTAAATTCTGTTTTAACTCTCTATATCTACGGCGCGGATAAGAAGACTCCAGAATCAAGATTGAAGATTCAAGACTCAAGATAAGAAGATTCAAGATTCAAGATTCAAGATTCAAGATTCCGAGTTATCCGATAGTTAGTTAGCAAATTAGAATTAGTCTAGTTTGTTAGGAACCGTAGCAACAGGATTATAAATACTTATCTCCTAATAAGTTTAGAGGTACGACTTAGAAAATCAACTAAGTGTTGCAGAGCCAAAACCTCACCTCACCGTATGTGTTACGATTCTTGAATCACTGTTTGTCAGTTCAACGTGATCAAGAAACTCACAGATTGCCAGATCATTCGTGTGTTCGAATTATCACATCAGTTGTGATATTGGTAAGTAATCATTAGTTGATTCAATCTGTGAAAAATCCTGTTTAAAGAGTCGTCAGTATCTATTATCATAAGTTGATTATAGATAGCTAAGTTTGAGAGATTGAGAGATTTATATTAGGTGAGTATATATCAAGAGTTGCTTACTTGATAATTAATGTAATCATCTTCTTATTCAAAGCATTGTAATCATCTTCATATTAATAAAAGCATTCGACTAGTTGTGGTTTAATTTACTTTGTGTAACACTTTTATTTGATTTATTCAATTTCCGCAGAAAGTGTATTCAACCCCCCTTCTACACACTGTTGCTTGTTGTTATTCTCACCAAGGGACCAACAAAAAGTGCACCTTTGGGCTTTGATTAGAGAACCTACAGACCCTGTTTTTTACTAGAAAACCGGGCTTAAAAGTTACATTCAGACCCAGTTTTTTAACCGGGCCTGAAGCATCTGACTTTCAAGCTCCCCCCTTTCAAGCCCCCTTCAAAACCGGGCCTGATGGTCTAAAAAAGCAGGGCTTAAAAGTCTTTTTTGTACTAGTGTATATTATTAACTAGATTAAATACCAGTGTGATATACGGGTTGGTTTAAAAATAATAAAAGTTAAACATTAATAAAAATGTTAAATAATTATAAGACGCTAAAGATTTGAGAGTTTAAATTTTTTGACAAAAGACGTCAACACCAAAACTAGCTACGGAATTGTGGACACAAGAAAATAGACATGAAGGCCAAAACATGGTATCATAATACGAAAAGATGTGATTTTATTTTTTGTACAAGTCAACAATTATTATCGTTATAATTATAAGCAATAAGATGAAATATTTATTTGTTATACTTTAAAAAAGTTTATAACTGACTATAAAATAGTTTAAAATGATAAACCTAAGAAATTTAATAAATATTATATTTTAAAAGATTATAGAGTAAATATGATATATAAAAAATTAGGACAGTAAAATACGATATTTCAAGGTTTAAAAAGAATATATATAAATTATCTATAATCACTACAACACAACACCCCCTTTTGTGTCGGACGAATCCGTGGAAAATCCGTGGGAAAATGATGCTTCTCTCGGATTTCCCACGGAATCGACCGTGGCTAAAAGCTTCGTGGGAAAACCATTTTCCCTCGGATTTCACAGGATTTTCTACGGATTTCCGTGAAAAATCCTTTGAAAAACAGACTCAATTCCGTGAGAAATCCGTTGAAAATTTCCCATAGAATTTGATCCGTGGGAGATCCGTTTCTAATGCCTGATTTTCTTTTAGTGAATAATTATAATTTAAATCAAATAACATTGACTTTTGAAATTTATAGTAAGTTGAATTTTTAATTTAAATTAAATGTTGAAAAGTAATTTTATTAAATATTAATTATTTACTCACGAGAAATATAATCAAATATAAACTAAATCCTACGTGATTTGGAATATAAATTGATAATTATTTTTTGAATTTTAGTAATACCTTATTTTATAGATTCGGATAAAAAAAAGTTATATTTTATTTATTAGTTACATTAGTTTGACTCTATAAAGTCAAAATCAAAATTTTAGAATTAAAAGAATGAATGGTTGAGATTAAATCTTTTATTAAATAAAAGGTCCAAATTATCTAATATTTTTTTTCTAATTAGCCTTTTATATATATTTAGAAGATAGTATTATTATTATTATTATTATTATTGTTGTTATTATTATTATTATTATCATTATATAGTTCATCATCTTCAATACCTAGTTTTAATTACCACCACCTTCATCTGCCACCACCGCTAGCTTCATTTTCAGCTACCACTGTCAGCTCCATTTTCAACCACCACCACGACCACCATCTCAACCACCACATGCCGCCATATCCTTCATCTACAACTAAGATTTCAAACATATCTGGAGAAGATGAAAACCATAATATTTACTTTAAATAGATCTGAAATAAATCCCTTTAAACATTCAACCATCACAAACATATCTGAAAGGAAAATCCGAAAACGAAAACGAAATCGAAATATGTAACGAAAATCCAAAAACCCTAAGAAACCTGGCGGCTGCGGTGGTTGAAGTCGACGGAGGCGAGTTAGGGTTTTGGTTGAAGTCAAGCTACACCAAACAAAACCCAGATGGCGGACGTGGCGACAGTGACTTCAACAGATCTGCGACGTGGAAAAACACCACACTCACCTCCTTCCCCTTCAAACACAACCACCTCCAACCACCTCCAACCGTCGCCATCGCCACCAGGTGTTTCTTTAACCGCTGCCGCCGCCACCTCCTTAATCTGAAGGAAACCCTAAAACTAAAAACAAATACGAACGAAATCTGAACGAAACCCTAAAAATAAAAACAGATCCGAACGAAAACCCTAAAAACGATCAATGAAAACCCTAAAAACGAAATCCAGATCCGTACTAGAAGGAGGCGGCGACGGCGGTGGTTAAAGACGAAGGAGGATGAGGCAGCAGTGGATTTTTTTAAGATTTAGACCAGGGAACTAGGGCTTATGTGATTATGGTAATGATGGTGGCTTCGCACTGTCATAGGAGCAAGGTGATGGTGGTGGCTTCCCTCGATTCTGCTTCAGTTCAGTTAGGTTAAATTGAATAATAATAATAATAATAACAATAATAATAATAATAATAATAAACTTATCCTATGTAGCGGAGGATTCATGCATTGAATCCTACGTGGAGTGCTACATTAGCATAGTTAATTACATTTTGGTTTATGATGACCGGTAACCTACAATTAAAGGTTAAAATTGCATTAAATGTTAAAAAATGGTAGTTGTTTGTATTAATTGCAAAAAAAATTTAGTTTGTTACATACAATATTAAACCGCGTATACTTCGTTACATTTCGGTGCATATAACCCTTGATGATATTGTAAGTTTATGTTTATTTTTGTTGTTATTGTAGTGGGTGTTTTTTTAATTTTTTGTAGTTTATATATAATATTGTGTGTGTATACACACTCGTATACATATATAACAAAAATTGTGAATTTTTCTGAAAACCGAGTTAACTGGTCGGTTGAACCGGTTGGCCAGTAACTCGTTGAGAGAGTGAGAGACTAGATCTATTGAAAAAGCAGGTTTTAAAACATTAATACAGATAGTGTATACAGTAAAACCTTATATGGATCAAACTGAATCTTCAAATTTGCAGGAACAAAATAATAAGAAAAAAAGGAAGAAAATTGGGAGTTGAAAGTGGGGTCAAATGGGGGTAGAAAAGTCATGGCTTTGATTGTGGTCGTAGCTTTTGAAAAATGGAGTACGGGTTTGGACTATCTGTACGGAGGAATTGATTAAAGAGAGAAAGAATTGTCAAAGAAAGAGGCGGTTGTCAGTTGTCAGTAAGCATCACTTTGACGGGTTCGATATTCTGCATGTGACCACAGACGTAGAGATAGAGAGATACAAACAAACAAGTGCAATACGCCTTCCATTCGGGAGCGTGATTGACGGTTGGTTTAATTGTGAGGTGACATAACAACATTTGCTCGATCACAAGATCACCCCTTCCCGTACGGAACGGATACATGATCAATTCATGATTATGTCTTTCAATTCCTCTTTATTCAACATCCGTAACAAATTTTCAATACCTAATCGTGTAAGAATGGGTGTACGGGGAGTAAGATGTAACAACCCTCTCATTCGAGTGATTATGGTAAGGTTGTAAATGAACCGAACGAACAATAACGAGACTTGTTCGTGTCTATTCGTTTAACTTTAGTCAAACAAATAAACGAATACGGACGATAAACGAACGGGCGTGTGTGTTTGATTATTTAAAAGATTGGTTAGTTCGTATACATTTTTATTTGTTCTTTTAAATGATAAACAAACAAAAACGAAGAAACACATGTTACAATAAAAATCTAACATTATTTAACACAAATAAACAGTATATCTAAACACACATATATAATATTAATATATATTTATATAAAATATACATGAACATCAGCGAACTATTAACCGAACGTTCACGAACATAAATGAACGAACGAGAGCACTGTTCGTGTTCGTTCGTTTAACTAAACGAATAGAAAATCTTGTTCATGTTCGTTCATTTAATTAACAAACGAACATAAACGAACTTTCCGCCGAACAATTTACGAGTAATTAAATTTATTTTATTAAATGTATAGTTAAGATTGTTCAGTAAATTTGATGTATTTTTTTATAGAAGAATGATACCCACAATCCTAACGATTGTGGATAAAAATAAAAATAAAATGTAATTTTAGTTTTTAAATATGGTAAACCTTGTTTCATATATAGAAGTTGAAAGCTAATTAAAAGTTAATAAGTAAAAAATTATAGGAAGTTGATTATATAAACATTAGTTGTGATTATCCTTTTTCAAAAAAGTAAAATTTCATTTTTACTATTATTCATTACATTTAAAGAATTGATTTATACACAATAATAATTTATCGTATGTTACAATTTAATATAATATTTATTAATTATTATAGCATTATAAATCCATTATTAATATTTTATATTCACATAATGTATAATTATTAAAATAAACTCTTTTATTATGTATAATAAAATATTTGATAACACTAATTACTAAGGTCATGCATGTTGCATGGCTAATAAGCCTAATAAGCTACGTTCTAGCAAGAGCTCATCAATCATGATGAAATTAAATTTCATGCTAAATTTTACTAATTTTCTTATAATTAAATACGAAGGATTAAAGTTTCGACAAGATTTTTTAGTCTACGTTTATGGAAAATACTTTTTAAAATGTTTAATCAATTATTAAAATATACGTTTTGTAAGGGCATGCAAGAATATATATATATATATATATATATATATATATATATATATATATATATATATATATATATATATAATTGATCAATATAGAACCATTATTTAAACATAGAACCATAGAACCAATCTGGACCATTGAATCATCAAAATCAATATATGACATAATTGTAATTACCTCCTAACAAACCCACGTTTTTAATTAAAAAATACCTTCCAAAACTTTAAATTGTCATAACTTTTTAAGTTTTGTGAATTTTTAAAAATAATTATACCAATATTTTAGTTTTTTAATCCTCTTTCAATCAAGACCACTATTGCCATATTTTTCAAAAATTTTTATGAAAATGCAAATTTTGTTTTGCATTTTGGGTTGCATTTTCAGTTAGTTCTTGTTTGCATTTTCAGTATTGGTTTCAAAATTTGCATTTTTGGAAGCATATGCATAACTTGCATCTTCGATTTTTGCATTTTCGGTTTTTGCATTTTTGCATTTTCAAATGAAACCCAGGTAAAAATGCAAATTTTGAAAAATTTGCATTTAAAAAAAAAAATAAAGTTTCAGAAATATATCAAGTCTGGTCTTGTTTGAAAGAGGACGAAGAACTGAATCTAACGATATACTTTTTTTGTTAAAATTCTTAAAAACGAATGAATTATGATCATTTAAAGATTGAGTGGTTTTTTTTTTAAAGTTTGTTGGAAGGTAGGGGAATGCCACGTGTCATCACCTAAAGTGGTTCTTTAGGTTCTATGTTTAAGTAAGGTTCTATGTGTAACATTACCCTATATATATATATATATATATATATATATATATATATATATATATATATATATATATATATATATATATATATATATATATATATATAAAAACAAATTTGAAGCAAGGAACAAAGTTGAAAGTGTAAAGGGGTCACGAGTCGTTGTTCCCTTAATTTCTACAATTCTATGGAGAAGAAGACAAGAAGTAACGACTTAAGGGTGCTGTGGGTCTTCTATGTTCACTAATCGATGCTGAATGGTATTTTTGTAATTTTGTTTATTTCCTACGACTATATAATAGTTTAGAAGGGTCTAAATAATGTGAGGCGTGGCGTGACGGCGGAATGGTCAAACCTTAAGTCTTGGAAGCCATGTCGAGGTCACGACGTTTCACAATGAGTAACTTGACGGAGCCATGACTAAGCCAATACGAGCTTTTTAAAACCATGATAGTTTATTAACTCTTTTAAAACTATTACTTCATGTTTTAGATAAAGATGTCTAATTCTGCTTCTTGACTTATAAATATATATTGGTAGTTCTATACTAATAAATACTTTTACGAGTAAATGATGAAGAAATGACATACTTCTCATTTAAAATGTTTATAAGTATAAAATTATTTAAAGATAGATGATACTATAAACATATATCTTATCATTTAATTTAAATTATTAACCATTTTTATATATAATTTCATGAACTACTAAAATTGTTCTAACGTTTATAATAATATCAAGGTATGTATTAATATGCAATTTGCTAGAGGTAACCAAGAGATAGTATATAGAGTGTTTAGTAGGGTTAAGGTTACTAAATATTATTCTACTTTTTTTATTATATTATCTAACTAGGTAATTTACTTTACCGTCAATTGTTAAAGGGTGTGTACGGCAACGAATTTATAGGAGATTATAGGGGCTTGAGATTCTAATTTTCATAATCCTTAGCCCTTTATTCGGGTGTTAAATTTTTTAGAGGATTATTAAAAACATAATCCCTTATAAGCCCTCAAAATAAAAGTTTTTTCAAGTAGCTCATGGCTTGAGCTTGAGATTATCAATTAGTCAGCCCCAGCTCCAGTGCCAACCCAAGCTAGTTTTGTCAAACACACCCAAAGTATTAAGGATATTGGCTCTACTCTGAGTTTACACCGTTAGATCACTATCAAAACTTGATAACCTGACCAGAATTCCTTCCCATGGTTAAAAGTGGAGTCTAATTGGCCTTTTATTGCCCGTCGTTCCGATGTTTGTTGCATTGTTGCTGTTTTCCTTAAATCTACAATTGGTGACCAATGTGAGACCAATCAAACTCCACTATCTCTGCTAGGAAGAAATTCCGGTCAGGTTACCAAGGTGGGTTTAGGGTTTAGGGTTTAATAGTGAACCAATAGTAGAAACTCCGGTTAGGGCCAACATCTTGATATAAAAAAGTCATGTTCTTTACTTTACTAGGTTACCTATTTTGATAAGAAAAAAGTAATTTGCATATATTGACTCTTTTAGATAAGTAGGATATTATCGTGAAACCATAACCCTTTTTAGTATGTATCCTTGAATACATTGAAACTTAGATTGGAATTAATTTTGAGACAGAAACATGTTGGGTCAAACAAACATGCTTCAAGTTACTCAAACATGCTGCACATAAAAACACATATGCTAAAGATACAAGTCTCCATTATTTATGTTGTACTACAAAACATATTAAAATTCTCTTGTAATCTACAAAACAAAAAAAAAACACTAGTTACTTGTTTGCAGCAGTAAGCCTAGAAACTAATAGCCTATGGCTAAACAGAAATACCAAACACGACAAAAATAGCCCACATAGAACTTTAAAACACCAATCCAAAAATATGGCCCAATCTGTCCTCAAATCAGCCCATGACCAATGGCCCAGCAACCCAAACAATTCTCAGTCATAAAACATTAATCATTCCCCACTAGAGATTAACTTTAAACACCATCTCGTTACGACTTTACAACATAATCATGAAAGTTGGTTGGTTTAATTCATTATTAACTCTTTTTTAACCAATATTATGGTAAATTAAATTATATATTGATATTAATCAACTTTTAAAGGTTGATAATGACATGATTAACACAAAAGAGCCCTCTTAAGCGATCAATCAACAAATCAACACATGCAACCCCGGACAAAGATTGGGAGAACTATAGTTTCTTTTATTAAATCATCTTACTCTATCATTTTACTCAGATGATGATATATGGAATTAATCCACTAATTTGTTAAAAATTTTACCTTAGATTTTATCATTTGTCTTTGTGATTAGAAGAATGAGTAGATATAAAAAGTAAAATGATATGAAATCACTCAAACAATAGATATGATAATCAAATTTCAAAGGTGGTTATATAAACATAAGACCACTTGTAATGGACTCGTCATGAGCCACCATGACGAGCTGGTTTTCATGTCGTTCGCTTGTCACTTGTAACGGTGACGAGCTCTGTAGCTCATCTCTCGTTTTCTTTTTTTTTTAATTTTTTTCCAACCAATCATATTAATCTAAACTAATATTATGTGGACCTAGTAATGATGGTGAATGTTAGTCATGCATGTCATGACTTAACATGTTTACTCATGATTATGTGATAGGCTGAAAAGAAGATGTGACAATTAGTAATGAATGTCATAACTACGAGTAGTTTAAGTAACAAAAATATTCAAAAATGATAAAATAATGTCGCACAAATATCAAATCAAATGACATATCACTCACACATTACTTTCTCTTCGACTATATTTTTAAAAAAAATTTACACAATAGTAACTAACTATTAAAAATATTCCACAAAGAGAACTCGCTACTTTATTTCACATTCTTCGACGAATTTCACTTTGGATGTTAGTCGATAGAACTTCCCTTTATATTATTATTTTTTTACAAATAATAATTTTGAAGACGCATAATATCACTATTATATTATATGCTCACATTAATATACGTATTTCAACCACCTTTTATGGTAGAACCTTGTAACAACTCCGGCCACCGGCGATCGCGTCTCGGCTAACCCTAATATCTTCTTGGTTGTTTGCCTCAACATCTTGGTGATTACGATTTTGATCGACACTGATTGGAAAGTGGAATTCGAATCCTGATTTGAGAATTGTTTTTCAGGGTTAGAAAGGCAGTGATATATGGAACTGTGGCTGCTAGTAGGGGTGTACGTTTGGATAGATCGGTTTGATCCAATCCGATTGAGTAAATCCAATTGGATTTTGGTTTTGAAAAGTGTGATCCGATCCATCCAAACAATCTTAAGATCCGAATCAAACCATCCAAATTACAATTCGGTAGGATCGGTTTTTACAATTCGGTTTTCATTGTAACACATGCAAATACATGTTTAAAGAGTTGAGATATTTCAAAAACTAGATTCGATACATATACTATTAAGATTAAAATATAGTTGTCCAAGTTACAATAACTAGTGGGAGTAGTAGCTTTATAAATATATAATTAAATATAACAAGTTGTAATTAAACATAGACATGACACGTATGGATCACTTTGCTACATTAGTGTTATATATATATATATATATATATATATATATATATATATATATATATATATATATATATATATATATATATATATATATATATATATATATATATATATATATTATATATATATATATATATATATATATATATATATATATATATATATATATATACACACACACACACACACACACACACACTACAAGAAATTAGGCTCTTTACCAACACATGTTATGTGTGGGTAAAACATATATATGTGAGTATTTATCTTTACCCACACATAAATTAAGTGTAACAATGCGTTGGCTCATGCCTGTAGATAAATATCTTTACCCACACATGTATTATGTGTGGATATAGATGATAAGCTATACCTACACATATATGTGTGCTTAAAAGTTTCAAATATGTGTGGGTATATGTGTTACAATTTGTCCTTACGGTGACATGGACGATGACGTGGATGATGACATGGCAGATGACATGGCATGCAAGGATGACGTGGATGGTGACGTGGCATAACCATATAAAGTGTTAGTGACACGTGTCATTCAATATGTGTGGATAAATATATTCTTATATGTAGGTAAAAGTTATATATGTGTTGGTAAAAATACTCTTGTGTTGGTAAAAAACACAATATATGTAGGTAATAATATTCACATATATGCATACAAATACAAAACGTGTGACAAAAAACTATTTTAAATAAAGAATGTTATGACATAATAGTTTCAACCATAAAAGGAAAATACCAATCACATAATAGAAATACTAAACAAATGAAATAGAAAACATCATTAGTATCACCAAAATGCTAAACATTTGTAAATAATCCTAAATAGTCAAACTAGATCATCATACTCGTCACCACTTTCAGAAGACTCATCACAATGAGATTCTCCGGACCGATTATGGTTAGATGTGTCAACTTGGACAACTGGAGGCAAGATATTTTTCTTGACTAACACTTTTTGCATAGTTCCAATTGTTGCTTCCAACTCTTGAACTCGTCCCCCTAATTGATTGTAAGTAGGACGATTTGACTCAATAGTACTTTTGGTCTTAGATGTAACATGATCACGGCCCCAGCCAGATAAGCTAACAGAACTTCTTCCAAGTACTTTCTCCAGAATAGCCTTGTCACTCATTGAATCCACCGACTTCTCATTTCTTAACTTCAACATTTCTTCCTATTGCGGCAAAAAAAAAACCCAATTATAGTAGATCAAAAAATCACCCTAGATGACAAGATTAACACATGTAAAAAAAATAAATTCCCTACTACGGTTTAATTAGAAAGAAGCAAGTAAACCTACATATTTTGCAGCTGCTTCAGTAGATATCCAACCCTTTTCAGCATCCCAATGTGTACGATGCCAAGTCTCAATGTGACCACAAGAAGACCCCAAGTCAAGGCCACGCTCAATGTGATAGCGTATTGTACTCTTTGAACCATTTCTACTAACGATTTTTCGCTTTCCACGAGCCATTATCCTTTTCTGTGCGATTTCCTTTAAAAAAATACAACAAAAAGAAAACCAAACAATTCATTTTTAATGGTTACGAATAAAGATGTTAACGGGTCAAGTTAGTCAGGATTTTAGAAATATGAGCATTACACTAAATATAGGTAGCAATTCAAAGATAACATTAACAATATTTTACGTTTGTAGAGATGATACTTGCTGAAATTGAGAAACAAAAGGAATTGGGGTAGCAATGAAAAATCAAAGTAATGGAATTGTACATGCAGTACATAGAAACAAGTTTATCTATCCCATATTTCATATTTCAAGCCTATTTATAAAATCAATAGCACATAGAAACAAGTTTATCTATACCATATTTCATATTCCAAGCCTATTTATAAAATCAACGACACAAATCAATTTACTCCAATTCATAAAAGGAACTAACAACACTAAAATGCTACTGAAAAAGCACATGAGTGAATCTAAAATGTTGCCATTTAAATATATCTTCTAGTGAGAAACCAATATTTCATATATACAACAGGCTAAGGGGGTTCATATTAGTATCAATAGTATGTAGTACTCAAAATAACCTGAACAGTAGCTAATATCAAAAGCACAGTAGCCAGCGATTATAATATGAATAGTCACTTAAATTAAAACACTGCTAATAGGAGTTGGAAAGTAATCAGACAGGTGGTTCGTATAAGTTAATTTCGTCAAAATATAAGAATCACCATATTAATAGGAAAAAAAAAATAGCCAAAAAAACACATACACACACAGATCACAGATCGAACTAATAACTAAAAAGGATAACGGTCGAATTATTTTGTGTTTTCTATTATAATCTAAAAGATTAATACAAATAGTATCGATCTTTGAACATTTTTTCTTGTTTTCAACAAATTTGTGCCAACTCCTATCAGTGGTGTTTTAATTCGGGGCCAGGTCCGGTTCGGACATTTTTTACACTCCTAGATAGTAATATGATAGTTTATATATTACATTACCTGATACTTTGGCTCAGACCACATGTTGCAAAGATATTCCCTGCTTGTCCATGTACAAAATCTGAAGGCGGTGTAGCCTTTGCCTTATTAAAATCTTCTTGTCCTCCAATCTCTTTAAAGTACTTATGCAGATCACTTCGGTATCCTCTCCATGCCTTAGCCATGTAACTATCAATAACTTTGCAAACGTTTGAATCCTCAACATCAATGTCGAAAAGCATCTTCAAGAAACAAATGTAAAAACCTTGTTATTAATTGTAGATATTTAAAACAATGCTAAATGATAAAAGAAAATCTTACAAGTAGCTTGTGGCGCAAAGGTGCCCTAACATCTTGCGGTACACGCCTCCACTCTTTGTAACGTAAGCTACAATTTTTACGTAAAATGTAGCCACACTCATACATGAAAGACGAGGCATTGTCACATACTACACGCTCTGCTTCAAAATTAAACTCCACTGTTAATCTTGTCTTTGATGCTTTCATTGCCTTCCGTGCGCCTTTACCACAAGTAATTCCACGTTTTGCTCTCATATGACCACTCCCGTTTTGTTGCTCGGTTTCTCCCATTGTGCCTACTAGATTATAAATTCCTTTACAATATTACCTTATATGTAAACAAGTAAAGGTTACATTTTTACTAACCGGGTTGTGGATCTGTTGATTGAGACTCGTTGACATTATTGAGTTGGTTTGTTTCTATAAACACAATTATGAATAAGTAAAGGTCAATATATATTAGAGTACTAGATATAATAATCCTATTACCAATACCTGAGATTGGATTTGTTTGACGACTTGAGATTTGAAAACTTTCCAAATTTTCATTACCTAGTAGATAAATTATATTATGGTCAAAATCAACAACAAATGAGTACACAAATAAAAGAATAGAAAGTTCTCAAATTAAATAGCTAAAAAAGAATAACATGTATGTGCTACATAAATAAAATGTTACCTAAATTAGCGGTAGTGTCTCCATCTCGTCCCTATTGTCTCCCTTCTCGGCCACCTCGTGTAGTACGTCCTCCTCTTCTTGCCATTATGCTATTTGCAAGAATAAAGAAAAAGAAACATATTATAACGTTTTTGGGGGGTTTGATTCAATGGGCTGAATGCTTGCTAACAATTATGTACATGAATATAAGAACAAATAAATACATGAATAGAAGAAGTACAGTTTGATTTATTAGATTACAGTCTGTATTTTTACAATCTGTATTTTAAACCTCTGCTTAGAAAAAAACCAGAACCATATATAAAGCTACACCGACAAACACAGCTAAACAAGAAACAACATTTTAAATTCTTTGTATTATAGACTTGGTACATCTCTTTATATACTAATTGACTAGTACTAATTCTTTGTGACTTCTAAATGAATTTCTTATCGGGTGTTTATCATTGATTACAACATTTCTTGATAAGGTAATGCCATTTTATCGGTGGATCAGCCTTTTAAGCCAGCAAGGTAAGTTTATATCTACAACTTAGACTAACACTTATTTTCCTAGTGTTGAATTCACGAGACTGTGGAGGAAGTGATCGAGACTCCGGAAATTGGTAATAAGTTTATTTAGTCTGTCATTAGGTGTTTGTATTTGCGTTTTGGATCAGATTATCTGAGAGCAAGAAATAATTTTGTTAAATTTAGGATAAAGTACACAGAGCGCTCTCAGCTTTTTATGATTAAAAATATAAATTGTAGTCATTTTATTTTTACAAGTTTATATTACATAATTAACGAATTAGAACTCAATAACAAAGGGTTGTCTTTTGAGCTTGAGGTGAATAGAGGAAATATCGTTGTTTCCATTACATATATTGGAACATCTTTGATGGCAGTCTGTCACATTTTGTGTTTCATAATATCTTCTTAAGCACACCTATTTCCTATTTCGCTTTAGGGGTGTTTTAATGTACTAAATCTGATTATTGCAACTCAAAGTTGTAATAAACAATTTCTGAAAAGAAATTATTATCACTTCCATACACCCTGAAACATATCCATTTATTTGAGAAACACTAAGGTTACTTATGCACACTAATTTTTTTAACCACATTTTCAATCTTAAGAATGCTTTTAAAAAGTTATGAGAAATCGTTTAGAGAAAAGAACTCCTTGTTAGCAATTAATGTATATGAAGGTTATCTTTTTAGTTTATAAATAAACAAATTATCTTATTCTAATTTGAAAGCTTTAGTGATATATTAATTTGTCTGCTTTGGATTAGGGTCTTAGTTTAAAATGCCTGCTTTGGTCAGTTTCCTATTAGCTTTTTTAAATGACGAGAATTTTCCAATCACTCAAACAGTTAAAACTTTAATTACACAAAGCATGTCTGAACACCATTTCCTGCAGCATGTTTTATTAGAGCTTGTTGTATGATGCATTTATTCAACATCACAATCTGTTTTAGTATTGATCATATTTTTGTTCAAAGATATTCTAGACATATTCATGGGATTCAATACAACAGACCTATGCTTTATTCACACTACCATTTTCTTAAGTGCGTATGAGTTTTTGTATTTTCAGATAACCCAATCGATCCAATTTCAAATGACAGTGTCAATCAACAGGGGTAATCAATCCAAACATCTTTAACTTTACAAAGAAAGGAGAAGAAATACCTCTGGGAATATACGCTTGAAGGAGAGTAGGATCGAGTTGAAGAGCCTTATCACAATGCTTGTGAAACTCCAATTGACTATAGCAGCAGACACGATTACTGTAGAAAAACATTGATCAACATTATAAACCTAATAATCGATTTTTAAAAGAACAAACCAGAGCACACAATAAACCTAATAATCGATTTCTACACCAAAGCAGCAAGATAATTTTGAGGTTCTTGGATGAGATGAAGGAAATCGATGGAAATAGAGAAAATCAACCATGAAAACTTACTGCTTCTTCGATTCCTCCTGCACAATCGCTCAGCCTGTTGCTTCTTCTCCCATTGTATCCACGATATATGAAGTTTGGAAACTGTATCCCTTACCCTCAATAATTTCGGAAGAATGAACCTCATTCTCCGCTGATTTTGTTCCCGCCTTCTATCCACGTTACATATTTGGTATTTAGATCAAATATTAAATATTTATCATTATTATTTTAATTTCCACGTCAGATTCTAGTTTTTAAATTAAATTGTTTTATTAACACATCATCATGTGTAGGTATTTCTAATGCCACGTCATATTAATTAAAAAAAATCAATTTACAGAATTGTATATTATATATACCTTCACATTTATATATAAATACTATGTGTTGGTAATATTTTAACTAATACCCACACATATGATCACATGTTGTATTTGTGTAGGTAATTTACCCACAAATTAATTGGTTATACCTTATGTGTAGGTAACTGAATTTAATATCAATCACGAATTTTAGAGGGAAAATTTTCCTCCAAGTTAAAGTGTGCCTAAAATGTATTGCTTACACATAATAAGTGCTAAACATCATTAAACAATAAAAAAATTCAATTACCTACACATAAACAAATATGTGTGAGAAATACCCACACATATTTATGTGTGGGTAAATACCCTGATTTATTGTAGTGATATATATATATATATATATATATATATATATATATATATATATATATATATATATATATATATATATATATATATATATTCTTATTCGGTTTGTTCGGTTTATAGTAACCAGAACCAAACCGGAATCCATAGTAACTATTCGGTTTTGATCAAATCCGATCCAAAAATCCGAAATATCCGAACCAAATAGTCCGATCCAATATTTTCGGTTCGGTAATTCGGTTTTATCCGATGAGTGAACATCCCTAGCTGCTACGTGTTGCGTTCTTGTTACTCTGGTTTGGTTTTGCTAAACAGCAAATTTAGAGTCATTCTCCGGCGACCCTTTCCGGCGGGACCAAACGCCGTGTCTAAGTAATCCCAGCGTCCTGCCTCCTCTCAGTGTCCTGCCATCTCCCTCAGTGTCCTGCCTCTATGTAACACCCCACCGCCCCGCGGTGCGTCGACGCATCGACCACCCGGCAGCCGACATGGCGATGTTAGGTCTGCAACCCTATACACCCCAACCCTTCCCTCTGATCATTATCCAGAGTAGGTTGTTGGTGAGACTTGAACCCAAGACCTCACCCTTTAATACCACTCCTTTCAGAGTGATATCACCAATTGAGCCTGGATAATGATCAGAGGGAAGGGTTGGGGTGTATTGGGCTGCAGACCTAACATCGCCATATCGGCTGCCGGGTGGTCGATGCATCGACGCACCGCGGGGCGGTGAGGTGTTACAAATAAAGTGCACTTTTTTGTAACACCCGGTCGGCGCCTACCGGTCTCATACCGGCGCTACCAACTCCGGCGTGTCAGGTCTGCAGCCCAATACACCCCAACCCATCCCTTTGATCATTATCCATAGTAGGTTGTTGGTGAGACTTGAACCCAAGACCTCACCCTTTAATGCCACTCCTTCCAGAGTGATATCACCAATTGAGCTGCAGCTCAATTGGTGATATCACTCTGGAAGGAGTGGCATTAAAGGGTGAGGTCTTGGGTTCAAGTCTCACCAACAACCTACTATGGATAATGATCATAGGGATGGGTTGGGGTGTATTGTGCTGCAGACCTGACACGCCGGAGTTGGTAGCGCCGGTATGAGACCGGTAGGCGCCGACCGGGTGTTACAATTGCGTCTCCTACCGACCTCCGGATCCAAGATTGAGCAAAGACACCTCCTCCCGGTTCTTCTTTGGTTGTCTTCGGTTCTCCTTTTACAATTTACAAATTTAAAAGGAAATGGCATGCATGCCACGATATCTATTCTAAGCTAATACTAACAATTACAAAGAATAGGAAATCGGCATGCAAGCAGTCAAATATAACAAACCGAATGAATTAATTAATTATTACAAACCAAGTGTGGTACAAACCACCAAATTAATGAATAAATAATTACAACCAACCAAAGCACATCACATAGGTCATAAGGCTCAACGTTACCGGATTTACAAACAACACAAAAACATCACGGTGTGCCACACCAAACCGTGTAAAATATCCCAACTAGATTTATTCCAAAACTACCTAAAACACTCAAGGCACGAGTGAATAAATCTTGTACGTATGTATTAGGAATTCCAAACACTTTGAAAATCCATATTCATACATACACAACACAAGTATATGCACGTGCGCGTTATCATGCCAAAACCGCCCGATACATATAATGGGGTTTTCTAAATGGTCAAAAGACCAATCAAAACTGCTGGAAAAATCCAGAAAATGGCCACATAATCTTTATAAAGTTTTTTCTTTTAAAACGGGTCAAAAAACAATTTCCAGACGCCTTCACGACCACTGCCTTTCACGACCTCTCACGGCCTGTAAAGGCAATGCCACGACTCGTGAAAATTTACAAAAAACCCTTTCACGACCTCAACCCCATACTGAGGTCGTGGAGGCTTCACGACCGTGAAGAAAAACATTCACGCCCGTGAAGTCCATCCGGACAGAATGTCCAGTTTCGCATAAAAATGATTTTCAGGCCAAATCGGTGCATGCAAGGCATCAAGATGGCTCTGATACCACTGTAGGAGTTCATGATCAACACAAAAACGCAACGGAAGCAAATAAATAGGATTTTAAAGGAAAGAAAATCAATGAACTCCATAATGGTATAAACTTGAGGACAATGCATGCAACCAAAAACCAAACAACAACACAAAGGTGAGAAATGTTATACCTTTCTCCTAAGCTCCTTGCTTGTGGAATAAGGTTGTGTATTGATGGGATGAACTAAATCTTGAAGAAATGGCCTTCAAGTTCCTCCACCGAAGTTATACACCAAAGAACTTCACCCTTGTGCTAGCAAGACAATCAAATCTCACACTCCCTTAGTTGAGATATTGATTTCAGCCCTTAATCTCCTGGAAACACACACAAGAAACCTCACAAGAACTCTTCTTTGAAGCTTTGAATGTGTATGTATGAAAATTGGCAAAAGGATCCAAGGCTTCTAAGGCTTAAGCCTTATAAAGACCTCAAAACCGACCTCATCTCTCTTCTAGCCGGCCAAGAGATGAACTCTTATTGGACCACCAACCCAAAGCCAATGAGATTCAAGTGCCACTTAGTATTCCGAGCTTCACGACCTTTCACGGGCTCTCACGGCCGTGAAGCTTAAAAGCTTCACGGCCCGTGTCGTGTTTCTTCAAGTCGTAGAGGTATCCGTGGCGCATTTTCGTTTCACGATTCCCTTCACGACCTGGCCCGTGAAGGAACTAGTGGGGACACCTTGCTTCACAACCCGTGGAGCATCCTTCACGGTCGTGAAGCCTAGGTCAACTTGAATTTGACCGTTTTGACCAGCTATTTCCACTTAGGGCTATTTGGGTAGAAGTTAGGTGTATGACCCAATAGGCACGCACATCATCGGCAGTGACTCGGCGTACGTGTGTCAGTGGGCATACTCCAACACTGTTGACCCTCCTGGATAGACACATTAAATAAATTTGAGTCACTAGCATTAATATGGTTTGGGCTTGGAAAACTTGATTTAATATGTAATGGGTTCTTATCGCTACAATTTGGACCATTCTCATTGGCAATGGGATTTGAAGCCCACGGCCCATCTTCCATTTCATTATCCACCATATTGTTCATATTTAATTTAATATTATTATCACCAAATTTGTCTTCTAGATCTGTACTACCACCGAAAGCATCAACATTGGACCCATATGTAGGTAGGAAAGTGGCCAAGCATAAAGTTTCAACTCAACAGTGACATGGATAGTAACAAAGGAAGATCTACAGAGAGCACCATAGTTAACAAAGCAAGCACTTTCTACGTCGCAAACATACCGAAGGGTGTCAATGAAGCCGATCTGTGGAAGAAATTTCAAGGCGTTGGGAAGCTAGTGGAACTTTACTTTGCTCGTAAAAGAAACAAAAAAGGAAATAGGTTCGGTTTTGCAAGATTTCTCATCACTCAAAGTCATGCCTTGGTGCTGGAGAAACTAAGAAATATAAGCATTAAAGGAAGTAGATTGTATGTCAATATTGCTAAATATGAAAGACCCAATGGAAACAAAGGTATCGAAGTCAATGATCACAGGAAGTCGAGAAACAATTCGGGGGATAACAAAATGGTTTTTACAAATGGTTTGTGTAACGGTAAATCATATGCAGAAGTACTTTCGGGGAACAAAATGGAGGAGACTGGTGCCATTGATATCAGGAAGAAGGCCCCCAAGCATGTAACATCGGATACCGCCAGGAATTGGGCAGAAACAAACTTAGTAGGAAATGTCGAGAATTTCAAAATTCTGACTAATATGAAACACTTCAAGGTGGCCGAGGGCTGTGAAAACATTTCCTTGAGGTACTTGGCAGGTCTCTGGGTTCTGCTCAAGTTTGATCATAAAGAGGATGCATAAAGATTTCTCAACGAACGATCCGACATTTGGCGAAACTGGTTTGTAAGTTTATCGGTTTGGTCAAAGGATTTTACTATCTCGGAGAGGATTGCTACTATAATTATCAGAGGTATTCCGTTACATGCATGGTCTTCAGATACTTTCACCGAAATTGCTAATCTATGGGGGAAGGTGATCGTTCCAAAGGAATGTGCGGTGGTAAATCATAACTTGTCTTACGGAAGGGTCCTCGTACTCACTAATCAAATGGACTAGATTATCTCTCGCACCGTGGTCTCCATAGATGACAAGAAATATCCCATCTTTATCTCAGAATACGTCCATGAGACTCAGAAGATCGGATTATTTTTCTCATGCTGGGGGTATGGCGAAGAAGATCATGCTTCGGAATCGAAAATCGCAGAAGACTACACGTCGGACGGTAGTCATTTTGTGAAGAAATTTAATTCGAAAATTTCCGGTGGAAAGTCGTCGCAGATTCAGATTCAAAATTGGGTTTCCGACGTAAGTGAAGAACCAGGAGCTGAAGAGTTGATTGACGATTCGGTAGTATTGGGAAGCGTAATCGTTCCTGACACTATCGAAAAAGATAACAACATTAATTCCAAAGCTGCAGTTGAGGTAGATTTTACGCACGTGGAAGCGGCATGTGAATTCAGAACAGCCACTTAGGTTGTAGCCTAGTGGTAAACACTTAGGTGCTTTGGTGTGGTGATGCCCATTGACCAAAGGTCATGGGTTCAAGTTCCGTAGTGGACAAATTGGTGTAAAATTAGGTGTCGTTTAAAAAATTTTGAATTCAGAACAAACGTAATAAGCGAGGGGGTTGTTGGCGGACCCACTGATGGGCTTAGCGAAACTTTGGGCCCTAATTTAAACTCATCGGCTGATATTGGGCCATCCTATGGGATTAATCCGGCGCTGGACCAAAACATTAATAGGCCTTGTCTTGACACTCCATATTCTTATCCGGATTTTCAGTCGGGTCATTCAATTCCAGAATCGGGTAGAGGCGCAAGAATTACCAAAAGGAAGGGCAGATCTCTCAAGTTACGCAATCTTCCTCCCTTTCCTATGAAGTCCAAGGACTGGATGAGGAATCTATATCGCTCCAGAGGTCTTGCCAACCCAGAAGTGAATTCGAAGACAGCTGCTTCAAAATCGTTTGTTGCAAGCTCTATCGATCTCAACAAGGAAGATTTGCATTCAGAGTCGACTTCTCAAAATAACTCGAGGAACATAGAGGATTGTGCGAACAACGCAGACTTAGACCATGGTAACACTTTAGAAGAAGTCAGTAATACCATCGAAATCGGTAATCTTGTTGGATTTCAGATGAAGAGATACGAGGAGGCCATTCGAAAAGTAATTTCGAATTCAGGAGATGTCATGGTTTCCAAATGAAGATTCTCTCTCTCAACGCAAGGGGAACGGCCTCGGATCTTAAGCAATCGTGGATCAGAGGTATTGTTAGAGGTAATAGAATCAATTTTTATGGCATACAGGAGTCCTTTTCTTTTGATCCAGAAGAAGATATAATCAGTAAACTTTGGAGCAGGCTGGGTTTTAGTTATGAATTCGTAAATGTGAAAGGAAAATCGGAGGGATTAATTTCAGTTTGGGACATTTCTTTATTTTTGAAATCTGGTGATATGAAAGGTGATAACTTTACCGCAATTTGGGGTCACTGGATTGGAGTAAAAAATCTATGTGGATTTGTTAATCTTTATGCTCCACAGGATCTAAAAGAGAAAAAAGTATTATGGGGTCAAATTATCTCTCTTCTTAAACAATTTCATCGGATAAACTGGGTGGTTTTTGGCGATTTTAATAAAGTCAGATCTTCATCTAAGAGGCGGGGGTCTATTTTCTCATATTATGGGGCTCGGGCTTTTAACGAGTTCATTTTCGAAGATGGGTTAATTGAAGTTAAAAGTGGGAGCAAGCAGTTTACTCAAATAAGCAAGGATGGGGGTAAGCTTAGCAAGCTTGATAGCTTCTTTGTTTCTGCAAACTTTTTACTAGTTTGGAACAACCCTTTGGTGAATGTTTTGCCTCATCTTCACTCTGATCATTGCCCGTTAATTTTAAGTAGTGACCACGCGGATTTCGGCCCCTCTTATTTCAAGTTTTATAACTCTTGGCTTTCTGATCCTAATTTGGCTGATATTTTTAAAGATTGTTGGCTGAACGGGTCTACTTCGTATAAAAAATCTGCCATGAAAGTGTTTTTCGAAAAACTTAGAACCACAAAAAATGGGATTAAGGCTTGGAGAAGAAATTCTGGTGGACAGAGTTCGAAACTTCTGGATAGGCTTAAGACGGACCTTAACAATTTGGATGTCAAGGCAAAACATTGCTCTCTTTCCTCGGCTGAAAAAAAGGACACACGGTTGAAGATGATTCAGTTGCTTGATCTTGAAAACAAAAGGATTATTGACATTAAACAGAGGGCACAGATTAAATGGTCTGTTGCTGGAGACGAAAACAGTAGATTTTTCCACGGTTCCTTAAATGCTAATCGTCGCAACAATTTCATACATGGTCTATCGGTGAATGAGGACTGGATTTCGGATCCGGTTAGCATCAAAGAGGAAGCACTGAAATTTTTTATCCATAAATTCGGTATTAAGTCTCAACCCAGGCCTTCTTTCTACAGCGACAAATCCAACAAGTTGTCTCAACTTGAAAAATGTAAGCTGGAGGACCCCATTTCCTTAGAGGAATTAAAGTCGGCTGTTTGGGCTTGCGGTTCTGAGAAGGCGTCGGGGCCTGACGGTTTTTCTTTCGGCTTTTTGAAAAAGTTTTGGGACATTATTAAGGGTGACCTCTTCCGGGCAGTCAAGCAATTCGAACTTTCGGGGCGCTTTGATCAAGGTTGTAACTCCTCCTTCATAGCTCTTATATCTAAAGTAGATTGCCCTTTGTCTCTTAATGAATTTAGACCCATAAGTCTTATTAATTGCTTCTATAAAATTGTTGCCAAAGTTTTGGTCAATCGCCTTAAAGAAGTGATTAATCATGTTATTGGTATAGAACAAACGGCTTTCGTGAGTAATAGAAGTATCCTAGACGGGCCATTTATTCTAAACGAGCTTATCTCTTGGGCTAAGAAGAATAAAAGAAAATCCTTCATTTTTAAAATTGACTTTGATAAAGCTTTTGACTCCATTCGTTGGGATTTTCTGGATGAAGTTCTTGAACAAATGAATTTTGGATTGAAATGGAGAAAACGGATTTCCGGGTGTCTCTCCTCCTCTAGGGTCTCGATTCTTGTCAACGGGTCACCGACAAAGGAGTTTAGTATGAAGGTGGGGGTTAGACAAGGTGACCCCTTAGCACCTTTCCTGTTTATTATCGTTGCCGAAGCTTTGAATATTGCTATGAAAGAGGCCTTGGGCAAAGGAGTCTACCAAGAGGTTTCTCTTCCAAAAAATGGTCCCGTTATTTCTCATCTGTAGTATGCAGATGATGTGGTCTTTGTTGGTGCATGGTCACTAGCAACTTTGAAAAATTTGATACGTATATTGAGGTGTTTTCATCTCTCTTCGGGATCTGAAAATCAATATGAGTAAGTGTTCGTTAATGGGGATTGGGGTGAGTGCTGAAGAAACCGAATTATTAGCCCGTAAAATCCATTGTACGCCGGGTTCCCTTCTTTTCAAGTATTTAGGTGTTCCGGTGGGTTGTTCTATGCGTAAGACCAAATTCTTGGAACCAATTATTAGTAAATTCCAGAATAAGCTTTCCAATTAGAAAGCTAAATCACTCTCATTTGGGGGTAGACTAGTCTTGGTGAAATCTGTCTTAGGTTCTCTTGGCTCCTATTTTTTTTCTCTATATATATGCAGAAACTTGAGAGTATCAGGATGAATTTCTTTTGGGGTAGTAAAAATGGTGTAAGAAAATTTGCATGGATAAAGTGGGATGGTGCCCTCGCACAAAGAGGTAAAGGTGGTCTTGGTATCGGTAGTCTCCAAGCTCTCAATCTGGCCCTTCTAACAAAGTGGATATGGAGATTCTACAAAGAGGACAACTCTCTTTGGAAACAAGTGGTGCAGTCGGTTCATGGTGTTTTTGGTGGCGTAAATAGAACTTCCCCAAAAGCTGTTACATGTGGAGTTTGGAATAATATCCTAAAAATATTTAAGATATATGCTGATGTGAATATTCCACTCGCATCATGGTTCAAATCCGGTGACAACGGGACTGTCCAATGGGCCATTGACTCCTCCGGGTCATTCTCGGTTGCCTCTCTTCGAGTTGCTTTTGATGACCTTAACCTTTCCTTTTCTAATCTTACTCCTATTGACTGGATCAAATGGGTTCCTTCCAAAATTAATGTGTTGGTTTGGAGAATTGCTTGCTGCAGGTTACCTACTAAGACAAATTTGGTGAAAAGGGGTATCTCACTTATTTCTACACAGTGCTCATTCTGCAATAAAGATGATGAAAATGAGGATCACATTTTCTTCCAATGCGAGATGGCAAAAAATATTCTGAACTTATGATCATCAACTGGTGGGCTTTAAAGGTGGAGTTTATTAACTTAAACCCACTTAAGTTGGCTGATGTATTGGGCCTCAAAGAAAGCATAGAATGGCTTTTGGTTCCATGATTTATTGCTACTTGTGGTTGATGTGGAAAAATAGAAACGGGATTATTTTTTCTTCTAATGCATCCAACAAGCTGGAGTCGGTTTTCTCTCAGCTGCAGGCCACGGTGTTCTTCTGGATTTCAAAAAGAGCAAGAGATAAACTGTTCAAGTTAAGGTGGTCGGAGTGGTGTAATTGTCCTTTTGAGTGTTTTTGATGTTGTATGTTGTTTCCGTTTGTTTCGTTTCGTTATGTACTTGGCTGCTAGCATCTTGCTAGTCTTTTTTAATAATATTTTTGGTTGTGTTAGGTGGTGTGATGATCGAGCCGAAGCACCTCCTAACATAGCTTTTCCGTTCAAAATAAATTTCAACCACCTTTTGTTGTAAAGTTTTTGTTTTAATGTAAAAGCCAAAGGTATAAATAATCAATCAACCTGGTGAGTCTCAAGTTCTCAAACTTAGTTTAGGTATTAACTGGTGACATTATCAAAATACTGTTAATAACTTTTATCAAAATACTGTTAGGTCAAAACATAACTATTTTAAACGTACGCGGGTCAAATCTATATTCTTATGGTGTTGGGCTATTTTTCTAGAAAGATGATTCATATATAATAATAATTGTTTATACACAACAGGTATGAATATGTAATAATATATGATATAAGTTGATAATACATAAATTATTATGTATAAACATTTTATATTATGTACAAATCATTACTCATTTTTCTATTGCAATATAACCTCTACCAACCCTTGAAACATATTTTGACTTTATCCTAATTTTACATACGGTTGCCAAGGAGGGGGGAAGGCCCCCATTAGCCCACAAACTTTTACATAGGATTATATGGGTGAACAATTTTAGGCCCCCTAATAATTAAACATGAGGCCTCCAAGATTTAAGTTCTCAACTAATTAAGAAAAAAATCTATGTTTCTTGCTTATTTTAGACACTTTTAGGATCATTAAAATAAACTTTGAGTGTCAATTATGTGACATTATGTTATAATTTGAGAAAGAAACCATAAACCTTCAAAAGTTCTAAAGTAAAAGTCAAATTTGCAAGATTATTATCACTACCATATAACGTTAACCCGACTTTTTTGACCCGACTTTTTTGACCCGAAATGTTTTGGCTCCTTACCTAAGTCGTCTTGCTTCTTTAATGAAAGATGCCCCCATAAGCCGGATTCCTGGATCCGCCACTGGTTCTAGATTTAATCTTTTTTTTTACAGTTGGTAAACTAAATTTTTAAACTATAATTTTATTACATTAATAATTTTCTGTGATAATTTCCGTTAAATAAATTAGTTAACTTTGCCAAAATGACATTTTTACCTCGCAATTAATCTATAAAAACTAAACACCCTTATAATTTCAAATTTTTTTAAAAAGCCTAGAACTGATCTTATGTAGAAACACCTACTACACCTCCGCTCCACACACACAGGGTACAGAACACCACTTGTGATTGCCGCTCTCATCATACACCACCATTGGCCTTACACAATCACCACTACCATCGTGCACCACCTAGGATGTGGATTTAAAATTTGTTCGCGATTCTCATCACCACCATCGTACACCATTGTCGCCGTCACAATCACCATTGCATCTCCATCACTATGATAGAGTAGGGTTGTCAATGGGTTGGATCGGATCGGATCGGTTAAAGATCTGATCTGACCCGCTGATCCATTTAATTGGATTTGGATCTGATCCAATAAGAATGAGATCCATTTAGTCGGATTTGGAACGGATCAATAATTAATGGATCATGACCCGGATCGACCCATTTAATATTATTAATTTAATTTTATTTATATAATAAATATATCAAATAACTCTTCCACCCCCACCCCACACCACCCAACCCCACCCCACCCCCACCCCACCCCACCCCACCCAAACCCCACCCCACCCTACCCCACCCCACCCTACCATACCTAACCCTACCCCACCCCACCCAGCCTCACCCCCACCCCACCCCCACCCACCCTACCCCCACCCCACCCCACCCACCCCTAACCACCCTACCGCCACCCACCCCACCCCACCCTACCCCGCCCTACCCTACCCCTACCCCACCCTACCCTACCCAACCCCACCCCACCCCACCCTACCCTACCCTACCCTACCCACCCTACCCTACCCTACCCCACCACACTCTACCCACCCTTAACTAACCCTACCCACCCTAACCTACCCCACCCCACCCCACCCCACCCCACCCTACCCTACCCTACCCCAACCTACCCACCCTTACCCAACCCCACCCACCCTACCCTACCCCACCCCACCCTACCCCACCCCACCCTACCCCACCACACCCTACCCACCCTTACCCAACCCCACCCACCCTACCCTACCCTACCCCACCCCTCGCCACCCCACCTTACCCTACCCTACCCTACCCTACCCCACCCTACCCCACCCTATTCGTCGGCGGCGTTGGTGGCGGTTAGCGGCGTTGGCGACGGTGGTGGTCGGCGGCGGCGGTGGCGGTGGTCGGCGGCGGCGGGCGGCGGTGGCCGGCATCAACGGCGGCGGCGGTGGTGGTGGGCGGCGGTCGGCGGCGGCAGTGGTCGCGGTGGTGGCGGTCGGCGGCGGCGGTGGTCGGCGGCGGCGGTGGTGGTGGGCGGGGGTGGTGGTGGGCGGCTGTCGGCGGCAGTGGTGGCGGCGGGCGGCGGCGGCGGTGGCGGTCGGCGGCGGCAGTCGGCGGCGGGCGGCGGCGGTGGTGGTGGCGGCGGCGGTGGTCGGCGGCGGCGGTGGTGGTGGGCGGCGGCGGTCGGCGGCGGCGGTGGTCGCGGTGGTGGCGGTCAGCAGCGTTGGCGGCGGTGGTGGTCGGCGGCAGCGGTGGCGGTGGGTCGGCGGCGGTGGCGGTGGCGGTGTCGGCGGCGGCGGCTACGGCGGTCGGCGGCGGCTGTCGGCGGCGGCGGCGGTGGCGGGCGGCGGCGTCGGTCGGCGGCGGCGGTCTGCGGCGGCGTTAGTCGCGGCGGCGGCGGTTGGCGGCGTTGGTGGCGGTCGGCGGCGTTGACGGCGGTCGGCGGCGGTGGAGGTTGGCGGCGGCGGTGGCGGTGGTCGGCGGCGGCGGCTACGGCCGTCGGCGGCGACTGTCGGCGGCGGTGGAGGCGGCGGTGGCGGTCGGCGGCAGCGGTGGCGGCGGTCGGCGGCGGTGCTCGCGGTGGCGGCGGCGGGTTCGGCGGCGCTGGTGGCGGCGGCGGTGGCGGTGGTCGGCGGTGGTCTGCGGCGGTCGGCGGTGGTTGGCGGCGGTAGCGGCGGCGGCGGAGGTGGCGGCGGCGGTGGTCGGCGGCGTTGGTGGCGGTGGCGGTGGTCTGCGGCGGCGGTGGCGGCGGTGGTGGTCGGTGGCGTCGGTGGTTGGCGGCGGTGGTCGGCGGTGGTCGGCGGCGATGGTCGGCGGCCGTGGTGGCGGTGGTCGGCGACGGCGGTGGTCGGCGGTGGTGGTGGCGGTTGTCGGCGGCGGTGGTGGTCGGCGGTGGTGGTAACGGTGATGGCGGATTTTTTGATATTAAATGGATCGACCCAGACAGATCTTGGATCGATCCATGTAGTGATCTGTTTAAATGGATCGGCACATTGGATCTATTATTGGATCAATGGATCGGATTTTTTGACCCGTTGGATCATTTAAATGGAACAGATCGAATCGGATCTAGATCATGATCCGATCCATTGACGGCCCTATGATAGAGCCACCATCATGCACCATCATTTGCTTGTGCTTGCACGTGTTTAGATTTATGGTCTTTAAGGGGTTCAATATTTGGGTATTTTTTAACGGTTTAGGTTTTCGATTTTTAGTGTTGGATTTGCGATTTGGGTTCTTAAAGGTTTAGATTTGCGATATTTATTGTTTAGATCTTTTATTTCTATTTCGGTTTCTTCAAATTTGCGATTTTTAGTGTGTTTAAGAAGATGAAGATCTGAACTCGATTCATAATCATGGATCTGAAATCAAGTCATACTAAAATCTTGGTGTGTGTTAGATTTCCAGTTACGCTTATGATGTGCTAAAAGCGTACCTAGTTTTAAATTTATAAAAACCGTCTTTATTAACGTACGACTATGACACAAAATAGGCAAGAGGTCCTAATCGTATTATAATATAGAAAATAAGTACGGGTGTCGAACTCTTGGGGAACGAGTATGATTTGATAAAATTATATTAATTTAAATATTAAACTAAACTAAATCCTAAAATGCAATAAAATAAATAAAGCAATAAAGGGAGGATTTATGGTAAAAGTGATGACTTCAACCAACGTAACTACCACTAACATCTAGAAAACCACTAAAGAATGCAAAGAAGACAAGAAAGCGATTAACTCGGAGAAGTAAATATATATATGAAGATGTTCCCTCCCTAGATTCAATTTCACTCTTTTCATGGCAATTAATTCATGGCAAATAGAGCTAATGATACTTAAACATTCATGGATCGATTCCTAAATTAGTTAAAACCTTGGTCCGGTTATAACCGTCTAATTACACCAATTAATAACTTTTATGGTCAAAAGCGCGATTAAAAGGTATAATTAGCCAATTAATTCGATTACCAAGTAAAGCCTCAATCTTTAATGTTTCATATGATCAACAAAACACCACTAACATACAAAGGTCATTATATGTTAAATCACATGCAAATCATGTATTTAAAGTTGCTTAACACTAGGATTTGATCAATCACTATCTCTTAAATCATCTATTGGTCCTAGATAATCAAGATGCAAGCTTTATGAATTAAATGGTCTTTTAAAACACAAAACTCATATTATAAACAACCAAAACAGATTACTAAGCATGGATGAACTAAGATTAAGCTAAACTTGAATTAAAACATGAATTAAGCATCAAAGCCATGAATTAATAAACCATTACATGAGTTTCACAAAGCCATGAATTAATAAACCATTACATGAGTTTCATCTCCTCTAGGGAGGAAAACAGAAGATCTAGCCAATAATGTTCATACTAAACATCTGGAAATCAATTAAGAAAGAGCACATGATGAATAGAATGATTAAAAACCGTAAAAAGCCGAACGATCTTCACTTTGATCTTCACAATTGAGCTCCAAACCTCTGAGAACTTGCTCCAAGCTTTTTTGGATTTTTAATGGTGGTTTCAGATGGTTTTAGGGTGGAAAAGTCGGGAGAGAAGCCGCCAAGCCGAATGGAGAACAAACGAATTTATAGAGCTGCCAAAGGTCCCGGTCGCGCCGCTAAGTCAGAGATCGCGACGCGACGCCACTGTAGATCGCGCCGCTACGCATCAAACTCGGCAGAATTTTGATTTTTTCCGGATTTTCGATGTTTATCTCTTTTTTTCTCATCTTTATCCTCCCATATCCGAAATTTGAACCTGAAAACAAATATTAAAGATAATGAACACATTTTTAATGTATTTTGCATGAGCTTAATTCAAAATAATTAATTATCGCATTAAAAAATATATAAATCTTGCTATATCAGCTTACATCAGAAATTGAGTTGTGTGAGATTTTAGGTGAGGCAAAAAGAGGGTAGAGAGATAGAGAGGCTTGTGTGAGATTTTGGTTCGCGAAATTGAATGAAATTCCAAATTTCAAGTTTTGTTTGGTTTGCAAAGGAATTGAAATGAAATTAACAAAAATGAAGAACCCTATGCCCTACCCTTTACCTACCCACCCCCACCCCATACCCTACTCTACCCCACGTCCCCACCCTACACCTACCTACCCTAACCCACCTATCCCCATCCCCACCCACCCTACCCATACCCTATATATCCCCTAAGTACCCTACCCCACTCTATCCCTACCCGACCCTATACCCACCCTACCCCCTTCCTACCTACCCCACCAAGCCCACCACCTAATTCAGGTTGCAAATGTTGTGGAGGTAACGATGGTGGAGCAATAACGGATGGCTACAGTGGTGGTGGTGGTGGCGGCGGCGGTGACGGTGGGTAGGTGATGCTCGGCGGTGGCGGTGAAGCTGGTAACGGCGGTTGTTGGTGGTCAGCGGCGGCGGTGACGGTGGTGGCGGTGGCGGTGGTGGCGATGGCGGTTGGTGGTCAGCGGCGGCGGTAGTGATGGTGGTGGCGGTTGGAAGTGTCGGCAGTCATGAAGCGTAATAGCGTATGGTGAGCGTAAAAACTGAATTGCCGAGAAATGTTTTAAGATTCCATTGGTTTATAAACTTGGGATTTAGGGGGAATTCAAAATCCAATTCTTAGAATTCTGTGAACCAAACACGACTTGAGATTAGGAATCTTCAATTCTAATTCCGGACAATTCTGGAAAAATTCTGCGAACCAAATGAAACCTAAGGTATCGAATATGAAAATGGGTTATAATGACGGAAATGCCCTCTTAATTCGAATTATTCATCGTCATATATTTTTCCCATTGTTGTAGAATAATATGGCTTACGACTTGGAAGCTTTTTGAACTTTCAAAATTTGCCTACATATAAAACTTTGACTTTTAGTTTTTCATTTATTTTTTAGTTGTCAAAATCTCCAAATAGTTTTTGATTTAGTCAATATAGAAGAAGTGTGAAAGCGTGATGGGCCTGCGGGCAATGGTGTCAATGTGTCATCCTCGTATTCAGCCTAGAGGTGCACATGGACCGGATAATACTATAACCGGTTATAGTATTATCCGGATCGGATTTAAAAAAAAAAAAAAAAACCGGTTTCGGTTAAAACCGGTTTAGTATTAACCGGATATTCCCTCGAAAAGTTATACTATAAAAACCGGATCGGATATTCCTATAACCGGTTTTTTAAAAACCGGTTTTTTTTCCCAAAAAAACCGATGTCTTTTTTTTTTTTTTTTAAATACATTTCCTATAATATATACTATAAAAAACATACATGTGAAAGAAAACTCAAATTTTGATTAATTTAAATACTTAAAAAGTACAATATTAATAAATGTTTTGAGTGCTAGAGAATTTGGAGAGAATTTGGAAGATGTAAGTTGTGATTTAATCCCACAACATACCCACACTATATATAAGTGTTTTGGGTGGCAAAATGGTAAAAATATATGAAAAAAAGGGTCAAGAAACACCACAAACGGCTAGAAAACGGCTATATTTTTTAACCCAACGGCTAGTAGGAAAAACCGGATAAAAACCGGTTACAAAAAAACCGGTTTTTTATCCGGTAAAAAAACCGGTCGGCCCAAAATCCTACAAACCGGTCATACTATCCGGTTTTGAAAAATCCGGCCTGGATAAAAAAAAACCGGTTTTTAGAAAATCCGGTTTCGGATATTTTTTCGTATAAATCGGATATTCGGATTTTTTGTGCACCTATAATTCAGCCCACGCCACCTACAATCATCTATTCATCTGGTGGGTGTTAAATCAAATGTGTTCCAAAGTCCAAACCCCTACGTTACTCAGAGAAATTAAAAAAGGAAAAAGAAAAATTGACCCTTATTTAAAGTTAATCACATTATTAAAAAAATCATTAAATAATTTAAAAATAACTGAAAGAAATAAGAGTTTAAAAAAATATAACACACGGCGTTAACACTCAAAGCAATGGTGGAAGAGTCGAAGTCTGGTGGAGGACAAACATGATGTGAAAAGGGTGATATTATGATACGAGACATGATTGCATTTTTTGTATATTATTGTTACGATTAGAAGCAATAAGGTTAAATATTAATTGGTTATAGTTTGAAAAGAATTTAAACTGATTTTAATATATTTTAAAATGATAAAACGAATTTTCTTAAATATGATATAAATTAAAATTGATAAATACGATATTTTAAAGTTTAAGAAGGTGATATATAAATTTTTTATTAATAACTTTGATTTCAAATCAAAAGACTTTGACTCCTAAACGTCAAAATCAAATTGAAAAATTCTAATTTAAATAGACGGTTAAGATTTTAACTTCACAAAACTAAACTAATAATACTATGTGATAAAAATAATACAAGTTAATCTTTTATTAATATTTAGAGATTAGAGTTTAGAGATAACATCTATCTTTTTGTCATAAACACATTACTACTTTTGTTCCTACTTTTCAAATAAACTATGTTACACAACAATTGTAAAAAGTCTACTTCACCATGGAGGCATCGTCTTTATCCTAACCTTTTTACAAAATCATCTAATTTAATATCAAATAAAAACAACAAAGTTGGCTCCTACATCTTTATTTATTATCTTTTTTAAGTCATCTAGTAGATAGAATATATAAATTAAGTAAGAAAAATCATGCAAAATAAGACCTAGAAAATCGTAAAAATATAAAACACGTATTGAGACATGTCCCTGCTTGTGAATAGGTATGCATGTAATGCTTTATAACTTACACATGAAATAATACACAACCATGCACATGAATATGCACACCTGGGTAAAATAAACATGGACACCTGGACACACTTCATGCTTCAAACACACTGCCATTTGTCTGAAAACGTATATGATCGTGCACACGAAGAAAGCTTTCAAAGTTCATATCTAAGCATGTTTAAGCCATCAAGAGGCTCTGATACCACTTTTGGTGTTTATGCGTTATGGACATCAAACCATTATTTATGTATGCAATAGAACCATTAGAGCTACAAAAATACCACGAAACGATCCAAGATGCTACAAACATGCAGAGAGAGTGATGTAGCAACACTCAAACCCTCAAACTCACTTCATATATATGTATTTTTATTGATATATATATTAACGAGTCAAGCCGCGCTCGAGTATTTTAAGCTAAGCATGAGCTCGACTCGATAACTTGACGATCTTTTATGATATAGGCTCGGGCACGACTCGAATATATAGGATTCAAAATCGACTCGAGCTCCACACGAAAAGCTTAAATATTTGTTCAAAAACGATTTTCAGATGACTAAATTTATTCTAAATCTATGAAAAACTATATAAAATAACAAAAATAATCTTACTAGTATATAAACATGATAACAACACATAAACATAAGTCTAAACCAATAAATTTCATCAACATTAATATTTGTAACAACAATTGTATATATATATATATATATATATATATATATATAGGAAGAAGTTCCATTGAGAACCATTTTTAGTGCGAGAACCGCGAAAAGCAATCTGAGCCGTCCAATTCCCCCTCTTTGAATGTCATTGCCCACCCATGAATTCTTCACATACACCCTGTCACACTTGATCCCCCACGCTCTCCATCCATGAATTCTACTTATCAAATCAACGGCTAAGATTGGTTCTCGCGGTTCTCGCACTAAAATCGGTTCTCAATGGAACCCTCCCCTATATATATATATATATATATATATATATATATATATATATAGGGGAGGGTTCCATTGAGAACCGAATTTATTGCGAGAACCGCGAGAACCAATCTTAGCAGTTGATTTGATAAGTGGAATTCATGGATGGGGAGCGTGGGGGAATCAAGTGTGGCAGGGTGTATGTGAGGAATTCATGGGTGGGCAATGACATTGAAAGAAGGGGAATTGGATGGCTCAGATTGGTTCTCGCGGTTCTCGCAATAAAAATGGTTCTCAATGGAACTTCTTCCTATATATATATATATACATTTATAAATTATATAAAGCTCGAAAAACTCGATAAGAACTCAAGCTGAATCTTTATAAGCTCTAGCCCGGTTTGTTATATATTTCGAGCTTATTTTTAGGCTCGGATTCAAGCTCGAACTTGATAAAAGTTTAACTCGAGCTCGAATAACTCGTTAGAAACTCGACCCGTTTGCAGCTCTACGTGTCAATATCTTTTGGGCATTCTCCATGCCACTAGTTCTTGCTGTACAAATTGCGTTTTTATTGAATGGCTAGTTGTTTCCTTATTTTTAACGTGACAAGATTAGACTACTTTTATGTTAATGTTTATGAAAACCTAGTGTACTCATTAGCTTTTAGAAGCTAACCATGTATGTTTTTGTAAAATTTTCATCCCACATCATGTAATCAATGTTTTAAGGCTAGGCGTTAGGCTAGGCGTTACACCACGGGTAAAGCTTCGGGTCCGGCGAAAGTTGGATCGGGACTTTGGGGAACACCATTTCCCCCTCTTCGGGAGTTGGTGCGGCAGTGGAGCCTCGGCTCTTTTTACCCGAGCGCAATCGACTGTCCCCCACCCCCCCACCCCCCCCCCCCCTCCAACGGTTATCTTTTTAAAATATAGCCGTTTTCTATTTATTTTTTTAATTCCACACCCTCTCTATATATATACAACATACTCTTTATTTTTTTACACCATATTTCTCTCTTCTTCTCTATATTTCTCTCTTCTTTTCTACTTTCTCTTCTACATTAAACTTACTCATCTTTATTTTTTTATACAACATACATCATGGATCCTAACCAAAAATTCACCACACCTCCGTCAACCGGACGTAACCGATCGAGAGTTACAAGTTCTACACCACAACGGTCCATCGATCCTTTCCTTGTGTCGCAACAACAATCAATGCCGATGTTCACTCCACCACGGTTTACATATTCCGGAATGCTTAGCCAACAACAACAAATTCCGCTCTCCGATATTGGCTATCCGCTTCCACAACAACCGAGTCCATATCAACAACCGAGTCCATATCAACAACCGAGTCAATATCAACAAATGGATTTCTCGCAACAAATACAACAACAACAACAACAACTACATTTTCAACATTTACGAGAAACGCACCAACATGCGTTACTAGATGAAGATAACGATGATGATGATGATGATGACGAAGATGAAGAAGTATTCGTTGCCGAAACCCAACAAATACAACAAGAACGACGAAAGGGAAAGCAACAAGTTGTCGAAACCCAACCGGCTGGCAATTTTCCAACGCGTGCTAAACAACAAAAGTGGACACCCAATGAAGAAGTGACGTTGGTAAAAGCTTGGATCGATGTTTCCGAGGATCCAATCATAGGAAATGCGCAAGCGGGCGGTATTTATTTATTATTATTATTTATTATAATTATTTATTATTATTATTTCGTTATGTATTATTATTATTTATTATTATTATTATTATTATTATTATTATTTATTATCGTTATATATTATTATTATTTATTATAATTATTATTTATTATTATTATTAACTTTTATATATTTATGTAGGTAGTTTTTGGAAAAGGGTTTTGGAAGTGTTTCAAAACCAACTCGGCAAACGCAAAGACTACCGAGGGGTGCATCAAGTAAATTCCAAGTTTCAAGATATCAACCGAAAGGTAACGAAGTTTGCCGGAATTTACAGCAACATCGAGAATTCAAGAGCTAGTGGCATGAGTGACGCGGATATCTTAAAAACCGCTCATATCCGTTACAAGTCAGAAAACAGAGGCGCAGCTTTTGGTCACGAGCTTTGTTGGGATGTTCTTAACAAATATCCCAAATGGAGAAGAGTGCCTCTCCCAGATTCCAACCCCCGTCCTTCAAAAAGAACAAAATCACTATCGGAGTCGAATGTTCGATCGACTACGGGGTCTTCGGATGCACGGGCTCCTATCGACCTCAACGAAGACGAGGACGAAGAGAATGATGATGAAAATGTTCAGGCAACCGAACCCCCAAGGCCCATTGGGAGAGATCGAGCAAAGCGGCCGGTATCGACATCTACGGGTACGGGTACGGGGTCGAAACAGGAGAGCATCACATCGTTGTTGGACAATTTAGAGACACTAAACAGCAAACAAGATCGTTATTTAGCGGTACGTGAAAAAGAGTTGGCAATTAAAGAAGCGGAAGAATTGCGTAAAGACTACGAATTTTACATCTCCCCGACGGCTCACCTTACCGGAGGTATATTAGATACAACCTTGCAGATGAAGGAGATTATACGCATCAAACGCAACTTTCCACCGCTTTAGATATTTATATTTTATTGTCTAGTTTTAAGTTTAAATTATGTAATGTTTTAATTTTTAGTTAGAATTTAAGAATTTAGCTTTAAATTAAAAATATGTAATGTTTTAAGTTTTTATTTAAATGAATTTATATTTTTCGAAATAATAGTTTTAATTAATTTATATTTTTCGTTATTAAATAAAATGTTATTTAGTTAAATAATTAATTGTTAAATTAAAAATAAAATTAAAAAAGGAAAAGGAAAAGGAAAGGGGAAAGATGAAAGATGGGTATAACACTAGTTGGGGGTAAGGAAAGGGGAAGGGAAAGAAAGCTGATGTGGCTGTGGGTAATGAAAGATGAAAGATATGTATAACACATAGCCTTATACCCATCTTTCATCTTTCATTACCCACAGCCACATCAGCGCCACATCAACTTTCTTTCCCTTCCCCTTTCCTTACCCCCAACTAGTGTTATACCCATTTTTCATCTTTCCCCTTTCCTTTTCACTTAAAAAATAAGAAAAGAAAATATAAATAAATGTGTAATTGTTTGATTGGTTGGAGGTGGGGTGGGGGGGGGGGGTGGGTGGGTGAAAGATTAGTCTCGGGTAAAAGAAACCGAGAGCCAAGTCCCGAAGCAGAAACCGAACACCCGGAAATGGTGTTCCCGAAAGAGCCGAAAGCCCCGATCGAACTCCCGAGCCCACTCCCGTGGTATAACACTCAGCCTAAATCCTGGGTTTTTCTTTGACCGGTCTTCTCACCGGGTCGTGGGTCAACCAGTTCGACCAGCGGGTCAACCCGGTTTTTCATAATTATAATTTAAAAAATATATATATGCATATGTGTGTGTATATATATATATGTATATAAACTTGGAAAAATTACTAATCTATTAAGAAACTAAATAATCTATCAAGCATAAAATGAAAAATCTGTTGAGAAAGTTACGTGAATTCAATGGAGGTTTCTGCTCGAAAGACAGTCGCATGTCGGAGATGAACTGTTGTCTCACGCAGTCAAAGCTGACAGAGGACAAGAACCACCGTCAACTGTCGAGAGAGATTCACAACTCGTTTTTATGGTTTTTGTTAAGTGAGAGTTTCAATGTATCGACTGTCGATGTGGTTAAATCGCTAAATTTTTATGTTTTAAAAATATTAAAATAAAAAAGTAAAAAAGGTTCAAACTAGACTAAATCAACAAGAGTCAACCGGTTCAACCATAAACCCGGATAGGTCAATGCAAGCCGGAAATGAACAAAACCCCAGTGTACATTGACCCGGTCTTCCATCGTGTCACGGCTCAACCTATCGGACGGGCAAGATCAACCCGGATTTAAAACATTACATGTAATCGATAGTTGTGACGACCTTATTTAGGAGAGGCATTGGTAGACACACATGGACTTATAGTTGACCAAGAAGTTATGGAATAAATTAAATTTTGTCATATTTATTAATGGTCTGATTGTAATTAATAGTAACATCATGTTGTAATATTAATATATTATACTGTGGGTGATTAACATAATGGTGGTATGGTTAACAAACCATTAGGTTGCTTATGGGTCATGTATCGTGTGAGGAGGAATTTTTCAGCATGTTCATTGTGATGTCATACAGCGTCATATTGTGATTGCCACTGCCTGTGGTGTACATCATGTTCAATTTTCAATTTTTTTCTTTTAAGGATATAATATTTAATTTTTAAGATATATTAAAAGAAAGTTGTTAGTATGTGATTATTTTATTTTTAATTTTTTTAATTAATTATCCTCTTTTCTTTATTAAAATAGATTATAAATGAGTTGTTTTGTTAAATGACAGGAAATTTAGCTTGTTAATAATTAAATATCTTAACAAAAACGATTATTCAAATTATTTTGTAGATACATTACCTATTTTCGTGACTATTTATGTAAACATACATACCTATTGGACCAAATTAAAAAAATTCAAATTTGATTGTAAAAAATTCTACCAAAAAACGATGATAATGTTATATATGAATTCCCGATTTCTAATATATTTACCCTTTTTAAGAGATTTTACATTTCTATTTATGTTTTACAATTGTTTTACTATATATGTTAGTACTCTTTGACACCATAAATATTTAAAATTACTTTAACCATCATCGGGTTTATAGACAGGGTATTAAGCTAGTTGATATTAAGAGATTGAGTGGAGTCGCATATTTTAGTATAAATGAGATAAATACCATTATGAGCAAGGTTTTAAGAATGGGAGATGTGGCATGATGACATAGCCAAACCTTACGTATTGGAAGTCATGCTGAAACCATGACGATTTTATATGACGTGACTTAAGACGATAATCTTTTGTATTTTTTATTATGATATTTATACAAGTATACAAAAAACACATAATTATATATTTATAATATAATTCATCATTACTCTTTTTCCATAAAAAGGTTGTTTACGCCGGACCAACCCTGCGTCTGGGATCCTTTGGATCCGAACCGACCCTTCCCCAAGGACCGGCCGCAGGCAATGAGCACCTGTCTTGACTGCCCAAGTAAGGGGTCGGGAATAAACCCGAGACTATTTTTCATAAAGTCTCCCTTACCGGATCCACCAAGCATTTGTGGTGGGGGAATATACTACCTCCAAGGTGTTTAAGCTATTCGTTATACTCCTCCTCTTCCCTTTCCTTACCCACTGCCACATCAGCGTCACATCATTTTTCCTCTCCTTCCCTTTCCCTTACCCACTACAAGCGTTATACCTTCCCTTTTTCCTTTTCTTTTTTCCCCATTTTTTATTTTATTTTTTATATTCAATAAATCATTATTAAACTAAATATTTTTTTCATTAATAATATTAAAAAAAGAAAATTACATAATTTTAAATTCCATACGATAATAATAAAAAAAATTACATAATTTTAAATTCCATATGATAATAATAAAAAAATTACATAATTTTAAATTCCTAATACATAAAATAAATAAAGTACAACTAGTTTTCGTTCTCGGGTACTTGAATACTCCAAATGTGTTCGACCAAGTCTGACCGAAGGTTGATATGAGTCTCCCGGTTATTGACTTGTCGAACGTTTTCTGCCAGTTGTTCCTTACTGATATGTGCTTCAATATCATCCGCTACAAGGTCGTCATCATCGAAATCATAAATAGCAGTTCCTTCGTCTTCGAGAATCATGTTGTGTAATATTATGCACGCGTACATAATATTTCTTAGTCGTGCCGGAGTCCATGGTCGTGCCGGATTGTGAAGAATATGCCAACGTTGTTTAAGCACACCAAAAGCCCGTTTAACGTCTTTTCTTGCCAATTCTTGCCGGGTCTTAATCTTTTTTCTTTTCTCGTCTTGTGGGAATGTAAATGATTTGACGAATGTTGCCCAATCCGGATATATCACATCGGCAAGATAATATCCGTATTTGTACTCTACTCCATTCACCGCAAATGGGCAATCGGGAGCTTTATCGTCGTACACATCGTTGAATATTGGCGACTGGTTGAGAACGTTGATGTCGTTATTGGAACCGGCAACACCAAAGAATGCATGTCAGATCCACAAATTGTGAGATGCCACCGCCTCTAGCATAATTGTCGGTCACTCATGGTCGCCTCTCATATATTGACCTCTCCATGCATTCGGGCAATTTGCCCAAGCCCAATAAGTAAAGTCTATGCTACCAAGCATTTCGGGAAAGCCGTGTTTGGCCTCATGGGCGGCATACAATGTATGAACATCATATTAAGTAGGTTTGCGTAAGTATTTTCTTTTATAGAGATGAATGATACCTTCGCAGAAAGTGTATATGCAATCCCGTGATGTTTTCTCCGACATCCTCAAGTACTCGTCAAGAGAATCGGCAGCGGTCCCGTATCCTAATTGTCGGATAGCAGAAGTACACTTTTGAATCGGTGAAAACCCTTTCCGCCCTCTTGCGTCCCATGCCCACTTGAAAAATGGATACTCTTTCTCGAGATCGTCAACAATACGTGTGAATAGTCGTCTGCTCATCCAAAACCGCCGTCTAAACATTTCTTCATCATATACCGGGGTATCACTAAAGTAGTCGCGATATAGCAGATCGTGTCCTTCAAGACGATTTCTATTTTTTGCCGGTCTTCTCCTTTGTCTACTCGAGGTTTCTTCGTCGTCACCAAAAATTAGGCATGCCGCTTCTGTCGCAAGGGCAATTGCAACCATACGTTGACGCTCCATAAAATCGTCAGACGTCATTGACTCAGTTGGTGAATCCATATTTAAAAAATATAAAAATGATAGAGATAGAGAGAAAATAGAGAGAAAAGAGGGTGTAATGATATAAAAAATATTGGAATGAATGGTATATATATAGGATAAATTAATTATTTAAAATTAAAAAAAATTAAAAAGTAGCCGTTTGTATTGTGACCGTTGGGGGGTGGGGGGGGGGGGGGGGGGTTTGGGAATCGATGAATGATAGCGAATTGTGGAACCCGGATGTGTGTGAACTCGACGAGTAAAGGACACCCGAGGTGGTGTTCCTTTGCCAACTCACAGCCTACTCGCCTCCCCCGAGTTAGGCATAACAGATAGTCTTACCAAGGGTAGAACCCATGACCTCCATGAGTAAATGAGCCCTAACCACTATGCCACCTTGTTGGTAGTTCGTCATTACTCTTTTTCGTTTTTCTATATATCCAACTAATTTTATAACCGAATAACTATATCTTCAGTCAATTAATTTAGCCAAACACTCTTAATACGCCTAAATACTGCGACTTAAAACAGATAAAGACATACCTAACTAGACCTTAGCGTACGTCAAACCTTAAGTCTAAACTTTAAACATTTTCACAGTAATATAATCAAACGTTGACATAAATATTTTAAACCTTATTTAAGAGTCATTACTAATGTTACAACATAACAAGGTGTGATTACGTAATCACATACCCTTCTCTAATAATAGATAATTGAAATTATTACTCGAAGGATGGATGTCAAATAGATGTAGCTTCCTATTCAAAGGACGCATATATATGGCCAATTATTTGTAGAGTCAAATTTTGCCATAAAAACTTTACGACTTCTGACAATATTCGATATTTTGATTTCAACTTGTTGATTTATATATGGGTTTAGATTTTGCCAAGGAGCCGCCTAAGCCACCAAGTTGGAACACTTGATGAATCCACTTGTTTAAATTTCGTTAAAACTAATTTATTGATATTAAATTGTTTTTTTAATTATTAGATCCACTATAACCGTTAAGTTTAATTATAACTAGATTTGTTTATTACGGTTTAATTTTAAAATATTAAATTAAAAATTCTTTAAATTTTATGTGTTTTTTAAAGAATAATTCTATACTTCCTACTAATTTTTTGTATTTAATTTTTATATGTTATTGTTCTATGTTTTAAATGATGAAATACGATATCAACTAATTTTTCTTGATCTCTATTTTTTAATAACAATAAACTTCATTTATATTTTTCTCACACTACCATTTACTCTCTCGACTTGCAACAACCCAAATTCACATTTTTTATAAATTACTATTGTCCATCCTATTCCATGTATAATATCTATTCTTCAGTTAAAGACAAATTCGACTTGATTAGAAAATGAAACTTAAATCAAGCTCGATCGAGTTTTAATTTTTAACACTATCGAGCTCGACTTGACCCGATTGATATAATTAGTATATTAAATTGTAATATTAATTGATTTTAGTATTACTCGACTTGATTTATTGAGTTGGGCTCGAGTGGAGTAAAACTAAAGAGAGTTAAAGTTAATTTACATATAGAAAAGGGTTGAAATGTAAAATGCATGGCATAAGCTTGATAAGGTTTGCGAGCATTATGAGCTGAACATTTTATTACTCGGGCTCGAATCAACTTAAACTAACTTGATTTTGAGTATTTTCCGAGTCGATTTGATTACACCCTTACTCACAAAGATAACGAAACCCGAAATTGACTGTTGTCTTAACCTCGTATAGGATGTATCTCTTTTTTAACCAAACAAATCCCAAACACCATGTAACTAAAAGATAGTCCGAAATACTTGTGTATATATATGTATATATATAGACAAAAGTTCATGCGAGAACCGTTGTTAGCGCGAGAACCGCGAGAACCAATCTAAGCCGTCCAATTCCTCCTCCTTCAATGTCATTGCCCACCCATGAATTCTTCACATGCACCCTGCCACACCATATCCCTCCACGCTCTCCATCCATGATACTTCCCATATCCAAGGAACGGCTGAGATTGGTTCTCGCGGTTCTCGCAATAACAACGGTTCAATCATGAACCCTCCCCTATATATATATATATGGAAAGATTCATTTGGAAATCGATTTTAGTGTGAGTACCGCGAGAACAATCTTAACCGTTGGTTTGATAAGTGGAATTCATGGACGTAGAGCGTAGGGGATCAAGTGTGACATGGTACATGTAATGAATTCATGGGTGTGTGATGACATAAATGAGGGGGAATTGGACGTCTCAGATTGGTTCTCGCAGCTTTCGCAATGAAAATGGTTCTCAAATGAGTTTTTTCATCTATATCTATACTACATTATAAATCATTTACCTTTCTCTCTCTTATAAAATTTTAAGACTACTTATATTTTAAGTAGTACAAATTGTTATGTTTAAGATACAAACACTTAAAGCAATAGCCTAACCAATCATTCCCTTAATTATCTCAATTAATTTAAGTCAACTATTACTTTAATAAATCATTAAACATCACAACAACTATTTAATTTATCTAAACTTGGCTAAATTACTTACATTGATACAAGTTTAAGGCTATAGTATCTTTTTCTCTAATTATTTATTAATCATATTTTTTAATGTTATTCAAAAGCTATTTTAACAACTAATAAAATGGTTGATTGTAAAAAATTAAGGAAATCAGAAAAAAGAGAAAAAATATGGATATGTTGACTAATACCGCATTTCACACATATCATACCCTACTTTTTAAATCAAATATGTTGTCGAGCATAAACTATTGTTATCGCAGCCGCATTACGCGGGTGCAATGCTAGTATATATATATATATATATATATATATATATATATATATATAGGCAAAAGTTCAAACGAGAACTGCTTTTCGTACGAGAACCCCGAGAACCAATCTGAGCCGTCCAATTCCCCCTCCTTCAATGTCATTGCCCACCCATGAATTCATCAAATGCACACTGCCACACTTGATCCCCCCACGCTCCACATCCATGAGTTCCACTTTAGCAAATCAACGGCTAAGATTGGTTATCGCAGTTCTCGTTTGAATCGTCCCCTATATATATATATATATAGGCAAAAGTTCAAACGAGAACTGTTTTTCGTACGAGAACTGCGAGAACCAATCTGAGCCGTCCAATTCCCCCTCCTTTAATGTCATTGCCCACCCATGAATTCCTCACATGCATCCTGCCACACTTGATCCCCTCCACGCTCTCCATCCATGAACTTCCCATATTCAAGGAACGACTGAGATTGGTTCTCGGAGTTCTCGTACAAAAAACAGTTCTCGTTTGAACCCTCCCCTATATATATATATATATATATATATATATATATATATATAGAAAATGGATCAATATAGAACCATTATTTAAACATAGAACCATAGAACCAATTTGGACCATTGAATCATCAAAATCAATGGTTGAGATTAAGGATGACATAATTGTAATTATCTCCCAACAAACCCACGTTTTTAATAAAATAAATACTCCACAAAACTTTAAATTGTCATAACTTTTTAAGTTTTGTGAATTTAAAAAAAAAAATTATACAAATATTTTAGTTTTTTAATCCTGTTTCAATCAAGACCACTCTTGCCATATTTTTCAAAAAATTTTATGAAAATGCAAATTTTGTTTTGCATTTTGGGTTGCATTTTCAGTTAGTTCTTGTTTGCATTTTCAGTATTGGTTTCAAAATTTGCATTTTTGGAAGCATATGCATAACTTGCATCTTCGATTTTTGCATTTTCGGTTTTTGCATTTTTGCATTTTCAAATGAAACCCAGGTGAAAATGAAAATTTTGAAAAATTTGCATTTTCAAAAAAAAATAAAGTTTCAGAGATATATCAAGCCTAGTCTTGTTTGAAAGAGGACGAAAAACTGAATCTAACGATATACTTTTTTTTGTTAAAATTCTTAAAAACGAATGAGTTATGATCATTTAAAGATTGAGGTGATTTTTTTTAAAAAATTTGTTGGAAGGGAGGGGGAGGACACGTGTCAACCTCTAAGGTGGTTCTAAGGGTTCTATGTTTAAGAAGGGTTCTATGTGTATCCTTACCCTATATATATATATATATATATATATATATATATATATATATATATATATATATATATATATATATATAGACACACACACACGGAAAAAGTTCAGATAAGAATTGTTTTTCGTACGAGAACTACGATAACAAATTTTAGTCTTTGATCAAAATTAATTAATTGTTAATAATATTGAGGACCAATGATTGACACTTATTAATGACTAATGATTATTACTGAAAAATTAATGAGGTGTATTTTGGACAAATCAAGTATCACACATTAATGACGATACATATGTGATTTTTGTAAGAAAAATAGTTTTATTAAAAGTTTGCCTTATATATACAAGATCCATTTTTTATACAAAAAATAATAATTAAGAAAGGGAAGGATGAGGAAGTGGAGATATGTCAACCCTCAAAAGCGCTAGCAGACAGAAGAAGAAAAATCTGCTATCAGTGTTGGTGTGTACACACACACACACACACACACACACACACATATATATATATATATATATATATATATGTTGTTGCAATTAGGATCTAGGTAGCTTGTTCAGAGCACTTAATCAAACATTAATTGTTAAAAATGGGAACATCAACGGTGGGTGGCGGTGGTTACGGAGGCAAGTTAACGATGTCGGTTTGTGCGGTGGCATCATGGTTGTTGATGATCACGGCCGCCGTAGCTCAAGTTCAAAACACCACCGATCCAGCTGAAGGTCTCTCTCTCTCTCGCTTAATTAGTTGTACTTTTCTTCTTCCGTCCATTAATCCGAGTTTTTCATAATTGTCTACAAACTGAGGCTGAAATGAGTCAAACTTTTTTGGAGTCATTTTAGTTCTAATTAACGTACTCGACTCAAGTATATATATCGAGCTCAATTTCGATTTCAGATTTTCAAATGATAAAAAGAATAAAGAAACTTTTGGCGATTCGAGCTTGTAATGATTCGACTATAAAATCACCTGAATTTTTATTGAGTTTGTATCTTCGTCTAGCCGAGGCGAAATTGTATCATGCAGTTTTACAACAATTTAAGGTTAGCCTAATTTTATGGAGCTCGAGTTCATATCAACTCTTTGACACAGTTGTTTTATAATTTTTTACCACATGTTAATATTTTGATGATAATTCGTAAAAGATTTGCTAAAAGTAATTCATCTATTCTACTTTCAAATTAATTCTTAACTGTATAAGAATTTTCTTTCCAAATTAAAATTGTCAGCATTCTGTTTTGATATTTGGGTTTGTATTTAAAAGTCGCAAATTTATAGAATAATAATCAAGTTTGAAACGTATTCTATCAAGTTCACTCCATCCTTTTATTTCAGATTGTGAAATAACTCTTGGATGACTTTAGTAAAATATTTTCTAAAGTTAGTTATTATTCTATAAAATAAACCATTATTTAAAATTTTAGGTACCATTGTTCTTTGTTTCTCTCACATTTACAACTTTTTCTTTTTTAAAAGACAAGATAAAAAGTTTTTGTTCTTTTTTGGTTTAATCATAAAAAATTTTAACGATTTATCTAGAGTTTTGAATTTGTTATGGTTTAAACCTCAATATTTTTTCCAAATGGTTTAAACCTTACAGTTTTGTTAAAAAACTGATTAATCTCGTGATGTAAAAAAATGATTAATTTGTGAAGTTTTGCATGGTTTTTTATATTACTCTCTCTACTTCATTAAACATGTTAGTTTTTTAAAAAACTTAACAAACACATAGATGGTTAACCCAATTTTTAACAAAAATTCAAGGGTTAAATTAAGGTTTAAACAAAAAATGAATGTGCAACTTTGAGGATAAAATCATAATATATTCAAACTTTATGGTAAAAGTGTTTAAAAATTAACTTGGATGATTAAACCGAAATTGAACTAAATTTTTGATGGTTAAACCACTATTGATTGTGTGGTGAAGGTTAAATAGTCCACACATAATTTGTGTTTCCCTTTTTTTATTTTTTCTTTTTATATATTTGATTTATATTGGTTAATAGGTAATATAGATGAGTTTCATAGTTTGATGTGATAATCAGTGATCACTACGGGGCTGAGTGATGGGGGGGAAGATAGCTAACATGATGGTGTTTTGGGTGTGAGGTTACTAATACTCTAATATATATAACCGTAAACACTTGTGTTGTTGACGTACGGTACAAATGTTGTTAGTAGGGCAGTAGAGGTGTGTAACGATACCAAACCGGCCCATATCGACACTGAAAATTCGTTAATATCATATATAAAAGTACCAAATACTTAACAGTGTAGTGTCGATTCGCTACAATCGGCACTGAATCAAATTAAATATGAGCTGTCCAAATAATTTGAATATAATACCCACAACCGAATTACCTGATTCAGATTGTTTTGGTTATGTGGATTTATTCAGTTGTAGTTTTTTTAAGATTAAGGCCGTTGAATAAAGTTATAATTTTTCAAAAAAAATCTATGTAGGTAATCTACTTTTTAATTACCCAACTATGTAACCTACTTTGCGGTGATCTATTTAAGTAAGCAATGACTTGCCGAAGTTCCCACCATCGGATCGACCACCTGTAGGCCGTCATTGCCGTGATGACTCCGTGTTGTTACTTTCTTTATATTCGTCAACAACGACTAACATGACAACGATCAAACTCTAAACCCTAAACCCCACTGACCGAAAGAAATTATGGACAAATTTTCATGGTTTGATAGTGATCTAATAACTAAAAGATAAATAAATTATCCTTTATTTGGTCTGTTTATCCTCCAACTCATTTGACATGTATTGAAATTAAAGGATATTATAAGAAAAGAGAATTATTGCATTAAATATTGGGTAAGTTAGATGATAAAGTAAGAAAAAAAATAGAAGTTATTATTACTCTAATAAAAACATCAATTTTAAGATGCTAATTCGGCTCTTTAGTTCCCGCCTGAAGGGGCAAACGCCGGTAGTAGCATGGTGGTTTATGGGAATGACAATCAAAATTTTGCTGCTCCGGCGGACGGGGAGGAGCGCCGTGCGAAAAGTATGAGATATCATATGAGGTAAATCATAATTGCTGGTTGAATCGTCATATTTTGGCCATTAGGTTAGGGTAGTAACCTTAGGTCTGTTAAGTGAAAAAGAAATTCACGATCAAGAACTCGCTTTTTATCTCCCTGCTGTATAAACTTTCGATTTGTTGAACGTTAACATGATATTGATCTTGAATGAAACTGGTTTTTCGATCAGTGCGAGTTATAAACGAAATGTTCAGCCAATGGGGGATATCCGAAAGCACAGTAACACAGATGAGATGGAACCTAAGTGGAGAAATATGCAGTGGCGCTGCCGTTGATGCTACTGACTTCGATTCCAACGCTTACAATCCCGCAATCAAATGTGATTGTGCCAATTCTACTTGCCACATCACTCGATTGTGAGTGCCTCCCTTGGTTCTTTACTCCCTCTTGATACATATTCATATTCATTATATCTGATTGTACTCTATATATGTCTTGACAATCATTCCTTCACCATGAATCATCAGAAAAGTTTATGCATTGGATGTTGTGGGCACGATCCCAGAAGGACTTTGGACTTTGACTTACCTTACCAATCTGTATGTATGCTGCTGCTCTATCTTCACTCTTGTATTATGCTATGAAATTTTCTTGGAGATTTGTTTTTAAGTTTTCTTTGTATGCAACATGTGTTGATAAGAGCATCTCCAACCCAACACTCTATATTTGACACTCTATCTCTAAATTTTGTGGGCCCTTTCACTCTAAATAATCTTTCAACTCCAACCCAACACTCTATTCAACACTTCAAAAGTGGGTCCCATGTATTTTATTGTTATATTTTATTAAATACTTACTAAAATTAAAGATAAATTAATAGATAGGAGAAAGAAATTAAATAGAAAGTAATTAAATTTAGTGGGTCCCATGGATAGAGTGTTGGTTTTGACACTTCAAATATAGAGTGTTGGTTCTCAACACTTCAAAATAGAGGGAGGGATAGAGTATGGGTTGGAATGGCCAAACACTTCAAAATGAGGGGATAGAGTGTGGGTTGAAGATGCTCTAAGTACCTAAATAATATTCAGGGGAAAATAGGAATAGTATCATGTGGTATTCTTCTTTATCTTAAAAAATCGGATGCTTATGATGTTCTAGACGATTTGTTACTATGTTTGGATGCCTGTTCCAAGCAAAACTTAAAAAAGTGTTTATTTTGATTGGAGGGGTGAGCGTCATAACTTCTTCAAGTTTTTATATCTCATTTGGGACTATCCATTGAGCTACTAATTCTCATAAGCATGAATATAACTGTTTTGTTAGACGTGGTAATCTTCATGTCGTTGAATGTAGAATTGTAGACGGTTTTCTCTTTTGCATGAGACAAGTTCAGTACAATAGTTAGAACTATGATGATGACATATTCTGTTTCTTTTTCTTTCTGGTTATTAGCAAATACAAATAACATCATTGAAATAACCATACTCAAAAAATGAGAAACTCATCATGTGGGAAGTTATTGATTATTTTCACTTTTTCAGTAACTACTAAAAACTAAAACGTATAGCCGTCTATCTGTATGTTTGATATGTGTGTGTTTTTGTCTACACACACACAGACATACATTAATTACTTTTTAAGAATATCTATGCTTGTATTCCTTTTAATATTCAAGTATTTGCTACAGCAATCTGGGCCAGAACTACTTGACAGGCTCCTTGTCACCTTCCATTGGCAATTTAACTCGGATGCAGTGGCTGTAAGCCAACTTTCTGATACACTAAATCCGTTTTTAACCACTACATCTTCAAGAATAAATCTGAGATCAATGATGATCATTTTGAATTTTATTCAGGACTTTCGGCATCAATGCGTTATCAGGGGAGATTCCACGCGAGCTTGGTTTGCTTACCGACCTTAGATCACTGTATATTTTCTCTACTTTGTCATCTTCCTGTTACAAAGCAGAAATTTTCTATCTTTATTCTTGATTTGTTGATTTAAAAAATCTATTTTTTATGGTGTAGGTCATTTGGCACAAACAATTTCAATGGTTCCCTGCCATCTGAACTTGGAAATTTGCGAAGATTACAACAGCTGTAAGGACATTCATGAATATGATCTTTTGAATATTAAGAAAATTTAAAATTTTACCTAAATTTCTCATGTTGTCCAAGAAGTTGATTCAAACTAACTTGTTGTGAACTAACCTGTGGGATACTATTTTTTGTTGTTTAGTAATCTTCATGTTTGTTCATTTTGCCAGCTACCTAGATAGTGCTGGACTTGGTGGTGAAATACCATCTACATTTGCTAATTTACAGAGCCTGGAGACAGTGTAAGTCTATGAGAACACTAGCTTTTAATGACCTTCAAAGTGACACTTCATATATCCCCCCCAATCGTGACAGTTCTTTTTTTGCAAATTCCTAGTATGTCTTTGTTATCATAACAAGTATATTTATGGTCCATTCTTTTGTATTGTCTTCTATTAAAGAGAATTTTAAAATTTTGAATTTGACATATAGTCAAACAATATGTTTATTTCTAGGTTTGTTTTCATTATTTGCAACATCCTTTATGGAAACTAACTAATCCTTGGCTTCCCAGATGGGCTTCAGATAATGAATTCACAGGGAGAATACCAGACTTTATAGGGAATTGGACACGGTTACAATCATTGTAAGTTAATTTCTATGGCATTTGAAATTGTATGAAATGGAACTGTGTGATAATTTAAATGCTTGATTTTCTTATATAGGAGGTTCGAGGGGAACTCTTTTGAAGGTTCAATACCACCTTCCTTTTCTAAACTGACCTCTTTGCAGGAGTTGTACGTTCTTGTTTATCTTCTAGCATTTATTATTATACTTTGCTAGTCGTTTGATCTTGTAATTAAAATCCTCTAAAATCTAACTGTTGTGGATCTATAATGTAACAGGAGGATAAGCAGTCTATCTAATGGAACTCTCGATTTTATCGCTGATTTGAAGTCCCTGAGTGTTCTGTGAGTGAATATTTCAATCCTTTTTAAGTCTATCCATGCTATCATCTTGAAAACAAATATAACGAGATAATTCTCTTGCAGAAGTTTGAGAAATAACAGAATTTCTGGCTCTATTCCAGCCGACATTGGAGAATATCGAAATTTGACTCGACTGTGAGTAAACTGCACCGAGGCTGAAGTATCTATATATATAAACTATTCCAAACAAACAAACAAAAAACCCATTCAGGATGTTATATTCTATTGCTATTGCCAGTCTTATTTGGTCTCATCTCATCTGCTAACGTGGGTGCCTTCTTTTCAGGGATTTGAGTTTTAACAGTCTGACTGGGCCGATTCCAAGAGATCTGTTCAACTTGAGTCAAATCTCTATCTTGTAATACACATCTTCTCGTAGTATAAACAATATTTTGCGTGCAGTTTAATTCTTGATTTTTGACATCTATATGACACCAGAAAAGCTAAATATATATGAGATCGTGTTCAGGTTTCTCGGAAACAATAGTTTAAATGGCACTCTTCCTGATGCAAAGAGTACAACTCTCCTTAATATGTAAGTGAAATGTATGACCACATTTAGGTTATTCTATTTGCAAATTGATTATTGGTAGGTTAATTAGGTAAAAGAATTTTTTTCTAATTTCTATACAACATTCTTCATGTTAGTGATGTGTCATACAATGAACTATCTGGGACACTTCCTTCTTGGGTCAATGAGCCAAACTTACAACTGTAAGTGCATGATGTTGGATATTATTTTTAAAGTTACAGTATGTGCCTTGTTTTTAAGAAGTAGTAGTTGTGACCATCTTTGAAATTTGTTTTCTATGGAAAAAAGGCAACCATACATTAGTTTTTAGCATAGGCACATAGCTTTTGGTGCTAATATTGTATTTCTAATATGTGCAATGTGCAGTAACTTAGTTGTAAACAACTTCACTTTAGGAGATTCAGGAAACAGGTAATTTTGTTTGAAAAAAAAGTTATGCTTAATGTTCCATATATCATTGTAAACTGCTTATGCTGATCCTCATGGAAATGCAATGTCTTCTGTCTCCAGTGGCTTGCCTTCACGATTGAATTGTCTCCAAAGGAATTTCCCTTGTAATCGTGGGGCGCCAATATGTAAGCAAGTACATGAAAATTTTGTTTCCTGTTATGAACAATTATTATCGTGAATTTAATTTGCAGAATACCACTTTCCATGTTGAGTTTTGCAGATAGTAACTTTGGAATAAATTGTGGTGGTCCTCAAATCACGTCCTCTAGTCAAATAGTTCACGAGCAGGATAATGAAAGTCTTGGACCAGCAACATACAATGTGACTTCTGAAAGAAGATGGGGTGTCAGCAATGTTGGACAAAGGGACAACCCACAATATACAGCCTCCACTTCACGTCAGTTCACAAACACCTTAGATTCAGAATTGTTCCAGACGGCGCGAATGTCCGCTGGATCATTAAGATATTATGGTTTAGGGCTGGAAAACGGTAACTACACTGTAACACTTCAATTCGCAGAACTAGTGATAGAAGATGGTCCCACTTGGAGGAGTACTGGAAGGCGTGTGTTTGACATTTATCTGCAGGTCTGTGTTTTAGACATTGGGGAAGTACTTATCATCTATGTAGCATTCACAATTGAAAGTTTGGCACTTTGGCTAAAAGAGAAACTTTAAATGGGGTTTGCAAGTCATCCAGCATGTTCTCTTAACACATACAGCTCTTAAATTGTTTTTTATCATAATTAAAGCATTATCTATTAGTAAAGTTGGACAAAAGATGCTCAACAGAAACTGGCTCTTTGACCTTGTTCCAAAACAACTGACACATCCATGTTGCCACCTATGAACTATAGTAATTGTTTGCTTAATTCCTATCATTAGTTTCTCAAACTTTGTTTCATCCAGGGAAACCTGGTGTTTCCAGATTATGATATAAAGAGGGAAGCTGGTGGGAACTCCTTTAGTCCTGTTTCAAAGCAAGCAACGGTTCAGGTTTCAGACAACTATCTTGAGATACATTTATTCTGGTCGGGAAAAGGGACTTGCTGTGTACCTACTCAAGGGACTTTTGGACCTCTTATTTCTGCAATCAGTGCCACCCCAAGTAAAATTTCTTTCTCGATGTTAGTTGCTTAAGTTTGAGTTCTTGATATGTGGCGACTGATACAATTTGCTAATTTTTGTAGACTTTACCCCGACTGTGAGCAACACTGCACCTTCTACAAAGAAGAACAGGACTGGTTTGATCGTAGGGATTGTGGTTCCTATTGCAGTTGTAAGCTTTCTGTCACTAGTAGCTCTATATATTTTTCGCCAGCGAAGGAAAAAGCAGGATTCCTATGACAATTACGAAGGTAGTTTTTCTGGATCTTTCTTTATGATATAGAATTTCTTTTTTGTATTTTTTTTCTTCTTGTTCCATTTGCATCTTATTGCCAGAAGTACGTTTAATTTTATTCTAGTATGGTTACAAATCAGCACTGCATGTGTAGTATACTAAAGACATCTAAAGGTACCTACTCAAACAGCTCAATGGAAGTTATTAGTCCTTTCATTAACATGCAAGTTTTAGGTACTGGCATGAGTTTAAATTTTCTTATCTTGAAACGAAGTGACTAAGATAAGCATTCGTGGTGAATTTAAATGAAAGTTATTTCTCATTCACCCAAAGGCTTAAAGATAATGATCAACAGGAACAGGATCAGCTAATAATCTGGTCTGACTTGTGATCCAACTAAATGGATTGTGATCGCATGAACCAACTAATCTGAATAGATGGATATTGACCGTTTAGTTTTCGTTCTTGTTGAAACTCCCATGCCCACCTACTTTGCCACTCTCTTTTTCTTGTATTGTGATGATCATGCTTGTTCATTGAACCTCACACGAGATTGAGATGACATGCTTCTGAATCCCCACTAAACCGCTCTGGAACTCCATTTAGCCATTTTATTATTATGGCAGCAAATCTGTGATTCCATATCCCTCAGGAATCCACATCTATTAACATACTGATGCTTTTTCTCTGATATGCAGAGTTCCTGGGAATTGATGCCAGACCGAATACCTTTGGTTATGATGACCTGAGAGCTGCAACAAATGATTTTAGTCCTGCAAATAAGCTTGGTGAGGGAGGTTTTGGACCTGTTTACAAGGTAGCCTATACTTTATGATCAAGAATCCATTTTCAAATATTTAAAGTTGAAATTGTTGGGTATGACTCAAATTAGCAGTACGATATTTGAAACGTAAATTGCCGGGCTTTGAATTAATCAATTCAAAATAGTTTTGAATTAAATTATATCAAATAGTTGTTGCATGAATGTGGGGTAGGTTTGAATTCCATGTGGGTTTGGTTCTCTTTTATGAGATATGACCGATTAGATTAAATTCAAATTCTAGTGCTTATCGTTGTTTTAAATATCCAGTTAGAGTTGAGTCTTATGTACAACAACTGAACAACACAAACATTCTCAGTTAATAAATGTAACGCCCCAATTTATAAAATTATAAAATTTAAATAAAATACCATTTTATAACACACCAATATTTACAATATTAGCGGAAGCAGGTTTAGGTACATCCACTATTACCCAAAAGATATTTACACAATTATACAGTTGGTGTTTCAAGTTGTACACAAAAAGTCGTTAGTATTACAAAATAGTTAAAGTAGCAAACTTTCAAACGGGGGCCTTGCCCTTGCCCTTGCCCGCATCACGACCTGCAAAAACAAAACCACAGTATCTGATAAGCTAAAAGAGCTTAGTGAGGACGCTAAACTTCAAATCATATATACACATGTATAACACATGCAATCATCACATAACAATATGGACACAGTACTGCACCATCTTGGCAATGCCCCACAAGGCTAATTGCTGTGGGTAGCCTAATAGCGCATGAAGCAGTACGCTACCCCACCCCACATATTTGTGACCCCTTTCGATCTCATCGAGCACACCACAACGTATAACACATATTGCAAATATGAGTCAGAGTTGAGTAAACTCACCTCAGCGGTCAATAATATGAAACAGTGCAGTATTAGTAGTATCTCAGCAATGACGTCAATAAAGACGTCCTACAAGTAACATATGAATATTGAATCAAACAAGCAACCGACACCGGTCAACAACAAACCGGTCAGAGTAGGGCACGTCCGTGCTTCGCTCTCTGGTCCGGTCGTGACCTTTGCGGACAAGGGCGTACTTGCAGACACGCCCGTCCTTACATAGGTATGCCCGTACCCGAGCACGCCCGTACCCGAGCACGCCCGTACCCCAAGAACTAGGTTTTGTCATGGGACGAAGGACACGCTCGTACCTCCCATGGGTACGCCCGTGCCTCAAGAACATCAACAGCAGTTTATCCGACTGCCTGCTGTTTTTCCGATCCAAACACACAATTAAACATCATGATTCAACAAATGAATCATCTTTGAGTCACAAAACCTTAACAAAACAATCAAACAATCATACCTGGAGCTAAGGGATCACTAAGGGATTGAATTTAAAAGTTAAAACTCTGTGTTCTTGATCAAAAATCGCAAGGAAGATTAGAGCCAGCCAAGCATACATACATATGTGTGTACTGTGTGTCTGTGTCTGTGTTTTTGACTAATTTGGTCAAACATGAAAGCTATACATATATATCTACACCTTTATTTAAATTACTGATCAGCCCCTGCACTTATAAGTTTCTGATTTGGCAAATTCAACCCTCTAAGCTCAATAAACACCTCCTATCCTTAATTAGGCAACCCGCAAGTTATAACACTAAATTATTAACAACTATAAAATTACTTAATCAGGGAATTTCCTGCCGTGGACGTAGGTAGTGACTCTGACCGAACCACATTATATTTTGTGTTTGCTTGTCTTGTTTGTTATCCACATTCTTTAATGCTTTAAGGGTGTCTAGATCCTTACAGAAGTTAACCTTGATAGTTAACTGCAGTGCTGATAAGTTCTCCCCTTATTCATTTTTTTATGGCAAACAGGGAACACTTGAAGATGGGAGAGTAATAGCTGTTAAGCAACTCTCCATAGCCTCCCACCAAGGCAAGAGTCAATTTATGGCTGAAATTGCCACAATATCAGCTGTTCAACACCGCAACCTTGTCAAATTGTATGGATGCTGCATCGACGGAGAGAAACGACTTCTTGTTTACGAGTATCTTGAGAACAAGAGTCTTGATCAAGCATTATTTGGTGAGTAGTAGCTTATTGCTAAAGGTGGCAATTTCGACCCCTTATTATTGGGGTCGATTTGGGGTGTTTTTCTTATCTTGAACGGGACAAATAATTTTTTTAGCTGATGGCGAAATGGGTTGAAAATAGCCAAAAGTTTATTTTTAATGCATACAAGCTTCTAAATCATTTTCTTCAAAGACTCAGATTTTTATTGTAATGCTAGTGTTTTTGTATTCTTAATAAATAGATAAATTATATCTAATGAAAAAGAATAATGAATGACAAAAGGTGCTAGCGGGTCAAACAGACTCGTTTGTACTTAAAATGGCCTGTTTGAACCTAAACGTCACCCAACTGTCCCTGAGTTGCCCATGTGTCCACCTCTACTTATTACATTACTAAGTACATGTTTAAACATTAATTTTAGAGTTTAATATTATAATGCTTACATCTGGGGTCTGTGATGCAGGAGAGACCAGCTTGTCACTTAATTGGTCCACCCGGTTTGAAATATGCCTGGGAATAGCACGTGGTCTTGCATATTTGCATGAGGAATCTCGCATACGTGTTGTACACCGAGATGTTAAAGCTAGCAATGTTCTACTTGATTCTGAATTAAACCCCAAGATATCAGATTTTGGTTTGGCAAAACTTTACGATGACAAGAAAACACACATGAGTACTCGTGTTGCGGGCACAATGTAAGATTGATGACAAGTTATTGTGGTATTTGATTAATAGAGAAATGTTCAATATAGTCCATACTTAATTCATAGTCCCGAAGGACTAATTTTAGCCTTTGGATCAGCCCATCAATGGTCCAGATTGAATTATAAAATTTTGGGCGGAGTGGCATTTTCGTAATTAACATGTGATGCTTTTACAATCACATGTGATTGTATACTGAATCATATGTGATTGAATATTAAAATCTCAGAACTTTGTTTTTTATATGGACTTTATTGAACACAACTCTTGATTAATAATAAGTTGACAGTGTGTATTAACTGATTCACTATGATGTAGTGGGTATCTTGCGCCAGAGTATGCGATGCGTGGACACCTTACAGAAAAGGCTGATGTGTTTGGCTTTGGAGTTGTAGCTCTAGAGATCATCAGTGGAAGGCCCAATTCTGATTCAAGTTTGGATGATGATAGAATATATCTTCTTGAATGGGTATGTTTCACCTTCTTAAGTTAAAATTTTCAAACTATTATATTTGAGATAATGTATGTGATGCAAACCAAGTTTTCATTGAAATTTGATTCCTTTGTTACGATCTAATTAGGCATGGAACTTACATGAAGCTAATAACGAACTTGAGTTGGCGGATGAAGTATTATCTGAATTTGATGAAAATGAAGTAAAAAGAGTGATGAAAGTCGCCCTTTTGTGCACCCAAACCTCACCACTGCAACGACCATCAATGTCAAGAGTGGTGGCAATGCTTTCAGGAGACATAGAAGTATCTGGTGTTATTACACGCCCCGAGTACTTGACTGCTTTTAAGTTTGACGATGCCACAACATTTAAAAGTGTTATTCCAAGTTCAGGTACCGATTCTATGCCAAGTACAAGTAATTCCATTGTTTCACCAACGACACCTAATCATGCTTCCAGACCAATGCTTCATGATCTAATTGGAGAAGGTAGATGATGGAGACGACATACTTGTATCATTTTTGATTAAGTAAATAATTAGAGATTTTGACTGAGATACTTGCATTTCTGATAGTAGTATAGTCTCTTGATCTAGACTTTTATTTGTTTACATGGAATATGGTTAACAAAGATGTGATTGATATAATTGTGGCAATAAATTATTCTATAGATGTTTTTTAAATAATTGTGGTATGTTAAAATAAAAAGGTGCTTTGTTTCACCAAATGAGTTACTAGTAAATGGTGGTAAAGCACACTTTCAAGTCAACTTTAGAAGTGCAATCCTACTTTTTTTTTTCTATGGTACTCAAGCTTTATTATATGTGATAACTGCTTAGGAAAACTTTAAACTCACTACAAACTTTAAAGTCTGACTCAAGTTATAAAAGTCATCCAGAGACCGTCAAATATTATTTTGCATTTTTTTATTCAGTCCAAATGTATTTGACACCCTTTTATTCAAAGTGGAGCAAAAAGTGTGACAAAGTGTCTAATAGTGTTTAGAAATCATAAGTTGAACTTTAGAAGTTATGATGTAATTAAAGTTTAGGATGTGTGTAACTAGATTAAGATTGTAGTCCAAATTGTAAATAATGAGTGGGTTATATCCAAATCGTTGTGTTGGTTGACCAACCATTGTGGTTCAACCCTGGCCGCGCCTACCATTATCAGAGCGGTTGAGAGAGACCATCATCCGGTCGACCATTGCAGGTTGGAAAACGACCATCGTCCCACCAAGACTGTCATGCCAACCATCATCGCCTCTACTAGGGTTCGATTTCTGCAAGAAAGTTCTTCATGATACAAAACCCAATTACCCAAATCATGAACCCCTAATTCGAAGTTGTCGTAGGAAGACCTCCATCCCCATGCCAGAACCTGCTATCTCCAATCATAACTTGTCGGTCGTGGGATAACTCCCCTATTGCCAACATAAATCACCGTCACATCCATCGATTTGCTCATGTTTTCATCGCATCCCATCGAAGGGGTAATTGATATTGTCAGAAATATACATAAAATATATATCTGATATCTGACAATATCTGGTTTTTATTAAGAAAATATAGCCAAAATAATCTTTAAATGTTCCCTTATTTTATTTAAGGCTATTTCAGGTACACATTACGGAAAAATGGATAACGTGCGTCAAAACGAGAAAACACCGCGCAAAAGATGGAGATATTATGAAAAAGAAAGTTACGCGCCGCGTACCCTATCTTCTTCCGTGACGCGGACCCAACGAATTCAGTTTCAACAGAATGCAAGTTGTCAACTTGTCATCGAATCTTGTCAGGGAATCTTGTCAGGAATATTTTCCGCGCCGCGGAAATGGATCGTTACGCGGCGCGGAAATTTTCGAACTTCCTCTATAAATAGATGCCTTCGGTTTCAGTTGAAGAGGAGAGCTAGAATTCGATAACCAGAGCTATACTCTCGTATACTCTCGTCCCAGGCTCAGTAGTTTAGTAAATCTTAGTTTCTATATGTAATATTTAGCGTAGATTACGTTCGTATGTTCGTTAGTTGCTATTTCAAGTTCATTTACGCATTCCAGAAGCATGTACCTGTGTTTCAAGATCCAGAAGCTGTAAGATTCATCTTCCTTCTATAATCTACATATTGGTACTTGTTTTCTTAAATATGTCTTCGTATTCACGTATCCAGTCATAATGAGTAACTAACTTTTCATTACCTCGTTATGATGAATCCAGATCAGTAAAAATATGTAGTTGTTATACACAAGTTATGTTAGAATGATTTTAATAAAGACATGATATTTCTGAATTAATGAAACATATATTTGGTTATTTTGTATAAAACTATCGGCTCATGCGGGTATTCGGTATAGTAAATGTTGGAAAACCATTTGCTTAGAATATATGTATCTTTATACATATATATTCAAACAAACTCATATTATATGCATTTGCTCATAGACCCACTTGAGGTGTACGATACGTATAAGTTTGGTATATGTATATAAGGACATTTGCTCATAGACCCACTTGAGGTGTTGAACTGATATATTATCTTAATACCCAAATATATATCTTTTTACCGGATGTTGACCAACGATGGTATTTACTTTATCTATTATTTCGTTAAAAGATAAATACTAACCTTTTAAGTAAAACGAGATAACACCTGGAAAGCAAGGTTTTATCTAACTAATGTTTTAATAATTTAAAGATTAAATCAGGATTATCTATATTTGACACTAAAAAGATAAATCATGTTTTAAAGACAATCTTTGTTAAATCAGTCTTTCATAACTGGATTAGTTAACATTACTAATTAATATTGATTTGGAGGATTCATGACGGGGTATCTTGTTTTTCATTTTACTTATTTCAATCTGTATTTCTGCTTAGTTATTGTTCCTTTTAAGATTTATTAATATTGTCTTAGTTTAACTACATGTTCCTTGTAGTTAAACTCCATCCTTCCCCCTAATTATTGATAGCTAGACAATATGTTCGGATTAAAGTAACAACAGTTATCGCTTACCCGTGTTCGATAAATCTTCGGTCTTACCAATAGCCTATATTACATACGTGGGTGCTCTGCCCGTGTGCGTTTATGTAGATTAATAGTAATTCCAAATTAAAACCTTTCCGTGACATCATTTCGCGTACTTGAGACGTATATCGCACGCATACCAAGGTTTTTGGCGCCGTTGCCGGGGAATCATTATTGATACTGTTGTAAAATTATTTGAATTATTGATTTAGCACTAGTTAATTAAAATACTCAACAAAACTACTTGATTAAGAGGTGTCTAGAATAACTGAATTGGTTTAGGTTGCTGGATTTCCGAAAGGTTTTAAACCGAAAGGTGCCGAAAGGATCCTGCCTACCAATCGACTTGCCTGGCCACTCTTTTAAGTAGCAAAACATAAAAATATTTTAAAAGTGACTCGTTCTTCGTCCGCTAAAATTGTAATGGCTGAAAATCCACCTCCGCCAGTTACGAGAACAATCGGTGAATATGCGCGACCCGATGTCAATTCTATTCATCAAAGTGTTATCAGACCAACCATTAATGCCAATAACTTTGAGATTAAACCTAATGTCATTCAAATGCTTCAAAACTCAGTTCTATTTCATGGACTTCCGAATGAAAATCCCAATGATCATATCTCAAGTTTCTTAGAAATCTGTGATACTTTCAAAATAAATGGTGTCTCAAATGGTGTCTCGAAAGATGCTATCCGATTACGTCTTTTTCCCTTCTCATTAAAGGAGAAAGCCAAACTCTGGCTTAATTCCCTTCCAGCTGGTTCCATCACTACATGGAACGATTTGGCCGAAAAATTTGTGCTTAAATATTTTCCACCTTCGAAAACAACCAAATTACGGAATGATATTTCATCCTTTAGTCAGCAAGAAGGAGAATCCCTTTATGACACTTGGGAAAGATACAAAGATCTTCTTAGAAGATGCCCACATCATGGACTACCCCCTTGGTTAGAAGTTCACACTTTTTACAACGGGTTGTCCAATGAAGCTCGTCAAATGATTGATGCTGCTGCAGGAGGAGCTCTTACAAGCAAAACCCCAGAAATGGCTTATGAACTCATCGAGGATATGGCAATGAATAATTACCAATGGCAATCTCCAAGAGGTTCGCAACCCAAATCATCGGGGATAATTCCAGTTGATCCTGTCAAGCTGCTATCTTCACAAGTGGAGGCATTATCTAAAAAGGTTGATAGCATGAAGGTTAACTCGATTCAAACTCTTTGTGACCTTTGTGAAGGACCCCATTCAAGCAAAGATTGTCAAAATGGCAATGTGTATGCTTCTCAAGAAGAAGTAGACTTCGTAAGCTCTCAACAAAGACCACAGAACAATACATTCGACTATAATCCACCATACCATCCAAGTAACCGAAATCATCCAAATTTCAGTTACAGAAATGCTTCTGCAAGTTCAAATCCATCACCCCCTGGAAACCGACCTCCGATACAACCAAATCCACCATACCCTAATCAAGGTCCGGTTCAAAATCAATTCCAACCTAGACCAAACCAACAGTTTGGGAATCAAAATCAACAATTCAATTCTAATCTGATTTCCAACAAAATTTCCAATATGGAAAATCTTCTTGAAAAATTTGTCTCTGTTTCAGAAACACGTTTTCAACAAATTGAAACTGACATTCGAAATCAACATGCCTCCTTAAAAACATTTGAAAATCAATTAGGACAAATTTCGAAAATGTTAGCCGAACGACCTTCTGGTTCAATTCCGAGTAATACGGAGAAAAATCCAAATGCTCACGTTAATGCCATAACATTACGGAGTGGAACAACCACGAAACCATCGTTCGATCCCACAAAATCCAAAGAATCTGAAAAGGAAATTCTTGAAGAGAAAATAGAAGAACCAAAGGAAAATCAAGATATTGTCAAAGAAAAACCTTCAGTTCCAGAATTCAAGCCAAGAATTCCTTATCCTCAAAGACTAGCAAAAGAAAAGATGGAAGCTCAGTATGGGAAATTCCTGGAATTGTTTAAACAACTCCATGTTAATATTCCATTTATTGAAGCTCTATCTCAAATGCCAAAGTATGCAAAGTTTTTGAAGGATATTCTGAGTAATAAAAGAAAGTTGGAAGATCTTTCCACTGTAACTTTAAATGAAGAATGTTCTGCTATTCTTCAGAATAAGTTACCAATCAAAAAGTCCGATCCAGAAAATTTCTTAATTCCGTGCCTTATTGAGAATCTATGTGTTACTAATGCATTAGCAGATTTAGGTGCAAGCATAAACTTGATGCCTTATTCTGTATATGCAAGATTAGGATTAGGTGAACCTATTCCTACCAGAATGTCAATTCAGTTAGCAGACAGATCAATTAAATTTCCAAAAGGCATAGTGGAAAATGTTTTGGTTAAAGTACAAAATTTCATCTTTCCTGTAGATTTCGTCATATTAGATATGGATGAAGATACCAATATTCCCCTTATATTAGGTCGTCCATTCTTAGCCACAGCCGGGGCTGTGATCGATGTCTGCCGTGGAAAATTAACTTTGAAAGTTGATGATGACGAAGTTACTTTCGATATTAACAAATCGATGAAACACTCCTCTTCTCAAGACGATGTTCTTTATCTTGTCGATATCTTTGACCAATGTGCTCAAAATCTAATTCCATCTTTCATACAAAAATATGATTTCGAAACTCAATCGCTATGTCATAATGTGAATCAAGTATCTGAATTCTTTGAAAAATCACAAGACAATTGTGATAAAACTGAAGATACGGATTTTCATAATGATAATTCTGATTCCGAAGCATTCAAAACTCTTGAAACAACTGAACTTAACAAATCAAAACCATCTGTTATTGAACCCCCGTCTCTTGAGTTAAAAGAACTTCCTTCTCACTTGGAATATGCATTCCTTGAGAAAGATTCGAAATTACCTGTGATCATAGCATCTGATCTTAAAGAAGAAGAAAAAGCTAAGCTTTTACAAGTGTTAAGAAAATACAAAACTGCTATTGCATGGAAGCTTTCAGATATAAAAGGAATTAATCCTTCTTTTTGTACACATAAAATTTTCATGGAGGAAAATTACAAGCCATATGTACAGAGACAAAGAAGACTCAACCCTAACATGCAAGAGGTAGTCAAGAAAGAAGTAATCAAACTACTCGATGCAGGTTTGATTTATCCAATTTCGGATAGCCCATGGGTTAGCCCTGTTCAAGTAGTCCCAAAGAAAGGAGGAATGACCGTTGTGCTAAATGATAAAAATGAACTGATTCCAACCCGTACAGTTATTGGTTGGCGTGTTTGTATAGACTATCGGAAACTCAACGAGTCCACAAGAAAAGATCATTATCCTCTTCCTTTCATTGATCAAATGATAGAGCGTTTAGCAGGAAATTCGTTCTATTGTTTTCTTGATGGTTTATCTGGATATTTTCAAATCCCGATTGCTCCTGAAGATCAAGAGAAAACCACATTTACATGCCCTTATGGTACTTTTGCCTATCGAAGGATGCCTTTTGGGTTATGTAATGCTCCTGCTACTTTTCAAAGATGCATGACAGCAATATTTCATGACTTATTTAAAGATGGTCTTGAAATTTTCATGGACGATTTCTCAGTCTTTGGAAATTCTTTCAATTCTTGTCTTAAGAATTTAGAGAAAGTACTGTCAAGATGTGAGAACACTAATCTCGCGTTAAATTGGGAAAAATGCCATTTCATGGTACGCGAGGGAATTGTTCTTGGTCATAAAATCTCTAGTTCGGGAATTGAGGTTGATAAAGCTAAAACTGACATTATTGCAAAATTACCTCCCCCGACTAATGTCAAAGCCATTAGAAGTTTCCTTGGCCATGCTGGCTTTTATCGAAGGTTCATTGAAGATTTTTCAAAAATATCTAAACCTTTGACTAAGCTAATGGAAAAGGATACTCCTTTTTGTTTTTCTCTTGAATGTTTAACTTCGTTTAATTTATTAAAGGAGAAACTAATAAAATGCACCTATACTTGCTAGCCCTGATTGGTCTTTACCATTTGAAATAATGTGCGATGCTAGTGACTATGCAGTAGGTGCTGTTTTAGGACAAAGAAAAGAAAAACGATTTCATCCAATCCATTACGCAAGTAAAACCTTAACCGATGCACAAGAAAACTACACTGTAACTGAAAAAGAACTCTTGGCAGTCGTATTTGCTTTTGATAAATTTAGATCCTACTTGATTTTATCAAAAACAGTGGTTTTTACTGATCATTCCGCTCTTAAGTATTTGTTCGCTAAACAAGATGCGAAGCCTCGATTTATTAGATGGATACTCCTACTTCAGGAGTTTGATATCGAAATCCGTTACAAAAGAGGTGCAGAAAACTTAGTGGCAGATCATCTTTCACGGCTTGATAATCCGACCTTAGAAGCTCTCGATGAAACCGTTATTCACGATACTTTTCCTGATGAATTCCTTTTGAATTTATCAATTGTTGATGACACTCCTTGGTTCGCCGATTTCGCGAATTATCTAGCAGGAAGAGTCATGAGAAAAGGACTGACTTATCAACAGAAGAAGAAATTCTTCTCTGATCTGAAACACTATTTCTGGGATGATCCTTATCTTTTCAAGATAGGATCTGATTCCATCATTCGAAGATGTGTAAGTGAGACCGAAGCAAAAAGCATTCTTGATCATTGCCACAAAGGACATACTAGTGGTCATAATGGACCTCGATACACTGCTAAGAAAATCTTAGATTCAGGATTTTATTGGCCAACCATTTTTAAAGATGCTTTTGTTTATGTCAAATCGTGCGATGCATGCCAAAGAGCAGGAAACATCTCTGCCAGAAACGAAATGCCTCAGAATAACATTCAAATAACTGAAATATTTGAAGTGTGGGGTATTGATTTTATGGGACCTTTCCCAAACTCACATGGAAATAAATACATCCTTGTAGCAGTTGATTATTTTTCCAAATGGGCAGAAGCACAAGCTTTGCCTACCAACGATGCAAGGGTGGTTTCAAAATTCTTAAAAAAGTTATTTTCTCTATTTGGAACCCCAAAGGCACTAATCAGTGACCGGGACACTCATTTTTGTAATTCACAGCTCGAGAAGGTATTGAAACGATATGGGGTAACCCATAGGTTTTCTACACCTTACCATCCGCAAACGAGTGGTCAAGTCGAAGTTACAAACAGAGGATTAAAAAGAATTTTGGAAAGAACCGTGGGTAATAATCTAAAAGAATGGTCCGATAAGCTAGATGATGCACTTTGGGCATTCAGAACAGCATATAAAACACATGTTGGTACTACACCATATAGGTTGGTTTATGGCAAAGCATGTCGTTTACCAGTTGAACTCGAACATAAAGCATATTAGGCTCTTAAAAATCTAAATCTCGATGTTTCGACTTCAAAAGAAAAGCGTTTGCTCGATTTGAATGAACTCGATGAGTTAAGGCTACAAGCATATGAGAATTCAAAAATATACAAAGAAAGAACAAAGAAAAACCACGATAGCCGACTGAAGGACAAAAGAGAATTCCAGCCGGGAGATCGTGTTCTTTTGTATAATTCTCGTCTTCGCTTGTTTCCAGGAAAATTAAAGTCAAGATGGACAGGTCCCTATGTAGTGCATAAATCATATCCTTATGGTGCCGTTGATTTGGTAAACTTTGAAGGTAACATTTTTAAAGTTAATGGTCACCGTGTGAAACACTATTTAGGCATTCCACTTGAAAATGAACCAACTGAGGTACTGATGCTTCAGTATGAGTTTCTTTGATAATAAAGAAACATTCGTCTTTTACCGGGAGACGGAAAAGAACTGGAAATGCTTTCAGTAGGATCTTTTGCTTTACTTTCCTGTTTTTATTTTCGCACTAATTTGCCTTTAAATGTTAGAGTAGAAATTATTGACAGAGATGGACAGAATATGAAACAATTTAAAAGAGCTACAGAAACTTCTGTAGAAAACATCACGCTCTGCAATCAAACAGAGAGCGAGAAAAGTAGGATAATGTTGAAAATATGATGTGCCTATACTGTAACACCCTGTAAATAGGCCTAGCAGTGTAGGGTTGTACTTTTTGCTTTAGAGCTTGTACAGTGACATTAAGTGAAATTAACTAAGTGTTTTGTGTGACTAACGTGTACTGTGTTAATTAATGTGATTATGTGAAAAGTGTCAAACGTGTCTAGAAGTGATGTCGTGTTATGCGGTTTCGTGTAATGATTCCGTAAATATCCTCGTTGGTTAAAACGGGATGGCGTGTGTTAAGTTGCATGTTGGAAAGGGGAACAAAATACCCCTTGTTTAATTGTGTGACCCCAAGGTCGGCATATGTATGCCTTATCCCCTGGGTCAAGCTCAAACACACACACCAACACTTTCAAGTACGTACAAACTCAAACACACACATGTACTAGGAGCTTTTGAAGAATTGATCAAGAAACAAGTTAATAAAAGTGATTCTAGTGTCAAATCGATAGCTTCTCCACTGATCTTCCTTTTGCTTGTAAGTGTTTTTCACCATGAAGTCTTGTTTTGTGTTCTTGGTGAGAATACACCATTTTGTGGTGTATGATTGTGTTTTAAGTGGATTAAATTGTGTCAAATGTGTTTATAAGTATCTAAGGGTGACAAATAACATGTACAAACGATTGAATATAGTATCAATCGAGTTTTGGTGTAAAAAACGAGTAATTGCAGAACTGTGCAAAAACAGGGACGAAGGTCTGCTGTTCGTCGACATCCTACGGGCGTAGGTAGTGTTCCTTACGGCCGTAGTAAGCCTTGTGTATACACTACGGCCGTAGGCAGGGTTACTGCGGCCGTAGGATGTGTTTTTGTGTGGGTTACCGTCTACGGACGATGAAACAAGGACTACGGGCGTAGGTACGTAACCTACGGTCGTAGTTCATCAAAGAATAGCTACTACGGGTGTAGGAATAGGTTCCTACGGCCGTAGTACATGATTCATTGGGAAGAAACTCTGCGGGCGTAGTGGGTTGACCCTACGGCCGTAGTAAGGTATTATTATGTGTCCTACGGCCGTAAGACATGTACACTACGGCCGTAGTAGGCTGTTCAGTGTGGACAGCTTATGTAACTTGTGTTTTAACTTGTGTGTGTTACGTGTAAGTGATAACCAAGCCTGAACCTTATGTGTTAGGTGATTCGGACGACTCAGTGTGTTCTTGGGATTCTCGGATCCATATCTGCCTCTTGTGATATCGAGGTGAGTACCGGTTTCCCATAAGACTCAGTAAGTAGGGCTATTATGTGCCTGTGTTGTGTGCTACGTGATATAGTGATATAGTGTTATAAGTGATACAGTGTTATAGTGATACCATGTGATATAAATTGTGATATGTGATACGCATGCGTACTGTTGACCCTATGGGTCAAACGTGTTTATGATTCCTGTCCGGACAGACGAAGGGGTTGAGATCAGTCGCCGATGCGGCTGGGTCCCTTGAGTGTTATTCAGGGATTAGCGGTTCCCACGAGTGATTTTCTGGGGTAAAGGTTCTGCAGGCCGCCGTTCCTCGACAAAAACAGGGGGGGTCTTGGTTTGTAACTAAGGCCTAATTGAGCTCAGGTGGCTCCGCAACGTGCTCGGGGGGTTGCCCTTCGTTTCCCCTCCAGCATGGATTGGTGTTGCTGACTTCTCAGTTGGATTCGTTGAGCGGGATTTGCAACCCCGCAAGATATGATCCTGCTGATATGTTGGCACACCGCTATGTGATAACTTAGCATTGTTTGTTTTATTGTGACGTGATAGCATGCTTATTGGTGCTTATGTGATACTTGTACTCACTAGCTAGTGTAGCTAATGGTTCGTGATATTTCCCTTTTTGCAGGTTAGTGATAAGATGGCCTAGCGAGGCGGGTTGCTGTGGGTAGTGTTATTGTATATATCTTTTGGAACACTTGTAGTTTATTAACTCTGATACTGTTTAACGATGGTCGGTGCGTAGTGGTAACACTGGCTTAATTTTGGTACTTGGCGCGATTCGTTGTTTGTGATCGCCAAGTTGATAAGCAATACTTAATATGTAATCAGTGGTTCATTCCGCTGCAAACTGTTGGTGTAAATAAAGTTTTAATTTACTCTAATTTTAAGCTCGTGAAACCGGTGTTACAATTAGGTATCAGAGCCTTAGTTTGAGGGAATCGGGTACTTGTGAAAGTATTCGATCTCAAACTCGGGCTTGACCATCGTTAAGTGTTCCTAGAGGGGTAATTGGGGCTGAGTGTGAGCGTTATGTGTTTATTGCTCAATGTGAACTAATTTGTGTGTTAGTAAATTGTGATTAAGTGTAATAAACGTGTTCGCCCCTTGTGTATAGAAAGTGAGTGAGTAGAATGTCTGAACGACGTGCTAACACTGAGGAAGCTCTGAACGAGATGGAGGATGAAGCCTCACATCACCATGCTGAAACCCAGGAGGAGTCTTCTTGGCGAAACACTCAGGGCTCATGGCAGGGAAGAGATTCTGAGGCGTATATTTTGTTGCATGAGGAGGAGCTTCGCTCGACTAGGGAGCTACTGAGGGAAGCTATTAAGGGCAAGCAACGTGAGCAGTGTTCTTACAAAAAGTTTAAGTCTTGCGGGCCGAAGGTGTATGAGGATAGTGATAATCCCTCAGAGACTATCCGTTGGTTGCGCGAGACGGATCAAGTGTTTGAGTCCTGTGATTGTGAAGCTGAGAACCGTGTCAAGTATGCGGGTCGTATGTTAAAAGGCAAAGCTCTGGATTGGTGGGATACTGTGAAAGATACGCTGAGTAAAGAGGTGGTTGCTGCTCTGACATGGGAGCAGTTTGCCGAAAAAGTGAAGAGCAAGTACTGTACTGATTACGATCTTGAGAGGATGGAGAACGAGTTCAATGCTCTCCGTAAGGGAGACAAACCGGTGGAGGACCTTATCCATGCCTTTACTGATAAGGTAAGGTTTATACCACACCTTGTGACTGATGAGAGGGCAAAAATGCGGAAGTTTGTGAATATGTTGCCGCTAGAGGATCGAACTCACGTGAGAGCTGCAGTTTCTTTGGATCGGGCGTTTGAGATAGCCCGACAGATTGATGGTGATCGTCGCCAGTGTAAGGGTGATCAGACTGTGGAGGGCCAGAAGAGGAAGTTTCAGCAGTATTCAAAGGCTGGTACTTCAAAAGGGAAAGCTGCTGCGGGTGGGAAAGTGGATTCGAGTAAGAAACCGAGGTTTGATAATCCTTGGTGTTCTTTGTGCCGTACTTACCATTCTGGTGACTGCTCGAAGGCTACTACCAGATGTATGAGATGTGGTGAGAAGGGGCACGCAGCTACAGAGTGTTCGTTCAAGGAGAATGTTTGTTTCAAATGTCAAAAGCCGGGGCACAGGATTACAGAGTGCCCAAAGAGACAGAGGGGTGATACTGGAGCTGGAGCTGGTGGGTCTTCTGTTCAACCTAAGAAAGATGGCGCTCCTCGCGCCAAGGGTCGGGCTTTTCAGATGACAACTGAAGAAGCCAAAGCTGCTGGAGACGTGATTACTGGTACTTTTCTTGTAAATTCTGTTCCAGCATGTGTGTTATTTGATTCTGGAGCTACCCGTTCTTTTATATCTGTGGCTTTCCGTGATAAACTGCAATTGCCTATATCTGTATTACCTTAGCCGATTAAAGTTGAAATTGCTAGTGGTAAGGTAGTTTCGGTTACGGATAGTGTTCCCTGTGTTAACCTTGACGTGGACGGGAATAGTTTCCCTATCTCTTTTCTTCTCATGCCAATTGCGGGCTTTGATGCGGTCGTTGGCATGGATTGGCTCAGTGGCCTGAACGCGGAGATTCTGTGTTCGAAAAAGATGGTGAAGATTCCTTTACCCGATGGGTCTTGTGCTGTAGCTCGAGGGGAACGTCGAGAGTCTGATATTCCTCTTATTTCGGTGATGAAAGCTCGTAGATCAATTTCTAAAGGCTGCGAGTTTTATCTAGCTCACGTGATTGATGCAAAGCTAGAAAAGAAAGTGGTCAAAGATATTCCGGTAGTGTCAGATTATCCGGAGGTGTTTCCAGACGAATTGCCGGGTTTGCCGCCGGTAAGAGATGTAGAGTATAAAATTGACCTTGTTCCAGGGGCTACGCCTGTAGCTAAAGCTCCATACCGTCTTGCTCCTTCAGAGGTGCGAGAGATGATGACTCAGTTACAGGAGTTACTTGACAAGGGCTTCATTCGCCCAAGTTCATCCCCGTGGGGAGCTCCTGTGCTATTTGTGAAGAAAAAGGATGGAACCATGCGTATGTGTATCGATTACCGGGAGCTGAATAAGCGAATGGTAAAGAATAAATACCCTCTTCCGCGTATTGATGATTTGTTCGATCAATTGCAGGGAGCGACTTGCTTCTCTAAGATTGATCTTCGTTCTGGCTACCACCAGGTGCGGGTTAGTGAAGGTGATATTCCTAAAACTGCTTTTCGCACTCGATATGGCCACTATGAGTTTTTGGTTATGCCGTTCGGCTTAACCAACGCGCCTGCTGTGTTTATGGATATGATGAATCGGATTTGTCGTCCTTTCTTGGATAAATCCGTAATTGTGTTTATCGATGATATTCTTGTGTATTCCCGAAGTGAAGCCGAGCACGAGTTACATTTACGGCAAGTTCTTGACACTCTCAAGCGAGAGAAGCTTTATGCAAAGTTGTCAAAGTGTGAGTTCTGGCTTCGTGAAGTGCATTTCCTTGGTCATGTGATCTGCAGGGATGGTGTTAAAGTGGATCCGGCGAAAGTCGATGCAGTGATGAACTGGGGAGTTCCCCGAACTCCTTCTGAAGTTCGTAGTTTTCTCGGCCTAGCTGGATATTATAGGCGGTTTATTCGTGATTTTTCTAAACTTGCAGGTCCCTTGACTAAGCTTACTCGGAAAGATGTTGCTTTTGTGTGGTCGGAGGCGCAAGAACAAGCGTTTCAATCTCTGAAACGGCTATTGTGTGAGGCTCCGATTCTTTCCTTGCCCGACGGGTCTGAGGACTTCGTCGTTTATTGTGATGCTTCTTATTCGGGGCTTGGCTGCGTGTTAATGCAGCGTGATAAAGTGATAGCATATGCGTCTCGACAGTTAAAGCCACATGAAAGTAACTATCCGACCCATGATCTTGAGCTAGCTGCTGTTGTGTTTGCTCTGAAACTGTGGCGGCATTATCTGTACGGTACCAAGTGTGTGGTCTGTACGGATCACAAAAGTCTGCAATACGTGTTTACACAGAAAGAGCTCAATATGAGACAGCGGCGTTAGCTCGAGTTGATCAAAGATTACGACTGTGAGATCCGTTATCATCCTGGTAAAGCCAATGTGGTGGCGGATGCTCTTAGTCGCAAAAGCTCGTCAGCTGAGGCGAAGTTTATGAAGCTTGTGGTGATTTCTGATATTCTTGCGAGATTGAAGGAAGCACAATCTGTGGCCTTGCGTGACGAGAATCTTGCAGCTGAAGTGATGCGAAAACAAAAAGATATGCTTAAAGATGATAGCCGTGGGCTAAAGACTTTTCAGTCTCGTGTTTGGGTACCTCTATATGGGGGAAATCGTGAATTGATTCTACAAGAGGCTCACCAGTCTCGACTGTCTGTTCATCCGGGCAGTACCAAAATGTACCATGATCTGAAATCTTTGTACTGGTGGCCTACTTTAAAGCGAGACATTGCTTCTTACGTGGAAAAGTGTCAAATATGTGCGCAAGTGAAGACCGAGCATCAGAAACCATACGGTAATCTTCAGCAACTTAAATTCCTGAGTGGAAGTGGGATAATATCACGATGGATTTCGTAACAAAGTTGCCAAAAACGCTCAGAGGGCACGATGCTATTTGGGTCATAGTTGACCGTTTGACCAAAAGTGCTCATTTTCTGGCTATCAGCGAGTCTACCTCGTTGGATAAATTAGCAAAGTTGTATATTGCTGAAGTGGTGTCGCGCCATGGAGTGCCGTGTTCTATTGTGTCAGATCGCGATCCGCGGTTTACTTCGAATTTTTGGCAGAGTTTACAGCGTGAGCTTGGCACTCGTGTTCACTTGAGCACGGCGTACCATCCTCAGACAGACGGTCAGTCAGAGAGAACTATCCAAACCCTAGAGGACATGCTTCGCGCATGTGTACTTGAGTTCGGTGGAGCGTGGGATTCACATCTGCCGTTGATTGAGTTTGCTTACAACAACTCATACCATTCCAGTATTGGGATGCCTCCATTCGAGATGTTATACGGGAGACGTTGTCGCACTCCCACGTGTTGGCTAGAGCCTGGCGAGAAGCAGTTCGCCGGACCTGAAATTGTGCAAATTACTGCCGATAAAGTGAGAGTGGCACGTGAAAAGTTGAAAGCCGCTCGTGATCGACAGAAAGTGTACGCTGACCCGAGACGTCGGCCGGTGGTGTTTAATGAGGGCGATCGGGTTTTCCTGAAAGTCTCTCCATGGAAGGGTGTTATCCGCTTTGGCCGTAAAGGCAAATTGAGTCCGCGTTTCATAGGACCGTTCAAGATCCTGCGCAGAGTCAATGATCAAACCGTGTCTCTGGAGTTGCCTCCAGAACTTGAGGGTATTCACAATACCTTCAACGTGTGTTACTTGCGTAAGTGTAAAGTGGATGAGAGTCAAATTCTGCCACTGCAGGAGCTGAGAGTTGATGCTTCAAAGCGCCTCGTTGAGGAACCTGTTGAGATTCTCGGCTCAAAGACTAAAAAGCTACGTAAGAAAGTGATCAAGCTCGTTCTTGTGAAGTGGAAATATAACCTAGGTTCGAATATGACCTGGGAAACTGAAGATGATATGCGATCTCGGTATCCCCGCCTGTTCGTGAGTGATCAGATTCCGAGGACGGAATCTTCTTAAGGGGGATAGATTTGTAACACCCTGTAAATAGGCCTAGCAGTGTAGGGTTGTACTTTGTGCTTTAGAGCTTGTACAGTGACATTAAGTGAAATTAACTAAGTGTTTTGTGTGACTAACGTGTACTGTGTTAATTAATGTGATTATGTGAAAAGTGTCAAACGTGTCTAGAAGTGATGTCGTGTTATGCGGTTTCGTGTAATGATTCCGTAAATATCCTCGTTGGTTAAAACGGGATGGCGTGTGTTAAGTTGCATGTTGGAAAGGGGAACAAAATACCCCTTGTTTAATTGTGTGACCCCAAGGTCGGCATATGTATGCCTTATCCCCTGGGTCAAGCTCAAACACACACACCAACACTTTCAAGTACGTACAAACTCAAACACACACATGTACTAGGAGCTTTTGAAGAATTGATCAAGAAACAAGTTAATAAAAGTGATTCTAGTGTCAAATCGATAGCTTCTCCACTGATCTTCCTTTTGCTTGTAAGTGTTTTTCACCATGAAGTCTTGTTTTGTGTTCTTGGTGAGAATACACCATTTTGTGGTGTATGATTGTGTTTTAAGTGGATTAAATTGTGTCAAATGTGTTTATAAGTATCTAAGGGTGACAAATAACATGTACAAACGATTGAATATAGTATCAATCGAGTTTTGGTGTCAAAAACGAGTAATTGCAGAACTGTGCGAAAACAGGGACGAAGGTCTGCTGTTCGTCGACTTCCTACGGGCGTAGGTAGTGTTCCCTACGGCCGTAGTAAGCCTTGTGTATACACTACGGCCGTAGGCAGGGTTACTGCGGCCGTAGGATGTGTTTTTGTGTGGGTTACCGTCTACGGACGATGAAACAAGGACTACGGGCGTAGGTACGTAACCTACGGTCGTAGTTCATCAAAGAATAGCTACTACGGGTGTAGGAATAGGTTCCTACGGCCGTAGTACATGATTCATTGGGAAGAAACTCTGCGGGCGTAGTGGGTTGACCCTACGGCCGTAGTAAGGTATTATTATGTGTCCTACGGCCGTAAGACATGTACACTACGGCCGTAGTAGGCTGTTCAGTGTGGACAGCTTATGTAACTTGTGTTTTAACTTGTGTGTGTTACGTGTAAGTGATAACCAAGCCTGAACCTTATGTGTTAGGTGATTCGGACGACTCAGTGTGTTCTTGGGATTCTCGGATCCATATCTGCCTCTTGTGATATCGAGGTGAGTACCGGTTTCCCATAAGACTCAGTAAGTAGGGCTATTATGTGCCTGTGTTGTGTGCTACGTGATATAGTGATATAGTGTTATAAGTGATACAGTGTTATAGTGATACCATGTGATATAAATTGTGATATGTGATACGCATGCGTACTGTGGACCCTATGGGTCAAACGTGTTTATGATTCCTGTCCGGACAGACGAAGGGGTTGAGGTCAGTCGCCGATGCGGCTGGGTCCCTTGAGTGTTATTCAGGGATTAGCGGTTCCCACGAGTGATTTTCTGGGGTAAAGGTTCTGCAGGCCGCCGTTCCTCGACAAAAACAGGGGGGGTCTTGGTTTGTAACTAAGGCCTAATTGAGCTCAGGTGGCTCCGCAACGTGCTCGGGGGGTTGCCCTTCGTTTCCCCTCCAGCATGGATTGGTGTTGCTGACTTCTCAGTTGGATTCGTTGAGCGGGATTTGCAACCCCGCAAGATATGATCCTGCTGATATGTTGGCACACCGCTATGTGATAACTTAGCATTGTTTGTTTTATTGTGACGTGATAGCATGCTTATTGGTGCTTATGTGATACTTGTACTCACTAGCTAGTGTAGCTAATGGTTCGTGATATTTCCCTTTTTGCAGGTTAGTGATAAGATGGCCTAGCGAGGCGGGTTGCTGTGGGTAGTGTTATTGTATATATCTTTTGGAACACTTGTAGTTTATTAACTCTGATACTGTTTAACGATGGTCGGTGCGTAGTGGTAACACTGACTTAATTTTGGTACTTGGCGCGATTCGTTGTTTGTGATCGCCAAGTTGATAAGCAATACTTAATATGTAATCAGTGGTTCATTCCGCTGCAAACTGTTGGTGTAAATAAAGTTTTAATTTACTCTAATTTTAAGCTCGTGAAACCGGTGTTACATATACAATCAAAATCTTACAAGGAATTGCTGACAATATCACAATCTGACTGCGCTAGTGCATTAAGGGATGATCCGTTTAAGCTAAAAACTGAAAAGATAATCAGGTCGAAAAGCAATGCTAGCGAGATGGTTAAGTATTTTTGTCAAACTCCAAGTAAGTAAGTCACATCCAAAATCGCACTAAGGTATAATCTATTCCTGCTTATTATTATTAAAGTTGCTTTCATATTGACAATAATTAGTCTTGAAGATCTGACTCTAAAAGATTCCGCATTTCAAAGCGTTAAACTGTTCGCTTACATACCGTACAAATAGTATGTAGCTTGTTTATATTGTTTTGTTGTTTGTTCGTAGCGTAGTTGTTTTATCCGTATTATTCCTTGTCATTTTGTCACATATCAAAGAGTGTTGTGTTTTGAAACGTTCCTAAGTGTTTAAATTCGAAAATAGAATAAAAGGTGCAAAACATTTCTTACGCGACGCGGAATTTGTCGAACAGGTTTTTAAAATAAAACCCCAAATTCTGTTCAAAACACACACATACACACAACGCGAAACCCTAACCCTTCGACGCGGAATCCACTCCCGACCAAACTCCAACCGATTTCAGGCTACAAATCGATCATCGTACCTCGTAATCGACAAAGGTATATTCAAAAACCCCCTTTTTGCGTTTTTCGGCCTAATCCGGGAGGTATTTTACATATTTGGTTCGATTGACCTCGGATTAGTAGTTAATAGCATGCTAGAAGTGATTAGGATTGTTTATTTTGTGTTTTAGCATGATAAATTTCTCGAAAAATAAAGCTTTTATTCGATTTTTGAAAAACCCTAAAATATCGAAACTTTGAGGACTGATTTCTCTCAAACTAGTGGATGAATCTGATTAAAACTAGTCCACATTGCTTAATCGCTAGTATAAGATCAAAATGGGACTAGTTTGGTAGACTGATTTTGCAAATGGCACTGTTCATCATCGTCCCAGGATCCGCGCCGCGTAACCAGAGAACTCCGCGCCGCGGAAAGTGCTTTGACCTAGTTTTGGCTTTTGTTGACTTTTTCAAACTGTTTTTCCTGATTATTTATCTTTCATGCTTAATGTTAATGCTGGAATTATCATTAGAATAGTCATACCTATAACATAGGTCATTTTGCATATTTCTCTGATTTAAAACTGTATTCAGATGGTACAGAGATCCAGAGGAAGAGCAAGAGCTCAGAGGGGAGCCCCAGCCGTCGCACCTCAGATTCCACATGTTCCACACCGCTGGCTAGACTTCCCAGCTCTTATTGATGACGAGGTCGAAAGCACAGAGTATGTTTCTAGGTTAGCACCATTACTACCTAGAGTTATAGATATAGGTATCTCTGTAGATTGGGAACTTTTAGATAGATTACACTTGAGTCCACTCATTCAGCGCTACCTTCGCCATAGATATAGATCCGAGGGTGGACCTATGTTATTTACCTATCATGGTTGGCGCAGACTTTTCAGCATACATGAGCCTATATATAGGGAGCTAGTTCTAGAGTTCCTATCCACTGTCCACTTTGATGCCACTTCCCTAGACTACATAGATCCGACTGTCCTACGATTTAGATTGGGAGGGCAGCAGAGGCAGTTGAGCATTAGAGAGTTTGCTTGGAGAGTAGGCTTGTACACTAGGGAAGAGACCGAGAACCCTCAGTTTATACCATTCCTAACAGTTGCATTGAGAGGGCATCCTTCTACCTTTTCCGGTGCTGAGTTCTGGCGAAAGATCGCCCATGGAGTATATTATTCAGATTTGCTTTTCTTTTTATTCCTTATTTACTTTGCACCCTCCTTTCTTCTCTTTTTTACTTTTCAGCCCCTACTTTTGTTACTCTTCTTTCTTTTTATTCCTTTTTCACTTTGCACCCTCATTTCTTCCCTTTTTTACTTTTCAGCCCCTACTTTTGTTACTCTTCTAGCTATCTCCCTTTTTTCTTTTTGTCTTTTTTATTGAAAGAATTGTGTTTTAATTTTTTGAATTTCATATGCATTTTTTCCTTTTGAAATTATATTGAATTTTCCTTCCTTTCAATTTTTTTTCTTTATCATTCTTAAAGTTACGGTTTTTTACTTTAATTACGAAACTAGATATGATTTTAATTTTTCTTTTGTTTTCTTACTAATATTACCTACTTGGTTTTATTCTTTCTATTTTTATATTAATGATTCGGTATATAAAAAATTGTTTGAAAGTCAAAAGACGTTAATATAAGAAAAGATTAAAAAAATATTAAAATAACATACACTTTCCAAATGAAACCAAAAAAGGCTACAAAACCTAAACTATATCTAAAAATATAAATTCGTAGCGAAGCACGGATTCACAACACTCGTTAATATACAATTGTTCAAATAAACTCTATTATTGTGTGTAGGAAAGTATAAGGGCACTAATTAAATAGGTCATGGATGTTGCATGGCTAAGCTAAATTCAAGGATGCTAAGGGCACTTCACAAACATTTAAAAGAACTGAACCAAGCCTCTCTTACAATAAAGTTTTGAAAAGAAATTCTAGCACCTTTCGTACGTTTATCTAAGAGTTAATTACTAAAATGGTCCATGTGGTTTGCACAAAGTCACTTAATTGATCCTTTAACTTTAAAAAATAACTAGGATGGTTTCTACTATTGCATATAAGTCCTGTACATGGTCCCTGAATCTAATCTCCATCTAAATAAGACGTTAACCTCATTTTTAGGAGGGGTATTTCGGTTATTTTGCATCAAATGTCAATAAAGTTGAAAAGCTTTTCACCTTTAGTCACTTGATGTCAGTTACCACCTCCATTACCCCCTCCATTTTCACGAGTCTATATACTCTCTTCTACCTCCATTCTTCATGCTCAAAACCCTAATTTCATCATTTTCTCCAAAACAATGTTGACATTGTAGATGATTAGAGGAAACGACATTACGAATGTTGACCTTCTTTTAAGTCTATGATAAGGAAATGGCATTTTCAGTGTTTCATACCTACTTTGAAACCAATGGTTGTCACCGATCTTGATAATGTTTGTGCAGATTAAAATCCCAACTTTTACTCTTTCAAGTTTTATCATGGTGGTGTGTTCACAACCAAGAAGCCATGTAAGTATGTAAATGTCAAGATTTAGAATAATGGTTGTCACTGATCTTGATAATGTTTGTACAGATCAAAATCCCAACTTTTTCTCTTTCAAGTTTTATCATGGTGATGTGTTCACAACCAATAAGCCATGTAAGTATGTAAATAGCAGAGTTATGTTGATTTGGTAGATATCGATGTTTTTTCTATGCATGATGTAAATGACATGATGAAAGAGTTAGGTAACAATGGGGATGAGGCCATGTATTATCATTTTCTAAATCATGAGCTTAGCTTAAACTATAGGTTGATGTCGTTGGGTAGTGATGGTGATGTCATTAAGTTAAGTGAGTGTTTAGGAAAACACAAGTTCAGATCTGTGTATGTTAAACATGGAATGACAGTGTTGGACATCTATTTTAAATCACCAAATAGTTCGGAAGTTATTATTGAGGAGTTAGAAAATAACACTAGTCAAAGACCTAAGACTAATGTAAAAAAGAAAAGTCAAAAAAGATTATTACTTGAATGGAACAACCAAAGCCAAGAAAGTTGCATTGATTATACTCACTTTGGCTCATCTACAGTCAATGTTCAATCTGATCAAACCCAAGTTGGCTCATCTAGTGTCAATGTTTAGTGTGATCGAACACAAATTGACCAACCTAGTGTCAATGTCCAATCTGCTTTGTTAGGGGATATATTTGATTCTGAGTTTAATACTTTTTAGGGGGATGAAGAATTGAACAACACTAACATAGATGTCAATGTGAGTAATGAAAAGGGTAAACAAGTCTTAGATGATAATGATTTTTTTAGGGTTTTGATGATGGTGATGGAGATGGAGATGGAGATGATAGTGACTACATAAATGATGATGAAAATCCATTTTTTGATATAGAAGTTGACATGAGGGATTTCGATTGCAATGTTGACTTTAAAGCTGAGTTTGTTAGGTTAGAAAAACTTGTAGAAGAGCATGAATCTGATATAGTGGTTGATGAGGCTGTTATAGACAATGATGAATTTAATAGTAGGGATGAGAAGGGTATAAATGGCCACAGGAGGAAACTGTTATAGAATCTTAGAAAAGGAGGGTGAGAGAACTTGTATAGGAACTAAAGAAACCGTTTTCTATGTATAGGAATACATGTCTATAGTCAAGGAGTATTAAACATTGCACTTATAAATATCTAGCACGGGAGATTGATGAGTAAATTGAAACCAACCCTGAAGTCCTGTTAGAGAACTTAGAGAGCAATCAGAAAAGAAGTTGGATTTTGGGGTTTCAAGGATGAAAGCTTTTAGAGCTAAGTCTAGTACTACTATGCAGACCATTGGGGATTTAATCAGAAATATAAATAACTAAGAGACTATTGTTTAGAACTCCAGGCTACAAATTCAGAAACTTCATTTTAAGATTGAAGTTGAACTAGGCTTAGAAAATACAGATACAAGAGTGTTTAGGAGAATTATATGTCTGTCTTGCTGCTATTAGATTTGGTTTTAAAGTGCTTGGAAGGGACCTTTTAGGATTGGATGTGCATTTATGAAAGGACCATACTCTAGTCAACTATTGATAGCAGTTGGATTAGACTCAAACAATGGTGTCTATCATGTGGCTTATGCAATAGTTGAAGCTGAAACAAGCAATTTTTGGAAATGGTTTTTATATTGTCTTGGTGATGATTTGGATTTGGGATCAAGGTCCAATTTCACCTTCATATCACATAGACAAAGGGTAAATAATTTAGACCTTTATGTTTCTTTTGCATATTTAGTCCTTCTTGTATAGGGTAAAAAAATTTAGACCTTTGTGTAGGGTTTAGTTCAAGCTGTTGCAAGTGTGTTCCGGTCAGTAGAACATAGGTATTGTCTTAGACACATGCATGAAAATATGAAGCTTCAATGGAGAGGGAGGGCATACAAAGACCTCTTATGGAGGTGTGCTACAACAACAACAATCCCATTGTTTGAGAAATGCATGTATGATGTCACGAAATTTAATGAAGACACTTACAAGCGGTTTGCAAAGATACCACCTCAACACTGGTCTAGATCTCATTTCTCATCTATGTAATATTTTATGTTCTTAATGTCTTTAATGATAAGGATTGTGAATGACCTTTTAATAATAAATTATCAAGGAGGGCCAATTCAGATGTGCTTTTGGACAACATGTGTGAGGTAGACATGGGCAAAAACGGTCCTGGACCGGTCCTGGACCACGCCGGTCCGGTCCGGTCCGGACCGGGTCGGTCCCTTGCCGGTCCGGTCCTCGGCGGACCGGTCTTCGCGTAAGACCATTTCGATAAATTCGGTCCTCGGGCGGTTCTAGACCACTTCCGGACCGGTCCAAGTCCGGACCGGTCCGACTTCGGTCCTGGACCGGTACGTTTTTCGGTCGGGTATTTTCCGGTTCGGTTTAGACATTTCCGGGTTTTTTAATTCCGTTTTTCGGCCGGGTTTTTTTAGTTTTTCAGTCGGGTTTTTTTTTTTTTAGTTTTCGGTTTGTTTTTTTGTTTAAAAAAAAAGTGACTTGTAAATTTAAAAAAAAAATTGCATGTTATAAAATATAAAGTATAAACATATATAATTGCAAGTTAATAAAAACATATAAATAACATTACGATACAATTACGAAATAAAATTACATATTGTTGAAACTTGAATTATATTTTTAACAAGAAAAGGGGACTCTAGCAATGGAGTTTCGGCATGGCCATCACCCCAAGTTAGAGACCCGAAAAATACATATTGTTCGAAAGAAATAACGTCACAAAATATAAAGAGACAACTACTGAAATGGATAGTCGGAATTGATATTCCAATAGTTGTAACTATCGTCGGCATATGGCCCATGCCCATAATAGGCGAAATCGTTCGATTGGACGTTGGATGATGAACCTGCGTTCATTCTATTTTGAGTGTCGTCAACGTATTCTTCGCCGGGTTCGGGTTCTTCACTTTCAGCTTCGGTGTTAGTGTTTGATGTTCCCGATTGGAAGTCTCTATTGTAATCGTCTTCGAGAATCGCTTCCTCCAAATTAGTTATGCCTTCTTCGAGATCCGTATCGTTTTGACATCTTTCCAAAGAATCATAGTAATCCTTAAGCATCACGGCCATTTGCACCGACTCGGCCTTCAACATACACCGCCGTGCGCTTAAAATCCTGCCACTAAGAGAAAAACAACATTCCGAAGCTACGCTACTAGCTTGGACGGTTAGTACGTCCCTAGCCATACGGGCTAGGATCTTAAATTGACCAACGTTTTCTCTTTCTTGCCACCATTTTAATACATCAAATTTTGTAAAATCTTCGGTGCCAATATAATTAGTGTAATCAGTTTCTTTATATATGGAAAGTTCGTCTAAAGACGATTGAACTCGTGTACGTTTCGATTGAGATATATTATTAAACCAAGACGATCCAATGCTAAAAGTATTGTTTGGCCGAGTAGCCGATGTTTGTGAAGTCGAAGACCTCGGGGTGGAAGCAACTTCTCCCCGTGGTGCACATTCATTATCATAAATAGTATATAAGCGTTTAACATAATTTTCAAAATTTGATATACTTATCGTAATCTCATCCGGAGATTGACCCAATGCTTCCCCGATAGTAGTTAAAGATTCCGTTACACCCTTAAAATTAACAAGAGGGTTTAATGCCGAAGCAATCAAAATATTTTGTAAGACTTACACACATTTCGTTGGTAATCATATCCCATGTTTCATCCAAAGAACCAAAAGAGTGTAATGTTCTCAAAATTTCACAAACACCTATCGTAGCGGAGTGAGATGTTGGAAAATATGTTTGTGATAGCATCAATGTGGCTTGATACAAAACTCCCAAACCGGTGTGTAATTCTTCTAAAATAGTCCAATCAGTTTCCGTAATGACTTCATAAAATCGGGGTAGGTGTTCTCGATGATATTCGGTAAGTAAATCTTTATTTTGTATCAAACGCCCTATCATTTTATAAGTCGAGTTCCATCTCACGGGCATATCTAAGAGAGGTCTCAAACATCTTCTTCTTTTTGTTCTACAAAAATGCTCATATTTTTCGAACGCAACGGGTCCGCTTTTAAAAATTGCCTCATTTAAATATTTAAATTTCAAAAGACGAGTTTCCATAGACTCCAAACCTTTTTGGACCGCGAGGTTGAAAATATGACAACAACAACGTACATGTAAAAATTCCCCGTCACATACTGGGTTTAAAACTCGTTTCAATCGTCCCATAGCATTTGTATTGTTGCTTGCATTATCTAAGGTGATTGAAAGTATTTTTTCTTTAATTCCAAAACCATTAAAAATCCTTAATAAAATATCGTAAATTTGTTCACCTCCATGCGGGTGAGGAAAGTTTTCAAAAACAATAATGCGTTTTTGCATAAACCATGTTTTAGGGTCTATCCAATGTATCGTAACACAAATAAATGAATAATGGGTTGTATGTGGAGCGGACCAAATGTCGGTGGTTATGGAAACTCTACCATCGAATCTAGTAAAAAATTCCTTTAAGTCTTGATATATTATTTTCCATTTTGCCATAGCATTACGTTTAAGAGTTCTTCGACTTACAGCGCAATAATGAGGTTGTAGTGCTTTTTTGATAAACCTTGTGACTCTTGGGCGGGAGAAGAAGTCAAATGGTAATGCTTCTTGCATTGTTAACTGCATGCTTAATTCTCTAGCTAAAGCGGCATCGAAACGCCATGTTTGACCATCAACTTGAGTTTGACTCTCAACCGCAGCGGCTTGTTGCGCTAAGCATTTAGTCTAATTTTTTAAAGTTCATATTAGAATAAACTAAGTTCAAGTAATGTAAACTATATTTAACTAAGATCATGTACTTAATTCAAGTATTCAAACTATAGTTATTGATTATAAAGTAATACGTTTGACTACCAAGCAAAGAGTGGCCAGGCAGGTCAGTCGGGGGCAGGATCCTTTCGGTTTAAAACCTTTCGGAAAATCCAACAACCACAAGCCGATCGTGACTATTCTAGACACCACTCTCCGGGTTATATCTACTAGTATTACGATTAGAATGAATAACTAAGTTATGAATAGCTTAAATATATAAAAACTAGTATTTAAATAAACTAAACTTAAATATATAAAAACTAGTATTTAAATAAACTAAACTTAAATATATAAATACTAGTATTTAAATAAACTAAACTTAAATATATAAAAACTAGTATTTAAATAAACTAAACTTAAATATATAAAAACTAGTATTTAAATAAACTAAACTTAAATATATAAATACTAGTATTTAAATAAACTAAACTTAAATATATAAAAACTAGTATTTAAATAAACTAAACTTAAATATATAAAAACTAGTATTTAAATAAACTAAACTTAAATATAAAAGAATACTTACTAAATGTCGAGCGAGAGAAGAATTAGAGCCGGATAAGATATGTCCACAATGCATACACTTCGCGTATTTCTTGTTATTTTGTTTGAGTTGTACAAAATCGTTCCAAATTTTCGCATGTCGATTTGTTTTTGAAACTTCTTCATACGGGAGACTTACGTTGAAATCACTTCGACCCGCGTTCAAATTGCTAGATCCTTCACCGGCCATTTTTTATAATCTTGAAGCAAATCGAAATATTATATAGAACACTTGTATTGTATATAGAACACAAACTTGAATTATAAAACTAGAAAAATCAAGATTCAAGAATGAGAGGATTGGAGATTTGGAGAATGAGAGAATTGAAGATTTGGAGAATGAGAGAATGTGAGAATGTGAGAAAGATTGGTGCAATTTTTGGTTTCAAGAATGGGGTATATATAGGGAAATTTTCGGAAAAAAAAAATTCAAAATCTAGCCGTTGGGACCGGTTCGGACCGGTCTTGGACCGGTTTGGACCGGTTCGGACCGGTTTTTTACCGTTTTTTTCAAAAAACATATCCGTTGGAACTTGGACCGGTTTGGACCAAGTTTGGACCGGTTCGGTCCTGGACCGGTCTTGGACCGTTTTTGGACCGGTTCGGGTTTTGGACCGGTTCGGCCCGGTTCGGACCGTTTTTCGCGTTTTCAGTCTTGGACCAGCTCGGTCTGGGCGGTTCTCGTCGGACCGGTCCGGTCGGTCTGGGCTGCCCATGTCTAGTGTGAGGTATTCAACAGGCAGTTGGTAGGGTTAGAGACAAACCTATAATCACTATCTTAGATTATAGGGAGTATTTAATGAAAAGGATTGTAAAATGTTTGAAAATAATTAAAAAAAGTGATGTCCCCTTGACACCGAGAACTACTAATTTTTTTTGATATAATCAAAGTGGAGGCTAGCAAATACAATGCCTTATGGAATGGGGGTACAAAGTACCAAGGTCATGCCATGGGGGGACCAATGTGTTGTCGGTATGGGGAATAAGACTGTTCATGTAGAAAGTGGGAAATCACTGGAATGTCTGCAAACATGCAGTGGTTACTATATGGAACATGGGAATTAATAGGCAGGGTGTTGGGCTTCCTGAATCTTTTGTTAACCCCATTTATTGGCTGGACACATGGAAGAAAGTGTATTGTTTTAAGATTGATCCTATAAAAGATAAAAGCATGCGGCCAAAGTCAAACATTCCCACAATTTTGTTACCTCCTAAACATCACACTCCAATTGGGAGGCCCAAAAAATAAAGAAGAAAAGTAGCTAATGAGGGTGAATTAATGGCCTATCCTGGTCATTTATCAAGGAGGTCAAAGACTGTAACTTGTAGGAAGTGTGGTGGTTCTGGACATAATTTAATAGGTTGTAGAGGACAAGGAGGAGGTGGTGCTGGTAATGGTAGAGGTGCTCGCACGGGTTCTATTGGTGGTTCAAGTCGAATGAGTGCTGGTAAGGGAAGTTTTGGAAGGGGTGCAAGTAAATTTACAAGTGGTTTTGGTGGTGTTTCAGAAGTGGTCAAACCTCCAATTGTGAAGTGGAAATCAACTTCAGTTGGTGCATCTACAAATAGGAAGAAGAAAGCAAAGACAAAATGTAGTGTTGCAGATGGTCAAAAAGAGTAGGTGGTTTTGTGTTCCTTGTGTTTGATGTTTAACTATGTTTGACTTGTTTAATTATGTATGTTTGATTATGCTATGGGATAATTAATGTCATGTACTAATCAACTATGTTAACTATGTTTGACTTGTTTAATTATCTATAATTGATGTCTTCATTTGTCAACTGTCTTCATTTGTGTTGGTTTGTGTTTAATGGTTTGTCAAATAGTAGGTGGTTTGTGTTGTTTTATGTTTGTCAACTGTCTTCATTTGCTTATTGATGACAGTTTTTTCCACATGAACCAAAAACATATTTGCACATTTATTCATTTGGTTTGTGTTGTTTTTTTAGACTACTACAGCTGTGTTGTTTTTGTCTTTATTTGTGTTGTTTTGTTTAACACAGACACCACATTTGCTCATTTACTCATTGTGGTTTTTGATGACAATTGTTGATCCAAATATCATTCATTATATATTGAAAACCTTCATTACATTGCAAAACACTACTACCCAAAAATCTATTACACTTGCAATTCATGCATTACAATGTTCAACTTGAAATCAAATACATTGCAAACACTACCCAGCTAAGCATTAATAGTCCCTTAAACATTTTAGCTTTACTTTATGCATGTTTGACCTTCAATTCTAGTTCATTTCATCCTCTTAGCAATCTAGGGATGTTTTAAACTGATCTAGGACATATAGGAGGATCTAGTCATCTTATGAATCAACAAGAAGATCCCTGTAACAAGTATAATATATATGTTATGATAAACCCAAAATATCACAGTTCGTCATGTTGAAATCACTTACCTCTTCAGGGCATGAATAAATTCGACGACCTGGGTCAAAGCTTGTCCACAATGCTTTCACTACATGATTTCTTCCACACCAACAATATGCCATAGCATGTAAGCTTTTTTCTTCTCAAAAACCTTCAAAGCTAGTCTCTGTGTTGTGTTGAAGTTTTTATTAGGGTTCAAATAAAGAAGATGGAGTGGAAGAGTGTAAGTTAAATAAGGTGGGTAAATGGGACAAATGATGCAAATGACTAAAATACCCCTCCTAAAAAAGTGGTTAATGTCTAATTTAGACGGAGGTTAGATTCAAGTACCATGTATGAGACTTATATACAATAGTAAAGACCATCCTAGTAATTTTTAAAGTTAAAGGACTAAATAAGTGACTTTGTGCAAGCCACATAAACCATTTCAGTAATTAACTCTTTAGCTAATTTAAATATCGTTTAATTTTTTAACCAATAAAGTAAAATATACTTTTTGTTAGGGAATGGAATATATATATATATATATATATATATATATATATATATATATATATATATATATATATATATAACAGGATATTAGAGGATATATATACATGTTATTTTCTTAGAATTTTGAAATACTTTTTATTTAAAACTTGAAGTATTATAATTTGTTGAATGAATTTTACGTGATAGTTAGATATAATTTTTAATCATCAAATTTCTTAATTACCTATTTTAAAATTATCCATTCTTAATTAATTAATTGATTATTGTAAATAAACTTGAATATATAAATATTATAAATTATATATTTTTAAATGTTGAAATATCCGGAATCTATACGTAAACGAATTAAAATATTTAATTAGTGTTATTATTAATATACTTATTAAACCAATTTCTAAGTTCTAACTTAATCTATATCATATATAACTTAATAACTTCCTATATAACTTAAACTTGAAAATCCTATGTGGCATGTGTAATTAAGCTTCAAATTTGAAATCCAATGTAATCAGATAAGATCTAAATCTGATGTGGCACTCAATTAGGTGATCTCCATATCTCACATCACTAGCTGAGGCAAAACAAGGAGATTTTCATATATATATATATATATATATATATATATATATATATATATATATATATATATATATATATATATATATATATATTATGATCCCACATTGCTTCAAGAAACAAACCGAAGGATTTCCTTGCCTATATTTAGGTCTCCCATCATCTTTTTATTTTAGTTAAAAAGCTTTAGTAAATGTCAGTTCGATGCGGGTTGCTCCGGTGCAGCGGTTTTATTCCGGTTTTAGTGAAACCGCCCAGTTCACAGTTGTCCGGTTTAGTCGCTACTTTTGAACCGGGTTTAGCCACGGTTCACGGTTATACTGGTTCAACCAGCCGGTCTAGTCCGGTTTTCAAAACAGTACAATTGGGTCAAGCAAGATGAAACAGTGATATTTGACCTATGTGAAAATTCCGAATAATTTTTATTTTATTAAAATAAATTCGGTTTTTTTGGCACTTAACATGGTTAATCAGTTAACTAACTGTTTTCTGATTATTGTGTATATATATGTGTCCTACGTTCTGGGCAAAACAAAAAACAAGAACACAACTGAAAACTTGAGATTTTCATACAAAAATCCATCATGAAGCATATATGGTTCGATAGATTCGAGTTCTTTTAACCCGAATTGATTGTTGTATCCTCAAGGCAAACGCATACCCGTGCAATTTCTATCTTAGGAGACTGCAGTTGCAGGCCTCAATCATCCGAATTGAATCCTCGAAATCTCGAAACAAGTAAGTGTTTTATTGTTGTTATATTTCAACATAGATCTATTTGAGTAATGTTTTGTTAAACCTCTCATAAGGACCATATTCTGTCTTTTTTTTTTGGACAATATCCAACAATACATATTTTATATATGTTAATACTGTGTTTGATTCACTTCTCTTAAATATTAGGCTCCAAATTAAAAAAAAACATGGACCTTGGAGCTGTTGGAGGATCCAACTCTCTACCGCGGACCTTGCAAGCTGTAAAAATTGTGATTTGCATGTTCTTTCTAAATTCTGATCTACAATAAGAACAAAGTTTGGCTTTTTTTTTTGGTTATATAGGTGAAAGATCTCTTGAAGGTTAAGAGCAGCTTCAAGTCGGATGATAGTTGGGTGACCGTTCTGGATGGTACTCAGGAAGGTGCTTATCAATAGGTAATACATTTTCTTTAAAAGTCTTGATATCCATGAACACTTTCTTTATGTGGCTTCCTGTATTCAAAAAATATATAAAAGGAAAAATGTTGTGCAAATATCCTTTGGTGACCATAAATTACCTGTTAAAAAGATTAGGCAAGAGATACTCAGACACCGTTCGGGTTGTTGATCTAGGCGGTGGGTCAATACAAATGACGTATGCGATCTCAAAGGCAAATGCTGCAAAGGCACGAGGGGCATCACATGGAGATGATACATATGTGAAAGAAATGTTTCTAATGGGAACAAAATATTGCCTTTAAGAAGTCGAATGTGCTGGCCATGATTGGAGATTATCTTATTGCCTCATATTTTTTGACAACAAAACATACTTTAAGCTCCGGAGTCTTATGTACAAATAATTTAATTTCAATATATATAAGATTGTATTTTGTTTTGAAGAGATCCAACTAAGTGCCACACTAATGAATTAGGCTATTTACATAGGGATTCTAGGTGGTTTAACTTGAACCTTGTCACTACGTTCTTGAAGAAGTGTTCCGCTTTTCGGTTTATAAGTTATTGAATTTGGTACATTCCGTGTAGTTTTGCAGAGTTGTGGAGGTAGAACTTTGAAATTTTTTCAAGGGAAGGGCAAAAGTTGAATCTACTTAGACTAACCTAAGGAATCTAACTATGTCTACTGCAGCTTTACTGTCATTTTAAATGTATTGGTAGCTCAATTGTCACTCGTATGAAAATTTTGAAATGTTTAAATAGGCTAATTTGGGCTTTGATTTGACCCGCATGAAGGCTTTGAACTTTTTGACTTGGTGACGTCAAAAAGGGAATGCTCAAGCTAACCACAAATTTTGCATGTTGAATATAAGTAATGTTGTATAGACTTTTGTTGGGATTTATTGTTTCTAAAGAAAACTGTTTTTTGATTTATTCTCAGGCTATATTGAAATTATGTTGATGTTAATACTGTTTCTCAAACATATTTTAGGCAGCTGATCATCATTATTTTGTAAATCTATTTTCCATTCAATTACGAAGTTAGATAATACAACCAAATTAGAATGCACAAAATTTAGACTTTATCAACAAATTGAGATACGATGAGCTTATAGCTCAGGTTTTGAATAACTTAGATATTAACCTATACATCACTTAATATCCCAGCATTTCTAGAACTAGACACATTAAGCTATCGGTGAAAGCGGCAATAATAATATTAATGTCCGTACGAGGTTTTGTTTTCCATTACTATATTATGTTTATTAAACATTTACAGATCTTTTTAGGTGTAATTGCTCAAATACTAAAATTATAAAGTTCATTTTCTAAGTCTAATTAAATAAAATGTTCACGAAATAAAACCTAAAATAGAAGCCCTCATTTATGCGAGTTTATAACCTAGTATTCAATATCCTTAGAAATTAGCACATAAAATTTGCAGGTTAGGATATTATTTACTTCAAAATTAAAGGGTAATGGTAATCCTCTCCGTGCGTCGTCCATCAAATTAATATTTAAGATCAAATATGTTTTAACTTTTAAATTTTACAATAAAAAATGGTTTAATTTTTATTTTTTTAAATGTGTTAACTCTAAACTTGTTACAGTCGAGTGTTTTAACCAATTGACATGCTATAAAAGATCACCGAACTTTAAATTTATTTAATCCATAAACCTTTTTAATTAAATCTTTAAGAAAATAATAACAATCTACCAACAACATAAAACATGAAAAAACAATTCAGCAACATTTTAAGATAAAGAAATATATATATATATATATATATATATGTAAATTTTCCAAAAATAACTATAAATTGAGTCTTAATTAACCAATCACAACCTTTAATTTTAAAATTATTCTATTCTTAAAATAATTTTGGAAAGATTAAAAATAGTGGATTAAAAATCGTGTATATAAGAATTTGAATTCAATTTTAATCTATTGGGAAAGGGGGTTGGATGAAAATTGTGACAGAGTTTTATAAAACATATGAGGGGGTTTTAAGAAAATGTGAGGGGTATTATAAAAATTGTATACTAATGAAATTAATTATAAGTTATTTATAAATTATGTTAGTAACTTGTGATACATTTTGTTTAGAGAAAAAATAATTATATATTTACGACCGTCTAATTTTTATCTACGTTTGGGTATAAATTTTATAGTAATATGACACTTTTTTTAAATTAGTATATTCTCTTCATAAATGTGATATTTCATTTACTGCATTATTTTTATTTAAAAATTTTAATATCTCAAATGAACTTCCGAAATATCTGTGCGTGCACGGGTCAATAAAATATATATATAAAAGGCATGCAAAATTTTCAAAAATAATTATAAATTGATTCTTAATTAACCAATCACAACCTCCAATTTCAAAATTATGCAATTTCAAAAACAATTTTGGAAAGATTAAACAACGAATAATCGTAATTTAATTCAAATTTTAAATTAATTTGGTGGAGTCTAAATGAAAATTGTGAGGGAGTTTTATAAAACATGTAAGATGCTTATTATGTAATTTCAAAAACAATTTAGGATTAAACAATGAATAATCGGTAATTTAATTCAATTTTTAAATTAATTTGGAGGGGGCTAAATAAAAATTGTGAGGGGGTTTTATAAAACATGTGAGGGGCTTATAAGAAAATGTGAGGGGTTTTTAAAAAAAATACTATATTAATGTAATTAATTATAAGTTGTTTATAAATAATGTTTAGTAACTTGTAATATATTTTGTTTAGAGAAAAAATAATTATATATTTACGACTGTCTCATTTTTATCTACATTTTGGTATAGACTTTATTGTAATATGACACTTTTTTGAAAATAATATATTCTTAATCTTTTTGTTATGCAATGGAACAAGACTACAAATTGTTCGGCTTGGTGCATATGTTATTGAGGCCAAAATCATTTCTAGAAATAACATTTGTGAAATTACATTTAATCCTAGAATGAAAATAATTCTATCAGATACAAAACTTCCGATTAAGTTTTAAAGAAGACAATTTCCTCTGATGCTGTGTTTTGCTATGACGATTAACAAAGTCAAGGATAGTCACTTTCAGAAGTTGGTTTATTCCTCAAAAAGCTTGTGTTTACATATGAAAAATTGTATGTTGTCGTTTCAAGCGTTAGAAGTAAAAAAGGATTTAAAATATTGAATAATGTTACAAACATAACAGCAAATGTAGTCTACAAAGAAGTGTTTTAAAAATGTAGTTATTTTCTTTGTTAAAAATGCCTAGATATGTAAGTTTCGGTGATATTTCATTTATCACATTATTTTTATTTGAAAATTTTAATATTTCAAATACACTTCCAAAATACCCGTGTGTGCACGAGTCAATAAACTAGCACCTATTATCAAAAGTGCGTAATTAAAAAATATGAATCAAGAAAAACGACTTACATTTGAATGATCAGGAAAAACGACTTACATTTGAATCAATCGACGAATATGATGGTTGCTTCACTTTGATAGGCGCATGAAATGAACTACTTCAATCGAAGTCAAGTGTGAAATCGAACCCACATCAATCGAAGTCTTCTAAGCCCTAGGTGTACAATCAAATCTACTTCAATCATGATGATTTCTTCTTTGTAATGGGCACTGGAATCGACGTGTTTCTTCCCTTCACTCCTGATGGTTTCTTTTCTGTAGGTTGTGTTTGTAATCGTAGTCGATTGATGAAACCTGTTTAGCCGGTCATAAGTTTTATTTAAATAGTTAATTTAGGGATAAAAACCAATTAAGCTAATTAAGATTATACATTAAATTAAATATTAAAAATAGTTTAATAACTATAATATTTATTAAAATTGATTAGGAACTAATCCAATGTAAAATTACGAGTTAAATCATATTTAACTCTAATTTTTAAATCAACTTTAATTTATTTATGTAAGGATGCCACGTGTTTTTTTCGTATGATGACACGTCATCAATTCCTAATTAATTAATTTAATAGATCTTTTTAGTAATTATCTATTACATAATATCTATAATAAATCTACTTATTAATTATCTATTTCTTAATAGCTATCTTTTTCATATTTACATAAAACTTTCAGTAATAATTTTAATATCTCTACTTAGTAATTTTATATAATTATAATCTTTATCATAAATCTACTTAATAGTTATCAGTTACTTAATAATTATCCTTTTCATATCTACATAGAATTTCATTAACTTTTCATAACCTTATAACTTTATAAATCATAAATATATTTGAAATATATTTAAGAATTGTAAATTAGGATTGAGATGTTATATATTCTCCCACTTTGTACTCCTACTCCTACTCATACTCACAAGATAAAGAACAAGTGTAACAATAAATAAAGAAAGTGAAAAAAGAGAATTAGTGAATTCGACATATTATTGTCGGGTAGATAGGAGGATAAAGTAGGGGCAATTATAATTTTCCATCAGCATTACAAATTTAAGAAACCATGAGTTTGTTATGATTATTTAAATACAAGAATAATGTTATCATATTATTTGTAAATCTCTTCATACAATATATTAGTAGTTTGTTATTACGGTATTAAGTTTATGAGAAAAACAAACAATTAAAACGAATAAAATATAATACACAAAATTTTATTTTAATATGATAAATATTCGTAATTTTTAGTAAATTAATTAATTGATTAATTAATTATTATGAGCATAATACATAATAATATATATGTTGCACTAATCCATGGTGAATAGTATTTTTGTCTATATCCTATGAGTAAACAAGAATATATTATAACTCTTTTAAAATATTACTTCATATTGTAGATAAAGGTGTATGTTTCTGCTTGTTGACTTATAAATAAGTTCATGTAGGTTATGTTTTTGTCAAAGCCAAATAATATTTATAGTTAGAAGTATATATGATAGGTGTTTTATTCTTATAAAGTACACTTAATTACAGGGGCGGACCTGCTCTTTAATTAGGTGGCAGTGGCACGGACACCAGCTAATTTTATTCGCTTATGTAAATTTTGATTTTTTTCGAGACAATGCTACCATTGCATAGTGTTAACGAGGCGGTGCTACCACCAATTTCAAATAGTACCACTACCCATCTCAAATCATTATATAGTCCACCCCTGCTTAATTGAACAAAAGATGAAAATGCTAACAAACCTCTCCTTTAATTGTTTAGGAGTGTAAAATTATCCAAAATAAATTATATTAAAAGTGTATATATCTCATCCCCTTAGTTTAAATAATTAAATAAGTGCCATCTTATAAAAAATTCATAAACTACTAAAATTCTTCCAATATTATGGTTAATTAAATATTGATAATCATGAAAGTTGGTTGGTTTAATACATTATTAACTCTTTAACCAATATTATGGTGAATTAAATATTGATAATAATCAACTTTCAAAGGTTGATAATGACACGATCGATTAAACACAAAACACTACAAGAAAATCAGACATTAGAAAAAGATTTCCCACCGACCAAATTCCGTGGGAAATTTTCAACGAATTTTCCATGGGTTTGAGTCAGAAAGCTGATTTTCAACGGATTTCTCACGGATTCCGTGGGAAAATTCTGGAAAATCCGAGGGAAATGGTTTTCCCACGAAGCTTTTAGCCACGGTCGATTCCGTGGGAAATAGAGAAACATCCTTTTTCACGGATTTTCCACGATTCGTTCGACACAAAATGGAGTGCTGTGTTGTAGTGAAAGAGCCCTCTTAATTAAGCGATCAATTAACAAATCGAGACATCCAACCCCAATAAAAGGACATTATAAACAATTATAAGAAAAACTATAGTTTATTTACTATATCTTCTTACCAGATAACATATAAAATTTACTATTTCTTTTTTTTTAAACATATTACATCTTTCGTTCCTACTTTTCCATACAAAACAATTACTATTAAATAAAAAACTACAAAGTTGGCTCCTACATCTCTAATTTTTATCTTTTTTAAATCATCTAGGACAAAATATAAAATAACATAAAGTAAGAGGAATAATACAAAATAGAACCCAAAAAATCATAAAAATATAGAGGCACGGATTGAGGCATGTCTCTCCTTGTGATTTTGTGAATAGAGATGCATGCAATGCTTCATAACTTACACATGAAATGTACAACAATGCATATAAACAAGAGTGTAGCAAATGCATATAAACATGAGTGTGACATGGTCGGTCTTATTTTATCATAACACTAATGATACACTGTAACACCACAATTTCAAGCCAAAATTTTTTTTTTTTTTTTTTAAACACAACGGAAGACCAAATATACTAAATAAACAAAATAGTAAACTAACAAAGTTTACTAAAATATATACATGCCTAATGTTAAGTTCACACCCGAACCTTTCAAAAGAGTTTAACAAGTAAACATATAATTGCTACATTTGACTGAGTTAGAGTACAGTTCTATTACAAATTTCCAAAACATTTTGGTGTTACAGATTTACCAAAACAGGGCTCAACAACCTCTTGTAAAGTATCCCACCAAGCAGCCACAAAATTCACAGCAACCAAAACTGTACAAACCTGCGGGCAATTAAAACCCATTAGCTGTAAAGCTAAGTGAACAACACATCACACTGAATAACTATAAATCAAGAATCAAATCGAAATAACACATAGTTGCAGTTATCACTGCACAGTTTCAAACAATTGGGTCTCCATTTTGACCCGCTTCGCCAGGAGGAACGGCGGTGGATCAAACCGCACCCCCATTGGCCTATGGGAGTTACCGTTAGCCCATTAACTCGGTACCTAACCTGAGTAGGCCTGCCAATCAGACAACCTCCGAAGAAATGAACATGTTCCCATATTACAAGTTACTAAATACAAATAACTCATAATCTCAAATCTTTATAATCATACTTTAACTGGAAGCAATACAAAAACTGCATCAGACTTTAAGTCCGGAACTAACGATTGCAAACCAATTCAATATTAAACCGTTACCTGGGTTATAATTATTCAATTATAACGTATCACTCACCTTTCTTCGAAAATGAGAATATCACTTTCCAAAAGCACATACGCGTTGTTGGGGACCTAATATCCACAACAAAACCACCAAGTTAGTATACTATTACAAAAACATTCATAGATACTAAACGATTCTTAACATAATCATAATCAATATATAACATCTAACTACTACCTTTGACCTTTAATGGTCAATATATGACAAAGAAGTGAATACAACAAACAAGTAAGAAAGAAATAACAATTTGTAGCTTATTTAATTTTCTATATATACCTATATATATATATATATATATATATATATATATATATATATATACACGACATCAGCTTACCAAAAGCATCAAACCAAAGCAACTCCATTCTTCTTTTTACTTTTACACATACATCATACATACATACCACATGACATACTTACATATAAATATATGTGTGTAGGCCTGTCATCTTGCTTCTTCTCCTTTTTACACATATAACACACATACTTGCATATACATATTTCACATGGTAAAGCTAAACAATCAGCAAATCACAATTGCCATATTCTTTTTTTTTCTTGCGCAGAACACCAACAACACGACAACCCTTGTGTATATATTTTCTATTCTTTTCTTCGATGACTAAAACCAACAAAAACAGCAACCCTTAATTAAATTCTTATACACAAATAATACATATACAATCTGCAGAAACAATAGCAAGGGTTCAATCTCATGGATTCAAACTCAAACTTCATCTTCTACCTCCATTAATGGAGGTTTCATGCTCCTATCAACAAATCATTAAATTTCTATCAAATAATATATCCATTCATTATCAAACTTGCTAAAACTCATGTATAACCCCAAATAATCAATCAACTTGCAATTTAAATCAACTACTCATAAACCCTAAAAATAACCCTCTTCTTGTTCTTGCAAGAATTCATGAAATTACAAGAAAGATTCGAGTTACATACCTATATAACCTTCAAACGACAGCAAATCAACCATAAAACCCAAATAATAGTAGATGATTAATGTTCTTGAGAGTTTAGGGTGAGCTTAGGGTAAAAGGGAGTTTTCCAGAAATTAAAGAAAGGGAGTAAACCCTGTACGGTACAAACACAAGATATGAGGTAATTATTTTTTTTTCTAATAAGCCATGCTTTATTTAAATATTCTTTTAAATATATAAATATATATATTTATATATGTATGTCTAAATTTCTAACACTAATATTAACCACTAGGAATTAAAATTAATCAAATTAAAATCAATTAAAATCCAAGTAAATACTACGTACCACATACGAAGCTCTGAGTACTACCAGACCCAGATTTGGGATGTTACAAATCCACCCCCCTTAAAGAAGATTCCGTCCTCGGAATCTGATCGCTCTCGAATAGGTAAGAATAGCGGGATCTCACTTCATCTTCTCTTTCCCAAGTCAAATTAGATCCAAGACTATGTTTCCACTTAACAAGCACCAACGGAATAGTTTTCTTTCGAGTCTTTTTAAACGATCTGTCGAGGATCTCAACGGGTTCTTCTACTAGCTTTTGTGAAGAATCCACACGTAATTCTTGGAGAGGGAGAATCTGCTCATCTTCAACTTTACATTTCCTCAAATAACAAACATTAAAAGTATTATGGATACCCGCTAATTCTGGTGGTAAGTCAAGAACCACTGTCTGTTCATTCACAATCTGACTGATTCTGAATGGCCCAATGTATCGCGGAGCAAGTTTACCACGCTTACCAAATCGAATGACACCCTTCCACGGTGAAACTTTCAAGTAAACCATGTCATCAACCTGAAAAGTCACTGGACGTCTTTTTGGTTCCGCATATTTCTTCTGTCTATCTCTGGCTGCCTGTAGTCGTTCTCGGGCAATCTTGACCTTGTCAGCTGTAATCTGCACAATTTTTGGACCTGAAAACTGTTTCTCCCCAGATTCCAACCAACAAGTAGGGGTACGGCATTTCCTACCATAGAGCATCTCATAAGGAGGCATCCCGATACTGGAATGGTAAGAGTTGTTATATGCGAACTCTATCAAAGGAAGATGAGAATCCCAAGAACCACCAAACTCCAGCACGCACGCACGTAACATATCCTCTAAAGTCTGTATAGTGCGCTCGGATTGACCGTCAGTTTGGGGATGATAGGCAGTGCTGAGATTAACCCGAGTCCCCAATTGTTCCTGCAGAGTCTGCCAAAAGCGTGAAATAAACCTGGAATCACGATCAGATACTATAGATAATGGAATCCCATGTCTCGATACTATCTCATTAATATATAAAGATGCCAATTTCGTTAAAGATGCCGTCTCACTAGTCGCCAAAAAGTGGGCGCTTTTTGTCAAGCGATCTACTATAACCCACACCATGTCGTTTCCCCTTTGTGTTCTTGGCAGTTTTGTTACAAAATCCATCGTTATACGCTCCCATTTCCAGGCCGGAATATCTAATTGCTGTAGAGTGCCGTAAGGTTTTTGGTGTTCAGCTTTAACCTGAGCACAGATATGACAAGCCTCCACATATTTTGCAATATCCACTTTCATCGTAGGCCACCAATACAACGGTTTCAAATCCTGGTACATCTTCGTGCTGCCTGGGTGAACCGACATTCTGGATTTGTGTGCTTCTGACATGATTAATTCTCTCAAATTCCCAATAATTGGGACCCAAATACGAGACTGCAATGTCTTTAATCCTCGAGAATCTTCTGACAACTGCTCTTTTAATTTTAACATCGTCTCTGATTTCAAATTCTCATCTAACAAAGCTTCCATCTGAGCAGTCTTTAGTCGAGTAATTAAATCTGAAACAATCTCAAATCGCATAAATTTAATCCCCTCAGAAGATGCTTTCCTACTGAGTGCGTCGGCTACAACATTTGCCTTACCAGGCTGATATCGGATCTCACAATCATAGTCTTTAATCAATTCTAACCAACGCCGTTGACGCATGTTCAATTCTTTCTGAGTAAATACATATTGAAGACTCTTATGATCTGAGTAGATTACACATCGGGTCCCGTACAAGTAATGCCTCCATAATTTCAAAGCAAAAACAACAGCTGCAAGCTCCATGTCATGAATGGGATAGTTCCTCTCATGTGGTTTCAACTGTCTGGAGGCATATGCAATAACCCGATCTCTCTGCATAAGAACACATCCAAGACCTGTAAGTGAAGCATCACAATAAACAACAAAATTATCAGAACCCTCAGGTAGGGCTAATACCGGAGCCTGACATAATAACTGCTTCAATTTTTGAAATGCTGAGTTCTGAGTATCAGTCCATTGAAACGGGACATCTTTTCTGGTCAACTTAGTCAATGGTCCTGCAATCTTAGAAAAATCTCGAATAAACCGTCTGTAATACCCGGCAAGACCCAGAAAGCTCTTTATCTCTGAAGGAGACTTTGGCACACCCCAATTCATAACGGCCTCAACCTTTGCAGGATCAACCTTAACACCTTCGGAGCATATGACATGACCCAAGAAGTGAACTTCCCGTAACCAAAATTCACATTTGGAATATTTAGCATAGAGTTGTTCGTGTTTCAGAGTTTCTAAGACTTGTCTCAAATGATCAGCATGTTCAGATTCAGTCTTAGAATATATCAAAATATCATCAATAAAGACGATTACAAACTTATCCAGAAAAGGACGACATACCCGGTTCATAAGATCCATAAAAATAGCTGGGGCATTCGTCAGACCAAAAGGCATAACAAGAAATTCATAGTGGCCATACCTGGTTCTGAAAGCTGTTTTGGGAACATCCTCATCACATACTCGTACCTGGTGATAGCCGGATCGCAAATCAATCTTAGAAAAATAAGAGGCACCCTGTAACTGATCAAACAAGTCGTCGATACGCGGCAGAGGGTATTTGTTCTTCACTGTTCTTTTATTTAATTCTCTGTAATCAATACACATTCTGAATGTGCCATCTTTCTTTTTCACAAATAACACCGGGGCACCCCACGGTGAAAAACTGGGTCGGATAAATCCCTTATCAAGAAATTCCTGTATCTGAGTCATCATTTCTCGAACTTCTGAAGGTGCTAACCTGTAAGGTGATTTTGCAACAGGATTGGCACCGGGAATCAGATCAATCCTGTATTCAACTTCACGGATAGGCGGTAATCCAGGTAACTCATCAGGAAACACCTCCGGGTATTCCGAAACCACCCGGATATCTGTAAGTGTCTTTTTCTCCTTTCTCGCGTCAATTACATAAGCTAGAAAAGAATCACACCCTTTGGCCAGAGATTTTCTGGCCTTCATAGACGAGATGATAGGAAGATCAGAGCCACGCCTCTGCCCGCGAGCCACTACATGTGACCCGTCAGACAAAGGAATTTCAATTATCTTTTTACTACAAGAAATTTTAGCATTTACAGAACTTAACCAGTCCATTCCAATAACTGCATCAAAGCCTGATATAGGCATTAACAGAAAGGACACGGGAAAACAAGCACCATCAATTTCAATAAAAATTCCAGTCACAGATGTTGTAACAGGAACACATTTACCATCCGCCACTTCCACTTCCAATGGAGTGGATAACACAGAAACAGGTAGTTTCATATTATCACAGAATCTCATAGAAATAAAGGAGCGATTAGCCCCTGAATCAAATAAGACACATGCAGGTGCAGAATTTATAAAGAAAGTACCAACAATAACATCACCTGCAGTCTGAGCATCATCAACTGTCATCTGGAAGGCACGTGTCTCGGCACGAGGGGGTTCCTTCCTCTTCTGACCTGAACCGGAACCTGAAGCACCAGTCAATCGAGCCTGTTGGTTTTCTGGACACTCATGATACATATGCCCCTCTTTCTGACACTTAAAGCAAACCTTATTCTTCCTTGTACATTCATTAAACGAGTGACCTCGCAACCCGCATTTGGTACAGCGTTGTGTCTGTTTAGTGCAGTGCCCATCATGAGAACTCTTACATTTATCACACCATAAAGACTGAAATCGTGCTCTAGCTGCTGACTGAGGTTGGGTACCTGATCCACTAGCTCCCTTTTTCTTGAATTTAGAGTTAAACCTGAAGGTATCTTCTTTCTTAGCAGGCTCTGACTTCTTTGTCTCTAATTGGGCTTCTTTCAGATCACTTTCAAAAGATTTAGCAAACTCATACGCTTGTTCCACAGTAGTAGCCATCCTCACATTGTGTCTGAAATTTGGAGGTAATCCTTTCACATAATGCTTGATTTTATCCTGCTCAGTAGGTACCCAAACATTTGCAAATTGCAACTTATCCATGAATTCGGTATTGTACTCTTCCACAGATCGGCTTCCTTTACTGATATTCATAAACTCATGTTTCAAACGATCTAAATTAAAGGAAGTCAAGTACCTATCTTTGATTCTGTTCTCAAACTGCTCCCAAGTCATTGAGTCAACCACTGTCTTTCCCAAAGTAGCTTTAAGAGTTTTCCACCAAGAAAAGGCCCGACCTTTGAGACATCCGATTGCAAAAGTAACTCTTTCACGGGGATCTACATTACATGCACCAAATACATGATCGATTTCCTGTAGCCAATCCATCAGAACATTGGGATCGTCACTTCCTTCAAATTTAGGTGGTCTGGCATTGTTAAAGTCTTTATATATGGCATATTTCTTTTTCTCTATAGGAGCTCCTGCAGGATGTAATGCCCGTAATTGTTCCAACTCTGTCTCAATTTGTTGTACATAAGCTTCCCTCTGAACTGCATAGTCATCCAAATTTTGCCGAGGAAAAGGTGGTTGATTGGCAGGCTCTCGGTTCAGGTCAATATCCTGTAATCTAGGCATCTAAAAATACACAATAACACAATTGATATAGGGGTTAGTGTTATATGCATTAACACATAAACATAATATAAGAGGTTACATCAAACAACCCAAACCTTGCTGCTGGGATACTTCACGTATTTGAGCCCGGGTTTGAGACTGAACACTACTAAAAATGTTCAATTCCCTCAAACCAGAGCTCTGATACCAAATTGTAACACCACAATTTCAAGCCAAAATTTTTTTTTTTTTTTTTAAACACAGCGGAAGACCAAATATACTAAATAAACAAAATAGTAAACTAACAAAGTTTACTAAAATATATACATGCCTAATGTTAAGTTCACACCCGAACCTTTCAAAAGAGTTTAACAAGTAAACATATAATTGCTACATTTGACTGAGTTAGAGTACAGTTCTATTACAAATTTCCAAAACATTTTGGTGTTACAGATTTACCAAAACAGGGCTCAACAACCTCTTGTAAAGTATCCCACCAAGCAGCCACAAAATTCACAGCAACCAAAACTGTACAAACCTGCGGGCAATTAAAACCCATTAGCTGTAAAGCTAAGTGAACAACACATCACACTGAATAACTATAAATCAAGAATCAAATCGAAATAACACATAGTTGCAGTTATCACTGCACAGTTTCAAACAATTGGGTCTCCATTTTGACCCGCTTCGCCAGGAGGAACGGCGGTGGATCAAACCGCACCCCCATTGGCCTATGGGAGTTACCGTTAGCCCATTAACTCGGTACCTAACCTGAGTAGGCCTGCCAATCAGACAACCTCCGAAGAAATGAACATGTTCCCATATTACAAGTTACTAAATACAAATAACTCATAATCTCAAATCTTTATAATCATACTTTAACTGGAAGCAATACAAAAACTGCATCAGACTTTAAGTCCGGAACTAACGATTGCAAACCAATTCAATATTAAACCGTTACCTGGGTTATAATTATTCAATTATAACGTATCACTCACCTTTCTTCGAAAATGAGAATATCACTTTCCAAAAGCACATACGCGTTGTTGGGGACCTAATATCCACAACAAAACCACCAAGTTAGTATACTATTACAAAAACATTCATAGATACTAAACGATTCTTAACATAATCATAATCAATATATAACATCTAACTACTACCTTTGACCTTTAATGGTCAATATATGACAAAGAAGTGAATACAACAAACAAGTAAGAAAGAAATAACAATTTGTAGCTTATTTAATTTTCTATATATACCTATATATATATATATATATATATATATATATATATATATATATATACACGACATCAGCTTACCAAAAGCATCAAACCAAAGCAACTCCATTCTTCTTTTTACTTTTACACATACATCATACATACATACCACATGACATACTTACATATAAATATATGTGTGTAGGCCTGTCATCTTGCTTCTTCTCCTTTTTACACATATAACACACATACTTGCATATACATATTTCACATGGTAAAGCTAAACAATCAGCAAATCACAATTGCCATATTCTTTTTTTTTCTTGCGCAGAACACCAACAACACGACAACCCTTGTGTATATATTTTCTATTCTTTTCTTCGATGACTAAAACCAACAAAAACAGCAACCCTTAATTAAATTCTTATACACAAATAATACATATACAATCTGCAGAAACAATAGCAAGGGTTCAATCTCATGGATTCAAACTCAAACTTCATCTTCTACCTCCATTAATGGAGGTTTCATGCTCCTATCAACAAATCATTAAATTTCTATCAAATAATATATCCATTCATTATCAAACTTGCTAAAACTCATGTATAACCCCAAATAATCAATCAACTTGCAATTTAAATCAACTACTCATAAACCCTAAAAATAACCCTCTTCTTGTTCTTGCAAGAATTCATGAAATTACAAGAAAGATTCGAGTTACATACCTATATAACCTTCAAACGACAGCAAATCAACCATAAAACCCAAATAATAGTAGATGATTAATGTTCTTGAGAGTTTAGGGTGAGCTTAGGGTAAAAGGGAGTTTTCCAGAAATTGAAGAAAGGGAGTAAACCCTGTACGGTACAAACACAAGATATGAGGTAATTATTTTTTTTTCTAATAAGCCATGCTTTATTTAAATATTCTTTTAAATATATAAATATATATATTTATATATGTATGTCTAAATTTCTAACACTAATATTAGGGGTGTTCAAAAAAACCGAGTAACCGAGAAACCGACCTGCCCCGCGTGAACCGAAACCGAAAAAACCGATACCCGTAAAACCCGCGACCCGAAAAACCCGAAAACTAGGGTACCCGCTAAACGCGGGGCGGGTACGGTTTTTAAATTTTGATATCCGCGGGTACCCGCCCCGCCCCGTATGCTTTAAGATATATATATATATATATATATATATATATATATATATATATATATATATATATATATATATATATATGTATGTATGTATATATGTATATATATTGTTTAGTATGAAATAACAAAGCCATTAGAAAAAACTTAAATTCCTCAAAACTACCTAACTTACTTCTAGTAGCCCATACCGTCTCCCCCACTTCATTTTTTAGTTTTGATATAGAGAATTTGCAAGCCTACAACTATCAAGAGTTCAAAATGGAGACACTGAAATCGATCAGAAGTGTCAACTTTGATCATATCGTTTTTTTTGTTTTTACGAGGTTCTCATCGAAGATTTGTTTGATTTCTACTAGTGATTTATTCATTATTGTTGAATTTTTTCTACCGTTGTTTATTGTTATATTATGAATCTAAACTTGTTGAAAACATCAAAAATCAAAAAAGTTCAATTTTAGGGTACCCGTGACCCGAACCGTGGATACCCGCCTCCCTTCGGGTACCCGCACAACGGGTACCCGCTGCTTGCGGTTCGGTTTCGGTTTTTGAAATTAGATACCCGCCCCGCGGTTACGGGTTACAAAAAATCCACTACCCGCCCCGCCCCGCCCCGTGAACACCCCTAACTAATATTAACCACTAGGAATTAAAATTAATCAAATTAAAATCAATTAAAATCCAAGTAAATACTACGTACCACATACGAAGCTCTGAGTACTACCAGACCCAGATTTGGGATGTTACATACACATACACACACACACACACACACACACACATATATATATATATATATATATATATATATATATATATATATATATATATATATATATATATATATATATATATGTTAAATCTTAGGCTTTGCATATGCACAGCCCACAAATGTAAATATTATCTGATTAAGAGATTTAACATATTATTTTCAAAATGATTGTTATTCTAAAAAGAAATATCTAGAATTAATTTTGAAATACTTCTCAAAGTTAATTCATTCTAAAATACTTCTCAAATTTAAGAGATTGAATATATTATTTTCAAAATGGTTGTTATTCTAAAAAAAATACCTAGAATTAATTCTGAAATACTTCTCAAAGTTAATTCATTCTAAAATACTTCTCAAATTTGATTCAAATATATTTTTTTCAGAGCCTACTTCTCATTCTTCAATTTTACGACATTACATGTTTTTTAATTTTTCAATATATCTAACTATTTTTATAATTGAATAACAATATATTTGATTAATTTAGCCAAGTACTTTTAATACGCCTAAAATAGCCAAGTACACTTAATACGCCTAAAACCGTGACTTAGAACAGGTAAAAACATATCTAGCTATATCTTAACGTATACCAAGTACTTAAGCCAAAATCTTAGACTATTTCGTAGTAACATAATCAAGCATCACACCTTAACGAATATTTTTAAACCTTAATTAGGAGTTTACTTATTACGATATAACAAGGCGTGTGATTACGTAATGAGACAGTCACCTTTATTGATAGATAAATTGATATTATTACTCGAAGGATGGATGCCAAATAAATGTGGCTTCCTATGCAAAGGAGAGTATATATAAATATGGCCAATTATTTGTACGTTCAACTTTTGTCATACACACTTTACGACTTCTGACAATATTCGATATTTTGATATCAACTTGTTCATCGATATATGGCTTTAGATTTAGCCAAGGAGCCGCCGGAGCCACCAAGTTGGAACACTTGATGTCTTGATGAATCCACTTGTTTAAATATCTTTAAAATTAATTTATTGATATTAAAATGTTTTTTTTAATTAGTAGATCCACTATAACCGTTAAATTCATAACTAGTTTTGTTTATTACGATTTAAGTTAAAAGTACTAAATAAAAATTTGCTCTAAAATTTGTGTTTTTTATAAAAGAATATTGGTATGTGAAATTAACTAATTTCTTTAACAACATAAATATTATTTATATTTAGACACAACATTACATATTAGTATATTACATCTCAATTTTTCTCACACTACTATTGCGTGAAGGACCTGCCGTTTACTCTTTTTACTTGCAGTTATCCAATAGGTCAAGATTATGGAAACATAGGATGACCACACAATTCTTATCATCTTACTATTTTGGGTTTGAGTTTGCTTTTTGAAGGTGTATCAAAGTTATCATTTTTTGTTATTGTATATACGATATCCATCTTTCTAAACTGTTATATAATATAGTCAACTTTCTAAAACTACCATTTGATATAGTTGGTTACCCGTTTACCATGTAATATGAATTATATTATTTTAATTTATTTTTTTATTATGAAAATCGAGATGAGGATGAACTATGAACATGAAGATGAAGTTGAATGTGATTCTCAAATCGAAACCCGATGTTCCAAACCAATCGAAACTCGGAATCTCAATTGGATGCCAAAGGATCCAAGATCCAAACCCAATCGGAACAACAAATCTAAATTATATGAAATCAGAACAAGCAGAAGATGAACTTTAAACCTTGAATTATGAACCAACAAAAGAAGAGCATAAAAAATCAGATAATCGAAACCCTTGAAACTTTGAACAAAATATCATTCGTGAACGAACCATACTTGAAAAGATCGAAAACTCAAAAATTTCCAATTATGAACCCTAAATCGGTTGTTTGAAAACCTTAATAATTGATGTTGAAAATCTAAACTAATCTTCATGTTATAAATCCTTAATATGCAATGATGAAATCGCGTATATGAACTCAGATGAAATCGTTGATGTTTAAGAACCCTAAATCATTGGTTAATTGAACAAATTCAATGCAGGGAGTCATCTTCGTCTGAATTGATTCATCCTAAAATAGATTTAACCCCAAGTAGCGACACCCATAAACCTTCGATGAATAACAACAACCAAAGATGTAACACTGTACTTTTTAATTAACATAAAATGGCGTGCGGAAGCTAATTACATATAATTAGATTAAAATCAAAAGATAAATACAACTTATATTGATTGTCATTTTACAAAATTGCCACTACAGTGTTATATACCAAACAGGCTCTAAACAAAAACTTTGACATCAGAGTAGTGGTCTGTCCATAATCCCAGTCACCATCACCCAGAAACTCACCACGGAGGGTCTGCAAAACAATCTAGTGGGGAATTAGCACAAAGCTAAGTGTAGGAACAAATATCTAAACATATACAAGGCCAACATGCCTAAACACATAGGTCATAAATCCCAGGAGAACCGGCGGTGTTGCAACCACCTACAACCAAGGTCGGCCAAAACCAAGGTTTACCGATAGCCCTGCTACCATGGATAACAGTATTAGCACCATTGAACACAACAGATGCATCTCAAGATCTAATACTGCTAAATCCCCAAGCAACAGGCCCAGCCGCTCAGCTCATGCTGATCTCCAAAATAACATGTATATAGTTCAAACAAGAGCATAGTATCAAATAGGATATCATATCCTGTATATCCGAAGATATAAATCCACTCACCGAAATCTTCAAAACTCAGGTTACTCAGCAATCTTATCTACCGAGTCTTGTCACCACCTGAGAATTCAACTACAAATCAGTATTTGTTTAATTAATTTATCATAAGCACAATACATAACATGTACTGTTGGTAAGATAGCAATATCAAACCTTAATCAAACCTATCTATTAAGTAAAATAGGATTTGATGTTAACAAAACCATATATTCAGTTTTGGACTTAGATTGATGAAAAACATGTGTTGTTTTTCTATCTGAGACTTAAAGAATTTCTAAGTAAGAAATGTCAGCTGACGAATCATAGTGTCAGCTGAACACTGAGTATCAGCCAAAGGACCAGCTTCAGAAAGATCAGCTGAGAAGAAAATATCAGTCAAAGAAGCATCAGCTGAGGAATCACACTGGATCAGCTGATGGCCTAGAACCATCAGCTGATGAAGATTTCAAGGTCAGCTAAGCAGTCAAGGATCAGCTGACACAATCACAAGTTATCAGCTGATGCCTCTCATCTGTCAGATAAGGTATTTGCTACTTATCCAATCTTCTCTTTATGAGCTGACTATACTCAAATGATTAGCTGAGCCCTTGGGAACAGCTGACAGTTGAGTTAATCAGTTTATTAGCTGCTACTATGATTTGTATTATCAGCTGAGCAATTTGATCAGCTGAGCAAGTCTAGTCAGCTGAGTCTTTCACACTTATCCTTAGCTGAGCAAAATTATATTTGTAGTTCAGTGTCTGTTAACTGAGTCTTTACTGTATATCTCAGTTAATAGCTTTTCTATGTAATATTTTCTTAAAGTCAAAGGCAGAACATGTGTTGTTCTTATTATGCCTTAGATCTTTCTTTTGTAAAAGTACTTAGCACTTTTTAGATCTACAATGATACAAAAAGGATAGATCTTTATCCCCTGGAAAAGGAGAAAGATACTCTTGAAAAGAAGATCTCGAAGATATGATGTTAAGTATGGCTGGCAACTCCATATTTGGTAAAGTCAAATCTTCAGAAAGCATGGTGTCGATTAAAGCACAAGCATGGAATGATAAGGTTACTTTCTCAAGACATAAAGGTAGTAATTTAATAATAAAATAAATAGTGGGTATACTCATTACTGAAAAGTATGTTCACTTTACACACTTTGTGTATAAAGTTAACTTACATTTTCACCCACTAACTTTATCTATTATAATATTATTAAACCAAGTACCTTTGTCTCCTTCTCTCTTCATCAACCCGGACACACTTTGCTTATATATATTCATGCATGGAAACATGCAAAACAAGAAAATGCGTTGAAAAGCACTGAAATCTCATAAGTTGAGAATTAGAAGAGTTAGCATTTTACTTTCAGTGTAACAAACTTGTTCATGTGTTGAACGTCTTAGACATTAGTTGTTTAAGATTAGCATTGTCTATGTGTTAGACAAAATTAGTTGCCACTTTTTATTGAACTTAGATTTTCCGCATCTAGTTCATGTAATTGTTGATTAACGTCAATAAGAATTATATAAAAGTAAACCGTGTGTCTCTTAAATTTTAATTTGCTAAAGTTTGTATTCAACCCCCCCCCCCCCTTCTACAAACATTTGTTGTTGTAGTATCCATTCGGGACCAACAACTGGTATCAGAGTAGGCTAGATAATCCATATCTAAGATCTGTTTTGCTTACTCTTCAACTGCTTCTACCCCACACTACAAAATGGCCACTTCTGTTGCTGCCTCTAATGGTTCTTCTAACAATGGTTCACTCACAAGGTGTCCTATCTTTGATGGAGAGAACTTCTCTCTCTGGAAGAGTAGAGTTCTTCTCTATATGTCAAGCCTTGATGATGTGATGCTTAAAATTGTTACTGAAGGTCCTTATGTTCCTTCCTCAACTATCCAAGTAACTGAAGCAACTGATGAAGCTCCTGCTGTTGAAAGACTGATTATAAAACCTATAAATCAGTGGTCTGATGAAGACAAAAGGCTTGTTAATCTTGATGTTAAAGCAAGAACAGCCTTAGTCTCTGCAATACCAAATGATGTCTATCATCAAGTTCTTAACTGTAAATCTGCAAAAGAGATGCTAGACACTTTGACTGTTGCATATGAAGGCACTGAAGAAGTGCAGGAGAACAAGAAACTCCTTCTGGTAGAGAATATGAGTTCTTCTTTGCTCATAAAGGTGAAAGTCTCACTCAGACTTACACCAGGTTCAACTGCCTCATTAATGACTTAAGAAGGGCAGATGTTCACAAAAGCAATAAGGAACTTGTAAACAAGTTTCTAGACTCTCTCCCAGAATCTTGGGATCATTTTATCACTATGCTTAAACATGGTGAGAAAATCAAGGGTCTTTCACTGGTTGGTTTATATGGAAATCTTATGAATCATGAACAATCAGTGAAACAAAGGAAACTATCTACCAAGGATATGAAGGAGGCTGCAAAAGCTCCAACTACTGCCCTTGTATCTAAGGATACAAGATCTAGGAGTTTTGCTGTAGTTGTGGATGAGTCCAGTGATGAGGAGAAAGAGGAGGAATCTTCTGATGAAGAGCAAGTGGCTGATGGGGATGAAGTTCTGGAGAACATGGACAGCATTGAAGCTGCTGTTGAGCAGGCTACCATGTTGGTTAAAAGGTTCAAACCTTTCTTGAAAAGAAAGGGTATCAAGAGGTTTGAAAGGAAACCCTTCAAAGGAGAAAGAGCAATGTCAAAACCAAAGGCTTCTGAAGGTTGTTTCTCTTGTGGCAAGACTGGTCACTATGCTAGTGAATGTAAGTCCAAAGGAAACACAGGCTTCAAGGGTTTCTCAAGCTCAGACAGCAAGATTGATTATGAAGCCAAATATAAGAAGCTTATTGCTGCTGTCCTTGACAAGAAGAAGAAGAAAGCTTATAACAGGGTGCTGGTTGCTGAAGAAGAAGATTGGGCTGAGGAAGATCTCTCAAGTGATGAAGATGAGGTCCTTACAACTCAGTTCAGTTTGATGGCCAACACAGCTAGTACAAGTTCCTTTGATGAGGATATGAAGAAAGCTGCTAAAGCTTGTACTTCTCCTGACTGGGATCCTTCTTCTATGTATCAGGTTGGAAAATTTATTAACTATGAAGATAATGAAAAGAACACTATGTTTGATTATCTGTGTGTTGAGTTTCAGTCAAATATTCAAAGAGAAAAGAAGCTAAAATTAGTAATAGAATCACTAAAAGAGAGACTAAGTCTTAAAGATGAGAAACTTAAACAAATGACAAAACTGGAAGATGATTTAGCTAATCAAAAGATACTTAATCAGATCTTGGTAAAAGAAACCAATGAAGCAACAATAAAGTTTAATGACCTTCAAAAAGTAGTTAGATCTTGGTGTGCTTCTGCTGAGAAGACCACTCAGTGTGTCAATGAGCAGATTCCAAAACAAGTTCAAGCTATTATTGGTGGAAATTATTCCCAAGCTGCTAACTGTGTTGATTTTAGCAAGAACATAAATATCTTAGAAAAAGCTGATATTTTACCTCTTACTTTTCAAAAGATTGTAAAAGGAAAAAGTATTATCACTAACAGATTTGTCAAAAGTAAAAGTACTCAGCTGAAAGACTCAACCTCTTCAAAAGTTGGTTCAAGTTCTATTGTCTTGACAGAAAGCAAAAGAAGTGAAAATTTAAGTGTAAAGGAAGTAAGTAAAGGAATGGAATCATTTGTTGATACCAAAGAGACATTCTGTTGTCAAACCTTGAAAGCTGATACATTAAATTTAGGAACTCAGCTGACTGAAAATTCCTTAGCTAATGATATTACATCAGCTGATCAAAAAGTAGATGATAACTGCTCAGCTGATATCCTGTCAGCTGATCATGGATCCTCTTCTGTTTGTTTAGCTGATCAAACTTCACTTCAAACTCTTTTAATAGGAGAAACTAAGGGAAAAGGACATTTTGTTTACAAAGAGTCTAAGTCTGCCACACCTAAAGTTGATCAAAAACTCATTTTAACTAAGGGTCAACCTAAGGTGACTGTAAACAAAGACCTTATTAGTTTACATAATCAGCTGCAACAGCTGAATGGTGAAATCTGTCAGCTGATGACCCATAGTCATCAGAAAACAGGTAAGACATCTCTTAGTCAATTACCAAAACATGTTAAAAGCTCCAAAAATAAAAAATGTTATAAATGTGGGAGCAAAGAACATAAGGCAGGTAATTGTTCTCTAGAAGGTAACTCAAGACAGCGGACTGATTATGATAACACAACTGTTTCTCTCATTCATAAACAACCTAATATAAAGTGGATGGCTAGGTGCAATCCACAGGGGTCCAGTTAAATGTGGATGCCCAAATCTCACTAACCTTCTTTCAATCACATCTATGCAGGGTCTGAACACGTGGTATCTTGACAGTGGATGTTCAAGGACCATGACAGGTTGTAAAGCTTTGCTTAGTAACTACAAGAAGGAAAAAGGTCCAAGAGTAACCTTTGGTGATAATAATTGTGGGCAAACAAAAGGCTACGGAGAACTTCATAATGGGAACCTAACTTTATCCAAGGTATCATATGTTAAAGGACTTAAGTATAATCTCATCAGCATAAGTCAGTTATGTGATGGTGATCATAAAGTCCTCTTTACAAAGACAGGTGGTTCCATTTTAGATCAAGAAGGTAAAACAATAATTTGTGCAAAGAGAACCAAGGATGTATATACTCTGGATATGTCCTCTAGTGATCCATCCAAGTTAACCTGTTTGTATACCAAGTCTGTAACTGACACAAACTGGTTATGGCACAAAAGGCTTTCCCATTTAAATTTCAAAAACATTAACAAGTTGAGCAAGGGTGAACTAGTGTCAGGACTACCTTCACTGACGTATGTTAAGCCTAAACCTTGCTCTGCCTGTGAGAAGGGAAAGCAGCACAAGACTTCGTTTCCATCTAAGCAAGCCTTCTCCACTACTGAACCTTTCTACATGTTGCACATGGATCTATTTGGTCATGTTGCTAATTCTAGTATTGGTGGAAGTAAGTATGCATTGGTAATGGTTGATGAATTTTCAAGATACACTTGGGTCATCTTCCTAAAAGCAAAGAGTGAGGCTGCTGAAGAGATTATAAGCTTTATTAGAAAGATGGAAGTGCTTAATGGCAATCTGGTAAGGATGCTTATAAGTGATCATGGAACTGAATTTAGAAATCAAACTCTTGAAGGTTTCTGTGATGAGAAAGGAATATCTCAAAACTTCTCTGCTCCAAGAACTCCACAACAGAACGGTGTAGCTGAAAGAAGAAACATAACTTTGATTGAAGCTGCAAGAACCATGCTGTGTGAGAGTGGGTTAGGATTCAACTTCTGGACTGAAGCTGTCAGCTGTGCATGTGTAACACCCGCATTTAGGGTCCAGTTGTTCTTGGCAATTAGGTGAGTATAAAGTATTATTTATTTAGTACTCATTTTATTTAATTGTTAATTGCGTGATGTTATTGATGTTTTCAAGATAATTAATTGGGTTGCGAGACAAGAGATAAAATAGGAGATTTAATATTTTAATAAGATATTGATATCATATGATTTGGTTTTACATGAGGGTTCCAAATAATACCTCATTGCATGTTTTTGGTTTGAGTAGGACTGCTTTAATTAAGTTTCTGTATCTTATATATCAGTATTTGCACTGTGTAGTGTAATATGTTAATTCTTGACCTATATATATAGCATGTGTATATGTGTGTGGCCGTTTTTTCGGCTTTGCTTCGTTGTGGAGGAGAACTCACCAAAACAAAACAAAAAAACCACTCTCACTCAAGTAATTCTGTTTTCGAGTTCTAAACCGAGGGTTAACGTTTGGATTTCGAGCAAGAGGTGATGTTGTGTCGTTTATGTCGAGTTTTGATTAGGAAGTTCTTGAATGTTGAATGTTGGTAGTGCGAAGTGGAGTCCACTACGTGCGTAGTGACTCCATTACGTGCGTAGTGCTCAATGAAGAAGATGAAGTCGATGAGTTTTGGTCGCACGGAGTGTAGTCCACTACGTGCGTACCAGTGTTCAAATCGTGCGTAGTGTGTGTGAACCACTTCATACGTGCCAAAATGCAATACGTGCGTAGTGTGTTCACCACGTGCGCAGTGATTCGGATGTTATTTCAGTAAATGTTTTTATTGTTCTGTAGCCAATGAAAGTTGATGTTTTGCAATTGGAATGTAATTCCAATTACTGACTAAGTTATGATGTGTTTCAGGAAACGAGAAGGCTCAGTAAAATTAGCATACTGAGTGTGGTGTTGGAGAACACAGGTGAGTGGACTTTTAACTCACGAATTGTTTTGGTTGTAACGGTAATGGTTACAACATGTTGTAATGTCTTACTCTCTGTTAGACTAAATGATCTGGTATGTGTTTTGTTGATGCCTTGGGCATACTTGATGTTTGGTTAACAGCTGTTTATTGGCACTGGGTGCATATAATGGGGTCAGCCATAGTGGGCTGGGTTCACTTGTCATCGGCTAATCAGTATTAGATCTGTTGATGCATGTGTTGCAACTTGAGGTGATTACTGTGTGAGAATGACAAGTGGGCTATCGGTAAACCTATGCTAGGCCAGCATTTGGTTGAAGGTTCGGCTGAACCGCCGGTCCTCTGTGATACTTGTTTGTTTGCTGATGCTTTTCGTTGGTTAAACTTCCATTCACTTAGCTTTGAGCTAATCCCCATCATAAACTCCAACTTGCAGGTTGTTGAGCTGATTTGCTGTTGGGAGTTTTGCCAGTCTTTTTGGGGGAATGTCTGATACATTAACTCTGATATAATCTTTTTATGAGCCTGTATGTATATATATGTAACACTGGACTTGGTTGACTGACACTTGTGTCAGATGTTAAATCGTTTGTAATACTATTGTAAGTAAGTATATATTTGGTTGCTCGCTTCCGCATGATTAAATTAATTTAAAAAAAAAATTATATAGCGGTGTTACAATTTGGTATCAGAGCCCTGGTTTGGGATGCGTGCACAGTTAGAGTGTTCAATTCTCAAATCTTGGCTCGAGTTTTGTCAGACATTCCTGATGTGGGTGGGAATTAGGGTGAATGCAAGTTTCTTTTGATGTTAGCTGTTGTTAGTAGGTTGTGTACTAACGGTTTACCTAATGAGTGTTGAGATGTTGTGATTGACACATATATGGCCGATAATGAGAACCTGACTAATGCCCCCTTGACCCCAAGAAGAGCTGGTACTTCGGCGGCAGGTCCTTCAGAGATTCCTGTAACAGAGAGTGTTGAGGTTACCGAAGCTAATATTGATCGGGAAGAGTATATTTATCAGTTAGAGGATCAGTTACAAGAGCTTAGAGGAGAGGTACTTGAGCTTCAGAAACAGAAACAGGTACAGGCCTCTCAGGCACAAATCCCTCCAGCGATTTCTACTCAATCGGAGATTCCTCCAGTATCAGTACCTATTTTCTCTACACATCAGCCAACCCAGCCTCAGTATTTCTATCCCGTTATGTCTCAGGGATCCTATCAGTATCCTTTGGTTGGGTACCCACCTCAGAAGGGACCCAAGAAATGTCAGTTCAAGGATTTTCGAGATTGTAAACCAAAGGAATACTCAGGGAGCACCAATCCTGCTGAAACTCTAGAATGGTTGAAAGGAATAACGAGAATTTTGGATATTTGTAATTGTGAAGAGGAGCTTCGAGTTACCTATGCCCAGAGTATGCTTACAGGGGATGCTTCAGCTTGGTGGGAATCGTTGACAGCTCACCTCACCCCGGAGTAGATGAAATCCATTACTTGGGAACAATTCCAGAATAAAGTTCTTGAACAGTATTGTGGTGAATTTGAAATGGATAAAATCAGAAAGGATTTATTGAGTTTGCATATGACCGAGAGGATGACAGTTGATGAATTAATCAAACAGTTTAATGAGAAATTGAGATTTGTAAAGCAGTGGGTGCCAACCGAACGTTCTCAGATACAACACTTTGTTGGAGCTTTGTTACCAGAATATAGGGGTAATACCCGTCTAGCAAACACTTTGTCTCAAGCCTTCACCTTAGCTAAATCAGCCGAGGGAGATGTTAAGGCACGTGACCAGATGAACAGGGATAAAACTGCCTTGCAGAAACCAAAGACAGAACAGACTGGTTCTCAGCAAAAGAAGAAATGGCAGGGTAACCAGGGACAGGGTAGGCAGAACCCTAGGGCAGCTGTGGGTGGTTCAGGTCAGAGGTCTCTATGGTGTAGAAACTATAGGTCTTCCCACACCGGACCTTGTACACCCCAGAACTTGCGATGTATTAGATGTGGTGGATTGGGACACGAGGTAAAAGATTGTAAATTTCCTCGTAACGTGTGCTGGAATTGTCAAAAAGAGGGTCACAGATCAGGAGAGTGTCCTTCTGCAAGGAAGACGGGGTCAGGTTCCGGGGCAATTACAGTTGGGGGATCATCATCTCAGTCTGGCCAAAAGAGAAAGAATCCTCCTGCACCCGAGGGTAGAGCTTTTCGGATGACAGTAGATGATGCTACTGCCACCGATGATGTCATCACTGGTACGTTTCTTGTAAATTTTGTACCTGCACGTGTGTTGTTTGATTCAGGGGATAACCGCTCCTTTATTTCGATGGCTTTCTGTGATAAATTGAAATTGCCTACTTCACCTGTTACTGATTCTCTAGAAGTAGAAATAGCTAATGGTAAAATGGTTCCAGTCACAACGGCTGTGTCTGGAGCTAGAATTGATATTGATGGTACTTGTTTTCCAGTCTCTTTTCTGTTAATGCCTATATCTGGATTTGATGTTGTTTTGGGAATGGATTGGTTGAGCCAGAATAGAGCTAGTATTAAATGCCATAAGAAGCTGATTTCTTTTCCTTTATCTGACGGGTCACACGTAGTGGCTCGCGGAGAGAGGTCTTTTTATACCTTCCCTATTATTTCGTTTATGAAGGCTAGAAAATCTTTGGCCAAAGGGTGTGAATCGTTTCTGGCTTATGCTATTGATGTCAAAAAGGAGAAGCAAGTTATTTCTGATATTCGGGTAGTTTTGGAATACCCGGAAGTGTTTCCTGATGAGTTACCAGGATTACCTCCAGTTCGTGAGGTAGAATACATAATTGATCTAATTCCTGGTTCGAGTTCCGTGGCTAAAGCCCCTTACAGATTAGCTCCTGCTGAAATGCGAGAAATGATGACTCAGATTCAGGAATTGTTAGATAAAGGCTTTATTCGTCCTAGTTCATCTCCGTGGGGTGCTCCGGTCTTATTTGTTAAAAAGAAATATGGTACTCTACGAATGTGCATTGATTATCGGGAATTGAATAAAAGGACAGTTAAAAATAAATACCCTTTACCTAGGATTGATGATTTGTTTGATCAGCTACAGGGTGCTTCTTATTTTTCAAAGATTGATTTGCGTTAAGGTTATCACCAAGTACTTGTTTCGGAAAATGATATTCTTAAAACTGCGTTTCGTACCAGATATGGTCATTATGAGTTTTTAGTGATGCCTTTCGGTCTAACTAACGCCCCTGCTGTGTTCATGGATTTAATGAATCGGATTTGCCGGCCGTTTTTGGATAAATTTGTAATTGTGTTTATCGATGACATTTTGGTATATTCAAAAACCGAATCTGAGCACGAGCTTCATTTAAGGCAAGTTTTAGAGACCTTAAGACAGAATCGTCTTTTTGCGAAGTTTTCTAAATGTGAATTCTGGATGCGAGAAATTCAGTTTTTGGGACATATTATTTGTAAAGATGGGGTTAAAGTTGATCCAGCTAAAGTTGAAGCGGTTATGAACTGGAATTCCCCTAAATCACCATCTGAGATTAAAAGCTTTCTGGGTTTGGCGGGCTATTATCGCAGATTCATCAAAGATTTCTCAAAAATTGCGAGTCCTTTGATGAAGTTAACCCATAAAGATGTACCGTTTAAGTGGAATGAAGAACAAGAATTAGCTTTTCAAACTTTGAAACAGCTGTTGTGTCAAGCCCCTATTCTTGCTCTACCTGATGGATCTGATGATTTTGTAGTATATTGCGATGCTTCCTTTGCAGGTCTAGGATGTGTTCTAATGCAGCGTGACAGAGTAATTGCCTATGCTTCTCATCAATTGAAACCACACGAGAAGAACTATCCAACCCACGATTTAGAGCTTGCGGCGGTGGTTTTTGCATTGAAACTATGGAGGCATTATTTATATGGTACTAAATGTGTTATCTGTACTGATCATAAAAGCCTGCAATATATATTCTCCCAGAAGGAGCTTAATATGCGGCAAAGGCGATGGCTGGAATTGATTAAAGATTACGATTGTGAGATTCTGTACCACCCAGGAAAAGCAAATGTGGTAGCAGACGCTTTGAGCCGTAAGGGAGCGGGTGATAATATCCGATTCATGCGTATTGAGATTGTTTCTGACTTGGTGGATAGACTTAAAGCTGCTCAGTTAGAGGCCTTGAAGGATGAAAATTTGAAATCAGAAATCATGGTAAAAAGAAAAGCTGAGTTAATTGATGATTCCCGTGGATTAAAGACCTTTCAGTCTCGTATTTGGGTACCAGTACTTGGGGAACTTCGAGATTTGATTCTGTCAGAGGCTCACAAATCGCGATTATCTGTTCACCCTGGTAGCACTAAAATGTATAACGATCTTAAAGTGCTATATTGGTGGCCTACGATGAAGACAGATGTTGCAAAATTCGTAGAATCCTGTCATATTTGTGCACAAGTCAAAGCAGAGCACCAGAAACCGTACGGGTCTTTAAATCAACTGAAGATACCTGAATGGAAATGGGAGCATATCACGATGGATTTTGTAACCAAACTGCCATGTACTCAGCGGAAACATGATATGATTTGGGTGATAGTCGACCGTTTAACGAAAAGTGCTTATTTTCTGTCCACCAGTGAGACAGCTTCACTCAGTAGACTGGCTCAGTTATATATTGATGAGATTGTTTCTCGGCATGGTATTCCTCTTTCTATTGTTTCTGATCGAGATCCCAGGTTTGTTTCTAATTTCTGGGCGAGTTTACATCGTGAATTGGGGACGCGTATTAATTTGAGTACCGCTTATCATCCTCAGACAGACGGTCAGACCGAACGAACCATTCAAACCCTTGAGGATATGTTACGCGCCTGTGTGTTAGAGTATGGTGGATCTTGGGATACACATTTTCCATTGATAGAATTTGTGTACAATAATTCTTATCATTCGAGTATCGGTATGCCACCTTACGAGATGTTATACGGACGTCGCTGTCGCACTCCTACTTGTTGGCTAGAGGCAGGTGAGAAACAATTTACAGGTCCCGACATTGTTCAAATGACAGCTGAAAAAGTTGTAATTGCCCGAGAAAAGTTGAAAGCTGCCAGAGACAGACTATAAATGTACGCAGATCCTCGCCGTCGACCAGTTTCGTTTGTTGAAGGAGAGTTGGTTTATCTGAAAGTCTCTCCATGGAAAGGGGTTATTCGCTTTGGGAAGCGCGGGAAATTAGCTCCACGATATATTGGTCCGTTCCGAATACGACAAATAGTCAATGATCAGGCTGTTACTCTTGATCTTCCACCTGAGTTAGCAGGTATTCATGACACCTTTAATGTCTGTTACTTGCGTAAATGCAACATTGAGGATGAAAGTCAGATCCTGCCAGTGCATGATTTGAAAGTGCATTCGAAAAAGCGATTAGTAGAGGAACCAGTTGAAATAGTTGATCGTAAGACGACAAAGCTTCGCAGAAAAGAAATTCCTATGGTTTTAATTAAATGGAAACACAGTTTGGGTTCAGATTTGACATGGGAGACCGAGGCAGACATGAGGAACCGCTACCCTAACCTATTTGAGAGCGATGAGATTCCGGGGACGGAATCTTCTTTAGGGGGGGAGAGTTGTAACACCCGCATTTAGGGTCCAGTTGTTCTTGGCAATTAGGTGAGTATAAAGTATTATTTATTTAGTACTCATTTTATTTAATTGTTAATTGCGTGATGTTATTGATGTTTTCATGATAATTAATTGGGCTGCGAGACAAGAGATAAAATAGGAGATTTAATATTTTAATAAGATATTGATATTATATGATTTGGTTTTACATGAGGGTTCCAAATAATACCTCATTGTATGTTTTTGGTTTGAGTAGGACTGCTTTAATTAAGTTTATGTATCTTAGATATCAGTATTTGCACTGTGTAGTGTAATATGTTAATTCTTGACCTATATATATAGCATGTGTATATGTGTGTGGCCGTTTTTTCGGCTTTGCTTCGTTGTGGAGGAGAACTCACCAAAACAAAAAAAAAACCACTCTCACTCAAGTAATTCTGTTTTCGAGTTCTAAACCGAGGGTTAACGTTTGGATTTCGAGCAAGAGGTGATGTTGTGTCGTTTATGTCGAGTTTTGATTAGGAAGTTCTTGAATGTTGAATGTTGGCCGTGCGAAGTGGAGTCCACTACGTGCGTAGTGACTCCATTACGTGCGTAGTGCTCAATGAAGAAGATGAAGTCGATGAGTTTTGGTCGCACGGAGTGTAGTCCACTACGTGCGTACCAGTGTTCAAATCGTGCGTAGTGTGTGTGAACCACTTCATACGTGCCAAAATGCAATACGTGCGTAGTGTGTTCACCACGTGCGTAGTGTGTTCACCACGTGCGCAGTGATTCAGATGTTATTTCAGTAAATGTTTTTATTGTTCTGTAGCCAATGAAAGTTGATGTTTTGCAATTGGAATGTAATTCCAATTACTGACTAAGTTATGATGTGTTTCAGGAAACGAGAAGGCTCAGTAAAATTAGCATACTGAGTGTGGTGTTGGAGAACACAGGTGAGTGGACTTTTAACTCACGAATTGTTTTGGTTGTAACGGTAATGGTTACAACATGTTGTAATGTCTTACTCTCTGTTAGACTAAATGATCTGGTATGTGTTTTGTTGATGCCTTGGGCATACTTGATGTTTGGTTAACAGCTGTTTATTGGCACTGGGTGCATATAATGGGGTCAGCCATAGTGGGTTGGGTTCACTTGTCATCGGCTAATCAGTATTAGATCTGTTGATGCATGTGTTGCAACTTGAGGTGATTACTGTGTGAGAATGACAAGTGAGCTATCGGTAAACCTATGCTAGGCCAGCATTTGGTTGAAGGTTCGGCCGAACCGCCGGTCCTCTGTGATACTTGTTTGTTTGCTGATGCTTTTCGTTGGTTAAACTTCCATTCACTTAGCTTTGAGCTAATCCCCATCATAAACTCCAACTTGCAGGTTGTTGAGCTGATTTGCTGTTGGGAGTTTTGCCAGTCTTTTTGGGGGAATGTCTGATACATTAACTCTGATATAATCTTTTTATGAGCCTGTATGTATATATATGTAACACTGGACTTGGTTGACTGACACTTGTGTCAGATGTTAAATCGTTTGTAATACTATTGTAAGTAAGTATATATTTGGTTGCTCGCTTCCGCAGGATTAAATTAATTTAAAAAAAAAATTATATAGCGGTGTTACAGCATGTTTTACTCAGAACAGATCTCTTATAATAAAGAGGCACAACAAGACTCCTTATGAAGTGCTCAAGGGAAGGAAGCCCAACATCAGCTTTCAACACATCTTTGGGCGTCAGTGTTTCATTCTGAACCAGAAAGATCAATTGCAAAAATTTGCACCAAAAGCTGATGAAGGTGTATTTGTTGGATATTCTGTGATCTCCAAAGCTTACAGAATTTACAACATCAAAACAAAGGTCATAGAAGAATCAATCAATGTAAGTTTTAATGAAAATGACTTTGTTGCTTCCTGTTCTACTAATCCATCTATAGGTGAGGAATTTAATGATCTGCTGAATACTGAAGACAACATTCCAGTATCAGCTGATCCACTCCCATCAGCTGATCCAATCTCATCAGCTGACATAGATGACTTAGATGAACCTGTTCCAAACTTACAAAACACCTCTGCACATTCTATCCTAAACCAACCCACACTTTTACTAAATGAAGGGAATCATGATTCAACATCAATGGACTCTAATTCCATATCAAACATTCCCTCATCAGTAGAAGTCTCATCAGATTGTAATCAAGAAATTCTGTCAGCTGATCAACCAGAAGTCTCATCAGCTGACCCAAACCAAAGATTTTCAACTCCCAGAATCCAAAATGCCTACAAAGACCTCAGAAATCATCCAATTGATCAGGTCATAGGTAACATAGAAGCACCTGTACTAACAAGATCAAAAGCTTGTAACTGATCCTCACTGGATAAATGCCATGCAAGAAGAATTGGCTGAATTCACAAGAAACAATGTATGGACTTTGGTGCAAAGACCAAAGGACAAATCCATCATTGGCACTAAGTGGGTATTCAGAAACAAGATGGATGAACAAGGGCTGATCATCAGAAACAAGGCAAGATTAGTTGCTCAGGGGTAGTGTCAAGAAGAAGGTATTGATTATGATGAAACTTTTGCCCCTGTTGCAAGACTTGAAGCAATAAGACTATTTCTTGCTTATGCTGCCTTCAAAGACTTCAAAGTATTCCAAATGGATGTTAAGAGTGCCTTCCTAAATGGTGAATTGAAAGAAGAGGTGTATGTCAAACAACCTCCAGGTTTTGAGGATACAAGCAAACCAGATCATGTATACTTCTTGAACAAAGCTTTGTATGGTCTGAAGCAAGCTCCAAGAGCCTGGTATGATACCCTCTCTTCCTTTTTGACCAATAAAGGATTTATAAGAGGAAGCATAGATAGCACCTTATTTATAAGAAAATTCAAGGGTGATGTGATTCTTGTACAGATTTATGTAGGTGATATAATTTTTGGGTCTACAAATGTTGATCTTTGCAAAAAGTTTTCCAAACTCATGTCTGATAACTATCAAATGAGTATGATGGGTGAATTAAACTTATTTTCTAGGTCTTCAAATTAAACAAGAGGTTGATGGAATTTTCATTCATCAAACAAAGTATGTAAATGACTTAATAAATTTGAGTTTGAAAATTGTTCTTTAATGAAAACACCCATGTCCACTGCCTTAAAGCTTGGAAAGGACACTGATGGTAAATCAGTGAACATTACAGCTTATAGAGGTATGATAGGGTCTCTTTTGTACCTCACTGCAAGTAGACCAGATATTATGTTTTCTACATGTCTTTGTGCTAGATACCAAGTAGATCCCAAAGAATCTCACTTAGCTGCAGTTAAAAGAATTTTCAGGTATCTCAAAGGAACTCCTAATCTAGGTCTTTGGTACCCCAAAGACTCTGATTTTGAGTTAGTTGGATACACTGATTCTGACTTTGCAGGTTGCACACTAGACAGAAAGAGTACATCTGGGGGTTGTCAATTATTAGGTGGAAGATTAGTCAGCTGGTCAAGCAAGAAACAAAACTCTGTTTCAACCTCTACAGCTGAGGCAGAATACATTGCTGCTGGAAGCTGCTGTGCTCAATTGCTATGGCTGCAAAATCAACTACTGGATTATGACTTACAGTTTGAAAACTCCCCAATTCTGTGTGACAACACAAGTGTTATATCTATCTCTAATAATCCTGTTTTGCATTAAAAAACTAAGCATATTGAAATCAGACATCATTTTCTTAGAGATAATGTGCAAAAAAAGAAAGTTTCAATGCATTATATCAACACTGATGTTTAATTAGCTGACATTTTTACAAAACCTTTGGATGAGTCTCGGTTCAACTTCCTAATATCCAAACTTGGCATGTTAAATTTGTAATATATTCTCTTCTTAGGTAGTTAATTGTGTGTGAGAAAATAATTTTATTTGTGTGTGAAATGAAGTACTTATCTAAGCTTCTACATATTTTACTTATGGTAGATCAGCTAATAGAATTATGTCAGCTAACGATCATCAGCTGACACTATACCTCAGCTGATAAACCATCAGCTAAGACTTAGAAGCTCAGCGAAGTGAATTCATTAGCTGACACTTATTTTATCTCAACATGGATCAGCTGACACTCTCGTCTGTCAGCTGATGATTTTCAAAAGTCAAAAATATTGTGTCCCCGCACCTATTTTATTAATTTCTCATTTGTATTTATTGTGTTACTAGGTTATTTAATTTAGTTTATTTGTCCGTTTATTGTCTGTGTATTTAATTTCTATTCCGTCTATTACCTTTTTGCAGAAGTGACAGTTACTTTTTCAAAAATATTTGTGTAACAGTTTAGGTTTCCAAGGAAGATTTAAAGGTGTATTCGAGCGGTTATTCATTTCTTAAGCTTTCAAAATTCCCAAAACACTCTTTCTCTCTCAAACTTTCAAACCCTAAACTCTCGTTGCTCAAACTTCATTCACTCTGTAATCATGGTGATCTTCAACCCTGCAACTTCTCCAAACGCCATTGCTGGTGAAAATGTCACACCAAACTCAGAAATCACCATTCGTCCAAACAACTTTATAATCAACACTGAAATTCCCACAAATAAATCAAACCAGGGATACGAACCAATGGTAGCATTCATAAATGCTCATCCCCTGTTTCCATGTCTCTCTGCCCATCATTTCTTCATCTTTCCAAGCATTGTTGGTGAGATGTGGTACACTGCAAGGTACCATACGGATCAAGAACTCATTACCTGTACATGTCTAAATGGCACAATCAACATCAACATCAATATCAATACTCTTCGTCAATCCATCTCTCTGCCCAACTTAGCTCCATATCAACCTTTTGCTCAAATGGATCAAGTCTTGGAGGTCTTACCCCTGATTGGCTACAATGAAGCTGTCACCCATGGTCAATATAAGTTGTCTGTGCTGGGACACCCATGGAAGTACTTGGCAAGTGTAATCACTCGGTGCTTTGGCCATAAGTCTGGAAGCTTTGGCCAAATGAATCAAACAGAACTGATGATTCTGCACGCCTTGGTCACAGGAAGGAATATTGACTTTGCTCAAGTCATATTCTCGGAGATGGTGGACAAGATCACTCTTGGCACTGCAAAGAAATCCACCAGAACTATTGTTCCCTATATCAGGTACCTAAGCTTACTTGTACTTCATCATCTTCAATTGGAACAATACACTGGGATTGCTGCTGTTTTGGACACAATGACCATACCACAAATGGGTCAAAAGATCTTTCATCTGATAAGGGAAGATCAGGGTCCAGCAATCACTGCACAGATGCAAGAGCTCATTGATATTGCTAATGATAATGATGAGGAGGAAGTGCATGAAGAAGAAGTGGCTCATGATTCTGAGTCTCCTGATGTTGTAACTGAGGAAGTGGCTCAATCTGTTACTCATGATGAAGCCATATTTGAAGGAGAAAATTTAGATGACAGTGATGGTGGTAATGGCCATAATGATGATACTGGTGGATTTTACATGAGAGATGAGCCTTATCAATCTGGTTCTACTTCATCCAGTCAACATGGAATGCCATTACAAATGTTTCCCTCTAGTTCCTCTACTTCAAAGAGGTCCGGACACCTAAGCACTGATGAAAGTGATGAAGAATCTGATGATGATTCTCCAAGTAGAACTCTTGGAGGTACTATTGCCTATCCCAACCCTGATCAACAACAAGGATCAAGTGACTCTGTTCATAGAGCACCAAGTAGTGGAAATGAAGATGTCCCTGATGATGAAGAGGTCTCTGATAAGCTGGAGGAGCTCATTGAGATCAGCAAAACAAGACACATCACAGGTACACTCTCAATCTCTGAGGACACTCATTTGGTTGACCCCACCAATGAGAACCCATCCTCACCTCTAGTTGTAACACCCCCACAACTGCCAAGCTCTAGTCAACTCCCAACAGTTGCTAGTTCTACTCCCTTAGTAACCCAAATAGAAACAAGGTCAATAGAGATGGTGCATACTGCACTTATCTTAGAGGAAATGCACACTGCACCTCTGACCTCAACTCCTATAGCTACCTCTTATTATGAGGGGGAGCTCATGGAAGTTGATATAACCTTACAACCAGTGTGTGTGTCCTCACAACAGGGCACATCTGTAAATATGGGATTGCTGCAATCTGGGTCACCCTCCCAACAGGGTGATACCATTGAAAGACAGACCTTCTCCCAAGGTCATACTGTGTCTACACCTCAATTGAGTCAAGCCTATCCCCTAGTAAGTTCATAACAACTTGCTACTGTAATAAGGGATACCCCTTTGAGTGTAACCCTCACTCACACTCACTTACTTGCACATGTTTTTGATTCAATTCTTACACATACTGGTGCACTACCTGTCAATACTAGTGGCATAAACCAGTCATTAGTACAGGGTACAACTTCTGCTCCAAGTGATCATAGGCATATAAACCAAGGTCTAAGTGAGGGACCACAATCCATTCCAGTTCAAAGCACAATTTCTCAATCAATTCCAACCCAACCCATTCCCTCTACTACTACTGAACCCTCACCGCAACTACTTCAAACCTTATTATCTATCTCTCAAAAGATGGATAGTCTTCAAGCCTCCTTTACCTCTTTCCAAACTCAAACAGAAACTCAAATCTCTTACCTAACCAATGAGATTGAGTCACTTAAAGCCAACCAACCCAAACCCCAATCCACCCCTGCCCCTGTTGATCTTTCCCCTATTCTTACCAAACTAGATCAACTTCTAAACCAAACCTATACTCCTATTCCTACACCCTCCCCTCCTATACCTGCCCAAACCATTTCTAACTTAAACCATACCATTTCCAATCTCCTTTCCCAACTCAAAACCCTTAGACCCTCACCCCCTGATATCTCCATTACCATTCCTGAATCTCTTCTCACTATCCCCTCTCTCCTAAAATACATTGATACTGAGGTAAATAGGTCCAGCTTTTCTGCGAAGATAAGGCACAGTGATACTCTGAGAGAATTCTCCAATCTCACTGAAGCTATCAACAGCCTAAAACCTCTTATTTCAACTTCCATTCCTTCTTTCTCTCCTATTCCCTCTCACCTTAGACACTCAACATCCCCTTTCACTTAGCCTCCCATACCCACTGTCTCACCTTCATCCTTAACCATACCACCCTTTACCTCTACACCTACCCCAACTCCTTATTCTTTCACCACTCCTGATGCCCCTGCAAAGCCTGCTGTTTTTCCCTCCTCTGATGATGACAAAAAGGGGGAGAAGTCAGTTAGGACAAAGTCTGTTTTACAAGCAGAGGATGCATCAACCCCCGATGAAATAGGATCAGCTGTTAAGGGGGAGAATAAATCTGAGGGGGAGCAACCTGCTCAAGAAGAGTAGAGGCCAAAGAGAAGGCTAAAGCAAATGACTAGAAGGACAAATAAATCAAAGCAAGGTGAATCATGTGCTCCAATTGAATTACCATATGAGGATTCTGATGATGATGATGAAGATGAAATGCCTTTATCCTCTATGTTCAACATAAGGAAGCAGAGCTCCTCCACTACAGCTCCACCAGTCCAAGCTTCCTCTCCAGTTCAATCAAGTCAACCAACTCCCAGCAGTTCATTAAGAAGAAAAGGAAAGAAGATAATTACTGCTGAGGAGATAGAAGAAGAAGAAAGAAAAGAGGAAGAGCTAAATCAAGAAGATGAGAATCTTAGAGAGTTAAGTGAACTGGCTGCTGCTCTTGGTTCAACCATTGAAGAAGTACTTAAAGCCAAAGAGAGACACCAGGATTTCACTACCACTGAGGATCTTGCTGCTGCAGTTGGTGTCACTAATGATGAATTGAGAGAATTACAAGAAGAAGAAATCATCATGCTATCCTCTCAATCAAATCCAACACAGGTTGCATCACAGCAAGATGATCCTTCTGTCAAGAAAGTTCCTAAAAGAAGAAGAACTCACAGAGAAGCCATTCAAGCATTGCATGAGTTCAACTTTGGAGTTACAACTCAGCAATCTGAAAGGGAGATCAAAGAGGTCTTGGATAACAAGAAGAACTTGATAGAAAGAAAGGATCCAAATCTCATTTCCAGAGTCACTCCATATAAGGGAACAAATGAAGGGCCATATCTCAGATTAGTAAGAAGAGATGAAAGACAAACACATGAGAATGCCTATATCCATCACTGCAAACTGTTCTCCTTCACTGAGATGATTGAGACTCTGTACCACCTCCTTAAATCCAAAAGTGAAATTGCCCCAAGGTTCATAAACAAATTCGAATTCTGGATCAGAATGGCTGTTTATCACAGGATATGCACTCATGATCAATTTGTGGAACACATTGATGTAATTGAGGATGCCTTCAAGAAATCCTCCAAAGCTTTTGTACCTGCTGAACGGATTATACTTAATCCTGATCATCCTTACCTGTCTGCATATGAAAATTTCAACACTGCTTTGCCCTCCAATATTGAGCCAGAAATGTTTAAGTACATAACTGAACCTGAGAGAGGGATTTTCTTCAAAGACAGAGCTGGTGTTCGGAGATTCCTAAGAGAAACTGACTTAGGAAGAGCCCCTGGAGAATTAATCTTTCAAGCTGCACATTTAACAAGGGGACAGACAGGAAGTGAACATTTTGAAAATCTGATTCAAGCAAGAGCTGAAGAGTTATTGGCTGCCAATCCTCTGAACAGACTTCTGGATGTAAAAGAAGAACCTTGGTGGGAATGAAGATCACACTTCATAACTAGAGTAGATGTAATTTCAATTCCTAGAATTGTTCAACTTCTGTACTTAGTTTAACTCTTAGTTAGATTTCTCTGTACAAACTCTTATGTAAATACTTTGTTTTGTAATCAAGCTTGAAACTTTGATCATGGACTACTTAGCTAAAATGCTAGTATAGATGACTCTTAGTAGATAGCTTACATAGTGTAAATATAGAAAAGATCAAAAATCCTAAAAACAGAAAAAGGATAGAAAAGATACCAAAAACAGAACAATGGTACTTCATAAATGAAAAGATTTCCAAAAACAGAACATCAGGGAACATACTTAAAAGAGTTACCAAAAACAGATAGCTAGGTAACCAAAATTGCACTTAAAAGTTATATCTTTACAAATCCTAGTCAAACTGATTCTTCTTAAACAAGATAAGGTTTTGTCATCATCAAATAGGGGGAGATTGTTAGTAAGATAGCAATATCAAACCTTAATCAAACCTATCTATTAAGTAAAATAGGATTTGATGTTAACAAAACCATATATTCAGTTTTGGACTTAGATTGATGAAAAACATGTGTTGTTTTTCTATCTGAGACTTAAAGAATTTCTAAGTAAGAAATGTCAGCTGACGAATCATAGTGTCAGCTGAACACTGAGTATCAGCCAAAGGACCAGCTTCAGAAAGATCAGCTAAGAAGAAAAGATCAGTCAAAGAAGAATCAGCTGAGGAATCACACTGGATCAGCTGATGGCCTAGAACCATCAGCTGATGAAGATTTCAAGGTCAGCTAAGCAGTCAAGGATCAGCTGACACAGTCACAAGTTATCAGCTGATGTCTCCCATCTGTCAGATAAGGTATTTGCTACTTATCCAATCTTCTCTTTATGAGCTGACTATACTCAAATGATTAGCTGAGCCCTTGGGAACAGCTGACAGTTGAGTTAATCAGTTTATTAGCTGCTGCTACGATTTGTATTATTAACTGAGCAATTTGATCAGCTGAGCAAGTCTAGCCAGCTGAGTCTTTCACAGTTATCCTTAGCTGAGCAAAATTATATTTGTAGTTCAGTGTCTGTTAACTGAGTCTTTACTGTATATCTCAGTTAATAGCTTTTCTATGTAATATTTTCTTAAAGTCAAAGGCAGAACATGTGTTGTTCTTATTATGCCTTAGATCTTTCTTTTGTAAAAGTACTTAGCACTTTTTGGATCTACAATGATACAAAAAGGATAGATCTTTATCCCCTGGAAAAGGAGAAAGATACTCTTGAAAAGAAGATCTCGAAGATATGATGTTAAGTATGGCTGGCAACTCCATATTTGGTAAAGTCAAATCTTCAGAAAGCATGGTGTCGATTAAAGCACAAGCATGGAAGGATAAGGTTACTTTCTCAAGACATAAAGGTAGTAATTTAATAATATAATAATAGATAGTGGGTATATTCATTACTGAAAAGTATGTTCACTTTACACACTTTGTGTATAAAGTTAACTTACCTTTTCACCCACTAACTTTATCTATTATAATATTATTAAACCAAGTACCTTTGTCTCCTTCTCTCTTCATCAACCCGGACACACTTTGCTTATATATATTCATGCGTGAAAACATGCAAAACAAGAAAATGCGTTGAAAAGCACTGAAATCTCATAAGTTGAGAATTAGAAGAGTTAGCATTTTACTTTCAGTGTAACAAACTTGTTCATGTGTTGAACGTCTTAGACATTAGTTGTTTAAGATTAGCATTGTCTATGTGTTAGACAAAATTAGTTGTCACCTTTTATTGAACTTAAATTTTCCGCATCTAGTTCATGTAATTCTTGATTAACGTCAATAAGAATTATATAAAAGTAAACCGTGTGTCTCTTAAATTTTAATTTGCTAAAGTTTGTTTTCAACCCCCCCCCCCCCTTCTACAAACATTTGTTGTTGTAGTATCCATTCGGGACCAACATGTACATAAATCAACAAATACATACATCTACATATCACATGTACCAATAATCTACAAGTACATAAACATCAAGTATATTTAGTAAAAATACCATTATTCACAATTACCCTTTCTATCTTGTAATTTTGTGAATTCTTCTAACTCCATAGCTTAGGCATTACATACCATCCATCCATATGTTAAGACCAAATCAGTATACTATCTAATGTTTATCTTCAAATCATCAATGAGTTCTCTTAATTCATCTTCATTCGGATTTACTATCAAACCCCCAATTCCGAGCATAGGCAAAGTATAATTCCGATCAAAGGTGCATTCCGAGTATAGGCCAATTCCGAACATTGCATATATTCCGGATAAAGACTAAACTCCGATCAATTGAGATTCCGAGCAAAGGTTAACAATCCATTTCCGTATAAGACCATTTCCGAACCACATGATAATTCCGGACATCATATATTCCGAACAATGCAAATTCCGAGTAAAGGCAATATTAATTCCGAATAAAGTGTTAGTTCCAAGTCAAGGCACATTCCGATCATAATTCATTTCCGAATGAGTCTCTCTTCCAATCATAATTCATTTCCGAATGAGTCTCTATTCCGATCATAATGATCGGAATTCATTAATTCCAATCGATTCAATCATCAATTCCGAATTATCCAAAGTTCTTGAACATTTTCAATTTCTAACTTCAATTCTAACTGATTTTAAACATGCAAGATGATCTACGTTTCCAGAACACTTTCTAAGCATATTATGAACATAATGCATCATCTAATTCTAACATGCAATCATCCTAAATCATCAATTGATATCAAGAAATATCCGGAATTCATAAATATTCTATAAAACCGAATTTAAACAACAATTTCTAAATCGATTAAGCTAACCTTATAGATCAAAGATAGTTATAATCAAGTTAGTGATCAAAGCTTGAAAGATGAAAATGAAATTCCTCCTTTGTTCTTGTTCTTCGGCCGTAGATCACAAACACACACACACCTCACACCCAAATTTGATTAATGCATGCAAATGAGGATGATGGTGGTGATGTTGGTGACTAAGTGTCACCAACAAAGGACACCTCATCACCAAAATCCCTAATTATTTATTTTAATTAACAATTTCTAATAAATAATTAATCACATAATTCAATTATGTAATACACATAACATATTTAAGATAATTAATCCACCTAATCAAATAATAATCCCAAGGTTGATTTAATTAATTACATCTATAATCTAGGCCGTTTGAGAGGGTGTTACAAAAGAACACTGATGAAATCGAATATAGATCTGGGTACATCCTATTATTACGAGACTTGCTTGAAATAGATCTTCGAGAAAATGCACTGTAAAAGAAGCATCAAGAAGAAGCAAATGTAGGCGATTGAGAAGAAGCAGATGAAGGGTTGAAACCAGATTTGGGGTTTTCATCTCAATATTCCAAATCTTCAAGCAGATGAAGGGATAAAAGCACATGAATTCATCTTTAGGTTCTTACTCAAGCTTTGTGTTTCCCATATCTCTCCATCTTCATAATTAAACTTTTTATTTTTAAACTTTTTATTTTTCATTCTTTTAGCAAAACTTACCTGTTGTAACTCACTATCATAGGTTACCATACATCAAATAGTACTTTTAGAAAATTGAGTATATTAAAAGGTAACTTTAATGTACTCAGACTATACACAATGATAAAAATACACAATAATAAAAAGTGACAACTTCATACTCAGAAACTAAACCTTACTATTTTCCATCCTATTCCATTTTTTAGTTTTACCCTCTAATACGTAAGGGTATAATCAAGCCCGGTAAAGTTAATTATTAAGATCCATTTTTTATATACTAATTGTAATTAAGAAATGGAAGGATGAGGAAGTGGAGATATGTCTACCATCAAAAGCGCTAACAGACAGAACAAGAAAAGTCTGCGCGCTAACAGTGATGATGTGTACACACACACACATATATATATATATATATATATATATATATATATATATATATATATATATATATTATTGCAATTATAAGATCTATCTTGTTCAGAGCAGTTTAAAAGTCCAAAAAAGTTATAAAATAAATGGGAACATTAACAGTCGGTGGCGGTGGTTACGAAGGCAAGTTAACGATTTGTGTGGTGGCATCATGGTTGTGGTTGTGGTCGTTGATGATCACCACCGCCGTAGCTCAAGCTCAAAACACCACCGATCCAGCTGAAGGTCTCTCTCTCCTCTCTCTCTCTCTCTCTCTCTCCTCTCTCTCTCTCTCTCTCTCTCTCTCTCTCCAACTGTGTCTCCAATTTTTTCATGGCTGCTATCGTTTTCTTTTTGCATCTTCGATCATTTGCATGACAAAATGTCTACTAATTAAGGCTGCAATGAATCAAGCTTTTTTGGAGTATTTTTTGTTCTAAGTATCTAACGCGACTCGGAGACGAAATACCAAACGGAAAAACAAAACTTAATTAAAAACATTTGACGGTTCAAGCTTGTATCTTCATCTAGCCGAGCTCATAGCTACGCAGACTCGTGACAGAGCATTGTCTAAATTTATCGAGCTTGAGTTCGTCTTGACTTGTTTAACATTTGTATTATATTTAATTAGATTTTTTTTATGACAAATGTAAAAGATCACCTTACTAAAATTTCATTGAAAGAATATGTGTGTCGAGCTGATAAAATTTATGGATAAAACAAGTTAAGTTTTGAAATATTTTTTTAAGTACGTACTTCAAAAAAACATTATCATCTACCTTTTAATTAAATAAAAATATATTAAAAATACAAATTCAGATCACTAATTAAACGATCTGTTTTTATAATATACTAATGAATAAATAATAATTCATCTATATATCTTACTTTCCATGTTAATTCTTTTTATTTTAAATTTCCAAATTAATTCTTAACTGTATATGATTTTTCATTCCGAATTAAAGATCAGACCTACAAAACAAGACCATATCGACAGTGAAATTTTGTGAATTGTCATATCAATACCAAATACCAAACTGTTTAGTTTGAACTTTTCACCCAACAACATCTGATTAAAGGTTAAGATTATTGGATAGTATCTTAGTTTTCCAAAAATATTATTGTAGATAATTTACCTTGTTATTATCTAAATAGGTTATCTATTTGGATCAATACCAAACCTTGGTATTCTCACCGGTATTCCTTCCTGGTGGTGATGGGAGATTTTGATCATGTTGTCGTTGTTGGATTTAAAGAAAACAGCAGCACAGTTTTCTTTAATTCCGGCAATGATGGACGGCAGGAGCCTGGTCGGACTCCGCTATCACCTCTAAGAAGGAATTCTTGTCATGTCTAAAGTTTGGTTGGTGATCCAACGGTAGAAGCTCCAGATAGAGTCAAAACTCTAAGCGAAAAATTCATATCCTTATTTCAACAGTTTAACACAAAGTAGGTTGTATATTTAGGTAATAAAAAACAAATTACCTACATCGACATTTTTAAAAGTAGAATGTTATTCCGTAGCCTAAACTCTTAATTAATTTTTTTAACAGCTAAACACACACATACACACACACATATACACACACATACACACCCTAAACATAAACAAAATTCTAGACCATTTTGTTCACTAGGGACTTGAGTCTACAACCTTGTGGCACACCAAAAATACCATATACCTCTAGGCTTTAAGTAGGGATGTAAATGATCCGAGCTGAGCTAATCGAGCTCGGATTGTTCAAAGCTCGAAACAAGCCGAGCCTAAGTTAACGCTCATTTATTAAACGAGCTTTGATGTTCTATTTTTTTATTTTTTGTTTATTACTTATATAATTATATTATTTTTTTTTTATATTATTAGATATGAACAATTCAAAATTTAAAATCTAAATTGTTTTTTATTTATTATTTATATAATTTAATCTATTTCTAAAAGATAAAAGAATAAACAAACTTTAGCCAGTCTATCACGAGCTTCGAAAACACTCTGTAACGTCTTGAATTATTTTTAAAAGAAATAAGCAACAACGACAGATTTAAAAATGTAAGCATTCAAGCATCAACAAGTACCGTCAAATATTAATTACAACTCAACAACTTTAAAATCAAACTCTACCAAAATGTTTGAACTATTAACTATGAAATTAAATAGTTTATAAAAGAGTATGTGGAAACAATGCTGATGATGAGCTATCACGTACGTGCTGGAGCCCCATCGTGGTCATCTCCTAAAAAACAGGTTCAACAACAACAGTAAACACAAAGATTAGCGAGTACAATACTTACAAACTAAATCAGTTCATCACACTTATTCTTCATGTATAACATGAATCATTCTCGCTACCGAAGTAGGAGGTCCTAAATTCCCACTACCGAAGTAGGAGGTCCTAAATTCCCACTACCCAAGTAGACGATCCCACATTCCCGCTACCGAAGTAGACGGTCCCAACATTCCCTCTACCGAAGTAGACGGTCCCAATATTCCCGCTACCGGAGTAGACGGTCTCGACATTCCCGCTACCGAAGTAGACGGTCCCTACATTCCTGTTACCGAAGTAAACGGCTGAACAATGTGTATTAACATACCTTTACTAGCATGCCTCAATCGCAATGGATACTAAGTTAGAATGTAAGTAAAAATACTCACCTCATCGTAATTCGGTCTAGCTATAATAGTTTAGCAAATAATTGTGGTTACACGTCAACCAGCATTCACCTACTAGATAATTGTAATTCAGGCGAACAAGTCGCAATTTCCCAAAGTTGTACCCAAGCCAAGTCGCACAACCCTTGGGTCGGACCCCAAGCCAAGTCGCACGACCCTTGGCTTGGTCCTCAAGCAAAGTCGCACATTAAGTCGCACAACCCTTTGGTCGGTCCTCAATTATCTAGTAGGAAGAATGAATAGTAACTTTTTTATCTTTTAGTACAACTATTATATATAAAAAATAAATTATAGAAATTTACATAAAAACAGAGTGGTAACTTATCTCACTTACACAACTTAGCACATGAGTTCAAATATTATCACCCTCAAATTTTTTTGTTGTTTTTTCTATAACACTTTACATAGCTCTTTTCTTTTCTTTCTTGTGTTTATAATTTTTTTCTTTTATACAAATATTGATTAATTATTATTATTATTATTATTATATATTGATTTGGTAAAATTTACAATTTGGTAGTAAAAAATAATAATCTTTCTCTTTTTTACTTTGTAAAGTAGTCTAATTAAACTTTTCTTATATAAAATATATTTTAAGTTTCTTTTTATTAATACATTATCTTTTGCTACATATATTTGTTTTGAAGTTTAATTTCTTTATGTTTTTGTATGAAAAAACTAGAATGGCTTCATGAAAAAAGTTTTATTTTTGTGAAAATCTTTTCTTGATTGTGAAAATTAATAGCTATATGTTATGTTGATATGCGGTATATATTTGAGTTTGAATCAAACAATATAAATGTAGTATGAATTTTTTTAAAAGAAATTAGTATATATTCAATTCTAATTGTGTAGAATTTTCTATCTTATTTCAAGTATTAACATTTAGTATTATTAATCATTATTTTTTCCGCCGCAACGCGCGGGTGATAGCTAACTAGTTTGGTACAATTAGGTTCTATTTGAATACTAAAAAGAATTAATAACTCTTAAAAAATAAAGTTAAACTTAAAACTAGATAAATTTGTCCATCATTTCTTTCGCGGGTAATTGGCATTTGGGTGACAAGGACCTTGAAGTCATAATCCTCTGGCTCTTCATTCCTGCATGCATGAAGGGGCAAATGCCGGTAGTAGCATGGTGGTTTAGGGGGAATACAATCAAAAATTTGATGCTCCGGCGGGCAGGGAGGAGCGCCGTGTGAAAATTATGAGTTCTCATACGAGGTAAATCATAAATCTAGTTGAATCGTGATAATTTGGCCATTAGGTTATGTGTAGTAACTTTAGGTCTGAAAATGAAATTGAAATTAGGATCAACGCCTCTCTATTTATCTCACTGATGTTAATTTCGATACCGTGAATTAGAAGAATTGGATATATATATATATATATATATATATATATATATATAACATGATTAATTATGATATTGATTTTGAATGAAACTGGTGTTGCAGCGCGAGTTATAAACGAAATGTTCAGCCAATGGCGGATACCAGAAAGTACAGTAACACAGATGGGATGGAACCTAAGTGGAGAAATATGCAGTGGCGCTGCTGTTGATGCTACTGACTTCGATTCCAACGCTTACAATCCCGCAATCAAATGTGATTGTGCCAATTCTACTTGCCATATCACCCGGCTGTGAGTCTTTCCCTTGGTTCTTTCCTCTAGACACACACACACACATCGAATATATCTTATTCACTTATTGTAATCTATTTATGTTTTGACACTCATTCCTTCACTACAAATTATCAGAAAAGTTTATGCATTAAATGTTGTGGGCACGATCCCAGAAGGACTTTGGACTTTGACTTACCTAACTAATCTGTAAGTATGCTTCTATATCTTTATTATTGTATTATGCTATGAAATTTTCTTGAGGTATGTTTTTTTTTTGTTTTCAAAACTTGCAACTTCTTTGTTGATAAGTAACTAAGGGGGTGTTTGGGTAAGCTTATTTTTTGGGGCTTAAGATTACGGGCTTATGAGCTTATAAGCTTATTAGATAAAAAAGTGTTTGTATTAGCTTATTAGCTTATGGCTTAACTATATATATATAAAATGACTAAAAAGGGGAAGATAAATGACATATATATAGGGAAGATGGGAAAATTAAGGGTAGAAATGTAAATTCATAAAAATAAGCCTATCCTTATAAAAAAAGCTAGTCTCAAGTAGCTTATAAAAATGAGCTTATTTACCTACAAAAAAAGCTTATAAACTTAGCCAAACACTTTTTTTCATAAGTCCTTAAAAATAAGCTAATAAGCTAATAAGCCTATAAAATAAGCTAAAATAAACACATCCTAAATAGTCCACACTCGCATAGCTCCTTAATGAAAGATATTTTAGCCATTTCAATATTTAATCGGGGTATACTGAGTGTGACAACACCTTCTTTTCCTATAATAATTTGGGGCAAATAGAAATTTAACAGTACATTGGGTTATTGTGTAATAGTTTTGTAGTCTTTTGTAATTCCCCTAAAAACTTGTTAATGGAGAATAGAATTCACTCTATTCTCTTTATGTAGTAACTAGTAAGCATATTTTGGGATCTGGTATATTGTATCTTTCAGTCCCACTTTATCCTTTGATGGTCATCAAAGGTATCGGCTGTGAATGTTTGATAGTCAATCTATTATATTCTTTATCTAAAAATTCGATGCTTATGATGTTTTCAAATGATTTGTTACGATGTTTGGACGCTAGTTTCAAACAAAACTTATGTGTTTATGATATGACCCAAATGTGGGTAATTAATTAGGTTTATCTATTTAATTAAGGGTGGAATTTGAATTTAATTGGTAATTATCTTATTTTCTAAATTATAGAGATAGCTAGATAGGAGGTCGGTTAAATAGGGAGGATCGGATTAAGACCATCAGCATCCATAATGGAGTTAATGGACTTTCCCAACTGCCACATCTACATCCACATCATTCCCTACCTTCAACCCTTTCTAACCCATAAACCCCCACATCCAACCCTCTTCAACCCACATCAAATATTAATAAAAAATATATATTAATAAAAGAGAGAAAGAGAGAAGAGAGGGAAAAAGAAAAAAATATTGGACCCGTAGCTAGATGGTGAACTAGCGAGGGTTGAGATCTTGTTGAACCCGAGCTGGTGCGATGGGGAGGGTCGAAGACTAGCGCCGGTAGAGAGGCCAGCCAGCGCTGGTTCTCCTACCAATGCGCATGGTCTAAGGGGGAGGATTTAGTCGATTGTTTTTTTCTTTTGTGTGGAGAGACCGCCTCCCGAAAGTAGGGCTGGATATATTGTTCTTATTTACACATCTGACTACGAGGTGTTTGAGTTATTAATTAGATTACCAGTTTGATTCATATTAAATTGGTACCAGAGCATCGGTTATAGGCAGAGAAAAAATTATTGTTAATCAGTTTACTGATCACCATGAGTGCTATACGGTCTTAGCCTACTGATCACCACGAGTGTTTGGTTGTCAATGGTTTCGTTATATTAGCCCATACAATACTCATAACATGGGTTTTTGATCCACTTCTTGTGTCTCTATATGCTATACAGTCTTTTCCATCATGGGTATTGTTGTCTTGGCCTTAAAACATATTGTATCTACATCGCTTTTCATATTTGCTTGAATGAGCATGTATTCCCTTTCTTCTCTCTCAAATCTTCCTATCCTTTTGATATTTCGCTCCATTGTTTCTTTCACACGTGTGCACTAACATATTGCGTAGCTTACCAAAGTGTTCACACACTACGCCAGGCATAACGTGTGATCAACATACTTCTCCGCACACTATGCTTGCCTTTATTTTGCCTAATTCTACCACATCACCTAGCTTAATGTGTAACTCTATATTAGATGCACATGCTACGCCTTCCCTACTCGTGTCTCTCCTTCCTTATAACCTTATTTCTGATTCAACTTCGATTTTGACGACTTCCATTTTCCCTTCACCTCGGACTCATCCTCTGTTGGGTTAATCGGTTCATTAATCTGGTTAGAAGCTCACGTATGCATGGCTGAGATATTAGTTTAAGTTAATTAATAAGTGTTTAGTAGTTTATTTTATATTTGCTTTATTTAATTGTTTAGAGAATAGAGGGTTTACTGGTTCAAAAGGAAGTGTACGTTGAACTTGTACACGTTGAGCTGATGGTCAATAGTATACCTATTCTCTAGGAGAAATTGCAGCTTAGTGGCTGTTTTGTAGCTCCACGTATGATGGCATATGAAAGGCTATATATAGCTTTTCCCCATATTTAATAAAGGGATGTATTTTTCATTGTGGTTATCTCTCTCTTTAGTATATATTTTTTTAGTGCTTTTGTTCTCTATTTTGCCTTCGACAGATTGTTTCTTTCTTTGACTCATACACATTTTTTTTTAAGCTTTGCTATCAACACTTGGTATCAGAGCACCCAGGTTCTTTGAGGGTGTGATCTGTGTGTGTGTTCTGAAGAAGTTCAAGCAACAGCCCTGAGTTCCCTTTTCAAGCTTGAGAGACTTACCGGAGCTGCGTTATAAACGGACAGGAAGGTATCAAGATAGGAGGTTTTGTTTGCGTTCGTTTTGTAGGTGATCGAAGACGGGAAAGGTGGGTGTTACCTTGTTTTCTAGACCGGTGGAAGAGTAATCTCGGAAGAGCTTGAGTAAAGAGGGTGGGGCTGTCACAAAGAAGCAAAGAATGTCAATTGTACCTGCTAAAGAAGGTTCCATGTCTTACCAAGTTCCGGTTTTGACCCAGACGAACTACCCGGTTTGGGCAGTCAAGGTGAAGACGATTATGGATGCTTATGGTCTGTGGGAGACGGTTGAACCGAGGACACTAGGTGCAGAAATGGATGCAAAGAAGTCAAAACAAGCCCTCGCGTTTCTGTTTCAAGCTATCCCAGAAGATATGGTTTTGCAAATGGCAAGTTTCACCGACCCGAAACAGGTTTGGGATGGTCTGAAAACGCGTTATTTAGGTGTTGATCGGGTAAGAACGGCTCGACTTGCAACCTTGAAGATTGAACTTGAAGGCATGCGCATGAAGGAGGGTGAAAGTGTCGATGAGTTTGCAACCCAGTTGAGCGGTTTAGCCTCCAAAGCAAGAAGTCTTGGGTATGAACTTGAAGAGGGAGAGTTGGTGAAAAGGTTGTTGAATTCAATGCCTAAATCGTTTCTCCAGATTGTAGCCTCAATCGAGCAGTGTTTCGAGTTAGACTCGATGTTATTTGATGAGGCGGTTGGTAGATTAAAGGCTTATGAAGAGCGTATCAAAGGTATCGAGAAGATGGACATTCAAGGAGGGTTGTTATTGGCGGAAGAAAAGTCTCACGGGTGTAATCATTGTGGCAGCGGACAGTCAAGTCGGGGTGACTTCGGGCGTGGCCGGGGAAGAGGTCGTGGGTCCGGGAAGAGTCGTGACGGAAATGAGCGTGTCCGGGACAAAAGTCACGTAAAATGTTACAAGTGTGGTGAGCTTGGTCATTACCTTAATGAGTGTCCGAAATGGGAGAAGCAAGAGGCGAACTTGATTGAAGAGGAGCCGGCATTGTTGTAAATGGACGGGAAAATAACCGATTAAGGGGGTGATTGTTGGGTTAATCGGTTCATTAATCTGGTTAGAAGCTCACGTATGCATGGCTGAGATATTAGTTTAAGTTAATTAATAAGTGTTTAGTAGTTTATTTTATATTTGCTTTATTTAATTGTTTAGAGAATAGAGGGTTTACTGGTTCAAAAGGAAGTGTACGTTGAACTTGTACACGTTGAGCTGATGGTCAATAGTATACCTATTCTCTAGGAGAAATTGCAGCTTAGTGGCTGTTTTGTAGCTCCACGTATGATGGCATATGAAAGGCTATATATAGCTTTTCCCCATATTTAATAGAGGGATGTATTTTTCATTGTGGTTATCTCTCTCTTTAGTATATATTTTTTTAGTGCTTTTCTTCTCTATTTTGCCTTCGACAGATTGTTTCTTTCTTTGACTCATACACATTTTTTTTAAGCTTTGCTATCAACATCCTCCAACTTACGACCTTATAGTTAGAACTACTCGCAATGAAACAAGTTCAGTACAATAGTTAGAACTACGCACAATGACAAATTATATATTGTTTCACTTTCTTCTTATTAGCAAATACAATGGTTAGATGTAACAAATACAAATAACATCCCTGGAATAACCGCACTTAACAAAGAACTTATCTTGTGGGAAATTATTCATTATTTTCAGTAACTATTGAAAGTTCAAACCTATAACCATCTGTCTATGTGTGTGTATATTTGTATACATACATATATACATTATTTATGAATATGTATGCTTGTATTTTGTTTAATAATCAAGTATTTGGTACAGCAATTTGGCCCAGAACTACCTGACAGGCTCCTTGTCACCTTCCATTGGAAATTTAACTCGGATGCAGTGGCTGTAAGCCCATTCTTTTTGATAGCCTGAACTCGTTGATCATTTTCAACCTCTACATCTTTAAGAATAAGTCTGAGATTTATGACGATGATTTTGAATTTTCTCTAGGACTTTCGGCATCAATGCATTATCAGGGGAGGTTCCAAGGGAGCTTGGGCTGCTTACTGACCTTAGATCATTGTATGTTTTTTTCCTTCTTTGTCTGTCTTCCTGTTATCTAGCAGAAATTTCCTCTCCTGATTCTTTGCTGATTAAAATAAATACAAACTTTTTATGTTGCAGGGCATTTAGCACAAACAGTTTCAATGGTTCCCTGCCGTCTGAACTTGGAAATTTGCGAAGTTTACAACAGCTGTAAGAACATGATCATTGTGTTTTGAATATTTCTCTAAGAAATTTGATTGTTCTAGATAAATTGTGTTCGGGCAGTGGATTCAAACTTAGGGGACACAATTTCATGTTTATACCCTCCTGAATATCTCTTTCCTTGTTCTCATATCATCTTCATGTATGTTCATTTTGTCAGTTACATCGATAGTGCTGGGCTTAGTGGTGAAATACCTTCTACATTTGCTAATTTACAGAGCCTGGAGACAGTGTAAGAGCTTTCACAGCTAATTGCGATGGTTCCATTTCGCAAAGGCCTGGTTTTACATTGTTATCATTACAAGTAAAATTGATGGTCCATTCCTTTTTTTTTCATTATTGACATCATTCTTTATGGAAACTAATTCTTGGCATCTCAGATGGGCTTCAGATAATGAGTTCACAGGGAGAATACCTGAATTTATTGGAAATTGGACACGGTTACGAGCATTGTAAGTTAATCTCCATAGCATATTCAAGGTTTATGAGATGAAAGTGCAAGACAATTTACATGCTTGATGTTCCTATGTAGGAGGTTCGAGGGGAACTCCTTTGAAGGTTCAATACCACCTTCCTTTTCTAGACTGACCTCTTTGCAGGAATTGTAAGTCTTTGTTTATCTGTTAGCATTCATTATTATACTTTACTAGTTGTTTGATTGTAACTTAAAGCCATTAAAATCTAACTGCTGTTGTTCTATAATGTAACAGGCGGATAAGCGGTCTATCTAATGGAACTCTCGATTTTATTGCTAATTTGAAGTCCCTGAGTGTTTTGTGAGTGAATATTTCAATCTTATTAAGTTTATCCATGCTGTCATCCTGCCGACAATATATAACTAGATAATTCTCTTGCAGAATGTTGAGAAATAACCGAATTTCTGGCTCTATCCCAACCGACATTGGAGAATATCAAAATTTGACTCGGCTGTGAGTAATCTAATCTGCAATGAGACTGAAGCATATATAGATATAAAGTATTCCAGAAATTAGAATGAAACCTCTCAGGATGTTAAATCCTATAGCTATTGCAAGTCTTATTATTTGAGCTCATCTCATCCACTAACATAGATGTCTTCTTTTCAGGGATTTGAGCTTCAACAGTTTGACTGGGCAGATTCCAAGAGATTTGTTCAACTTAAGTCAAATCTCATTCTTGTAATACACATCTTCTCATATTATAAATAATATTTTGCATGCAGTTTAGTTGTTGATTTTTGGCATCTAATGACACCAAAAAGCTAAATTTATATGATATCATTCTCAGGTTTCTCGGAAACAACAGTTTAAATGGTACCCTTCCTGATGCAAAGAGCACAACTCTTCTTAACATGTAAGTGAAATGTATGGCCATATTTAGGTTATCATTTTTGCAAATTGATTACTGGCAGGTTAATTGGGTACATCTTTTTATAATTAATATCTATACAATAATCTTCATGCCAGTGATGTGTCATACAATGAACTATCTGTTGAGTATGACTCCTCTTTGGCAACAACAAACACTCTTTTTATTAAGACTGCTTGGATTGTACACTAATTTCTATAGAATAACCTTCATGCCAGTGATGTGTCATACAACGAACTATCTGGGACGCTTCCTTCTTGGGTCAATGAGCCAAACTTACAACTGTAAGTGCATAATGTTGCATATTACGTTTAAAATTATGGTCTATAAAAAGTACTTAATTGTGCCATCTTTGGAATTTGTTTTCTATGCAAAAATGAGAATCATACGTTAATCTATAGCATAGCTTTTGGTGCTATATTGTATTTCTAATGTGTGCAATGTGCAGTAACTTAGTTGTGAACAACTTCACTTTAGGAGACTCAGGAAACAGGTAATTTTGTTTTTTAAATAACTTAACTATGCTTAATATTTCTTTAAATCATTGTCAACTGCTTATCGCGATACTCATTGAAACGCCATGCCTTGTTACACCAGTGGTTTGCCTTCAAGATTGAATTGTCTCCAAAGGAATTTCCCTTGTGGTCGTGGGGCGCCAACATGTACGCAAGAAGATGAAACTTATAATCCATGTTATGAATGATTATTATTATCATGAATTTAATCTGCGGAATACCACTTTCCCTGTTGAATTTTGCAGATAGTAACTTTGGAATAAACTGCGGTGGTCCTCGAATTACGTCATCTAGTCAAATAGTTCACGAGCCGGATAATATAAGTCTTGGACCAGCAACATACAATGTGACTTCTGAAAGAAGATGGGGTGTCAGCAATGTTGGACAAAGGGACAACCCACAATATACAGCCTCCACTTCACGTCAGTTCACAAACACCTTAGATTCAGAATTGTTCCAGACGGCGCGAATGTCCGCTGGATCATTAAGATATTATGGTTTAGGGCTGGAAAACGGTAACTACACTGTAACACTTCAATTCGCAGAACTAGTGATAGAAGATGGTCCCACTTGGAGGAGTACTGGAAGGCGTAAATTTGACATTTATCTGCAGGTCCGTGTTAAATAGACGTAGGGGAAGTACTGTTTATCCAACACAACTGATCCATGTTGCCACCTAAGTATGAAGTATAGTAATTGTTTGCTTAATATCTATCATTAGCTTCTTGAACTTTGCTTCTTCCAGGGGAACCTGGTGTTTCCAGATTTTGATATAAAGAGGGAAGCAGGTGGGAACTCCTTTAGTCCTGTTTCAAAGCAAGCAACGGTTCACGTTTCAGACAACTATCTTGAGATACATTTATTCTGGTCTGGAAAAGGGACTTGCTGTGTACCTACTCAAGGGACTTTTGGACCTCTTGTTTCTGCAATCAGTGCCACCCCAAGTAAAATTTCTTTCTCCAAGTTAGTTGCTTAAGTTTGAGTTCTTGATATTTGACAACTGATACTCTTTGCTTATTTTTATAGACTTTACTCCCACTGTGAGCAACAGTCCACCTTCTACGAAGAAGAACAGGACTGGTTTGATCGTAGGGATTGTTATTCCTATTGCTGTTGTAAGTGTTCTGTCACTACTAGCTCTATATATTTTCCGCCAGCGAAGGAAAAGGCAGGATACCTCTGACAATTATGAAGGTAGTTTTTCTAGATCTATATATTTACATGCTAATGACTTAAAGATCTGATCAATAGGCATCGGATCGGCTAATGATCAAATCTCACCCATGATCCAGCTGAATGGATTGTAATCGCATGACCCAACTAATCTAAATAGATGGATGATGAACCAAATTGACCACCTAATCTTGGTACTGGTTGGAACTCCCATTGACCCATACCCACCTAGAATGCTGCTGCCTCTCTCTCTTTCTTGTATTGTGATGATCATGTTTTTCTCAGAACCTTACATGAGTTTGAACAGAATCTGATGACATAGTTCTGAATCCCAACTAAACCGTTCTGGTTCCCAATTTTATTAATATGGCAGAAAAACATGTCTTGTGTATCTATAATTCCAAATTTCTTAGGAATCCATCTGTTAACATACTCACATGCTTTTTCTCTGATATGTAGAGTTCCTTGGAATTGATGCCAGACCAAATACATTTAGTTATGAAGACCTGAGAGCTGCAACAGATGATTTTAGTCTTGCAAATAAGCTTGGTGAGGGAGGTTTTGGACCTGTTTACAAGGTAGATTATACTTTTGATGATGAATCTTTTTTAAAGTACTTAAAGGCAAACTTGACCTTGATAAGTTAGCTGCTGATAAGTTCTGCTCTCGTATGGAAAACAGGGAACCCTTGAAGATGATAGAGTTATAGCTGTTAAGCAACTCTCCATAGCCTCCCACCAGGGCAAGAGTCAGTTTATGGCTGAAATTGCAACAATATCTGCTGTCCAACACCGCAACCTTGTCAAATTGTATGGATGCTGCATTGACGGAGTGAAACGACTTCTTGTTTACGAGTATCATGAGAACAAGAGCCTTGATCAAGCATTATTTGGTGAGTTGTGGCGTATTGCTAAAGGTGGCCATTTCGACTTTTTACTTATTAATGGGTTGATTTGGGATGTTTTTCTTATCTCCAAAGGGTCAAATCTAAAAAATCTAGCCGATAGTGAAATGGGTCAAATTGGTTGAAAATATCCCAAAGTTTGTTCTTAATGCATACAACCTCCTAAACGGTGTTATTAAAAAGTTTAGATTATTATTATATCACCATTGTTTTAGTAATCTTAATTGTTAATCCATTATTTCTAATAAAAACTATAGAATGGTATAAGGTGCTAGCGGGCCAAACCGGTTCAGTCTGTACATAACGGCCTGTTTCAACCTCAATGTGATCCAACTTGCCTGAGCTGACCATGTGGCCACCTGACTTATTACATTTCTAAGTACATCTTTAGACATGAATTGTAGAGTATAATACTATAATGATATATTTGGGGTCTTTGTTGCAGGAGAGAAGAGCTTATCTCTTAATTGGTCCACCAGATTTGAAATATGCCTGGGAATAGCACGTGGTCTTTCATATTTGCATGAGGAATCTAACATACGGGTTGTCCACCGAGATGTTAAAGCTAGCAATGTTCTACTCGATTCTGAACTAAATCCCAAGATATCAGATTTTGGCTTGGCAAAACTTTATGATGACAAGAAAACACACATGAGTACTCGTGTTGCGGGCACAGTGTAAGATTGATATGTAGTTATCTTTTGGTGGTGAATACTTGATGTTAGAGGTGGCATTTTCAGCCCAATTACTTGTAAATGGGTTGTGGGTTGTGTTTATATCTTAAACAGATCAAATAAAAGAAGCTAAACCCAAAAGTGGTCAAACAGACCAAAAGTCTCCAAAGTGTACTTTCAGTCCATACAACCATTAGTTGGTTAAAGGAAAAAAAAAGAAAAAAAGTGTTAGTTGGTCAATCAACTTAAATTGACCCAACCCACTATATCCACCTATTTTGTCATCTGTACTTAATGTTCTTGAACTTTTACTGATTTGAGTAACAATAACTTGATAATGTGTATTAATGGGTTCACTATGTAGTGGGTATCTTGCACCAGAGTATGCAATGCGCGGACACCTTACAGAAAAGGCTGATGTGTTTGGGTTTGGAGTTGTAGCTCTAGAGATTGTTAGTGGAAGACCTAATTGTGATTCAAGTTTGGAAGATGAGAAGATATATCTTCTTGAATGGGTATGCTTCATCTTCTTCTTACATTAATCCCTCTAAATTGTCTTCTAAAAGGGGGATAATATATGTGATATCACCCAAGTATTTAAATTTTTATATCAAGGCCCTATTTTATATATTTAATAGAGAAATGTTCAATATAGCTCCATACTTGATGCATAGTCCTGAGAGACTAATTTTAGCCATTGGATAAGCCCCATCAATGGTTCAGATTGAATTTTAAAAATTTGGGCGGGGTGGCATTTTCGTAATTCACATGTGATGCTTTTACAAATCACATGTGATTGTATACTGAATCACATGTGATTGAATATTAAAATTTTATGACTATGTTTTCTCTATGGACTTTATTGAATACAACTCATTTAATAATGTAACTTTTTCTAAACATAGATCGTACATTGATTAGTATGAAGTTCAAAAAGGCACACAACTATGTTGGTGGGTCAACCCTATTTATTTTGACCCACATGTGAAAATGGCTCATTTTGACAAGAACCCGTTTCTACCTATTACCCAACCCGTCTATTTCATTAATTACATACTAAATGCAAAACTCCATTTATTTGATTCCGTCGGTATGATCTTAGGCGTGGAACCTACATGAAGCTAATATTGAACTTGAGTTGGTGGATGAAGCATTATCTGAATTTGATGAGAATGAAGTAAGAAGAGTGATCAAAGTCGCCCTTTTATGCACCCAAACCTCTCCACAGCAACGACCATCAATGTCACGAGTGGTGGCAATGCTTTCAGGAGACGTAGAAGTATCTGGTGTTATTACACGCCCCGAGTACTTGACTGCTTTTAAATTTAGCGATACTACAACATTTGAAAGCGGTATACCAACTTCAGGTACCGATTCTGTGCCAAGTACAAGTCATTCCATTGTTTCACCAGCACCTGATCCTGCTTCCAGACCAATGCTTCATGATCTAATTGGAGAAGGTAGATGATGGAGACAACAAACTGCCTTTTCTTTTTTTGTCAATAATCTTTGAGACTTATATCAGTTTTGGCTAAGTAAATAATTAAAATAGTGATTGAGATACTTATATTCTGATAGTAGTAGTCACTTGATTTAAACGAAGATGTGATTGGTATGATTATGACAGTAAATATTCTGCAGATGATTTTTTTTTTTGCATAAAAGAGTATGTTATTTTCTTCCTAAACCTTTGGTATAGATGTCAACGTTTGGTTTTTTGATTCAATCTTTATAGTTTCAATTACACTTGTGCTGATTGTTTCTCTTATAAAATGAACATATATTTCTAGATGTTTCGTTCTTTCATAAAATACTGGGTTGGCTGTCATATGAATTGCACATTTATTGTCACAAAATAGGGGAACGGGAGTAGACACTTGAATATTAAGATCACACATTAGTTTTGATCCACATTACCTTAGAAGTGAGTTTTAAGATTGCCTGAATGCTCTGTCTTTTGCTTTTCCAATAGATTCAAGATTTACCAAGAAAGATACTAAAATAATTGATTTACTTACTGATCTACATTTATCCCAGTCTATATCTATATAGGCTTTCAGATCAGGGATTGATCCCTATCAATAGCTTTACTCTTACCTAGGGCTGCTTTCTGGTATCTTAAATCACATAATGCTAGTTTTAAGTATGATAGTAAAGGATCATGCATATATTGACTAAGACAATGAACTCAGTAAGAAATGTCAGGTTTTGTTAATGACAAGTAAATTAACTTGTCATGTAATTTTTGATAATCGATTATATTTTATAGCATTTTTTCTGTAGAGGATTCAGAAAGAGATTCAGTAACAACAATTTTTTTTTGATCCATTGGAGAGTTCAAAGGTTTCAAACCAAGTAAACTAAACTAATGTAAAGGATCGAGGCAGTACTTTCTTTGTGAAAGGCACAACCCCAATGCAACTCAAGAACCTCAATGCGTAAAAAATATATTAGTTTTCCCAAATCTTTGATCATAAAGTTAGAACTTAAATAAGCTTTGAATTTATTTTGAGATAGATTATTTCCAGTATTCACGATGTCATCTACAATTCTACATATACAAGGATAAGAAGAAACAAGTTTTCATTGGACTTAACAAATTCAAGCTTAAAGCCTTTTTTAATAGAAAGATTAGTTAGTTTTTCATTCCATTATCTAAGAGCCTGTTTTAGCCCAAAGAGAGATTTTGTTCATTTACACTTATGGTATGTTTGGTAGAGAGAATTAGGGGTAGCAAAATGGAAAAGAAAATTAAATCTCTTTTTTGGTTACAATAGATAATTAGAAAATGAGAGTTAATTTAATTCCTATTCTCTCAAATCTTTTCTCTATAATAGGAGGAGAAATAGGGTGAAAAGAATTTTTATAATTCTCGGGAGATTAAATAAACACGGAGAGTTGGTTTCTTTTAACGCAGCCTCCTTCATTCGACACCTGTCGTACGACTTCGCGTTCCCTCCTTCAACGGTTGATCCATCGTTCCCTCCTTGACGATCATCGTCCCCTCTTCGCCATTCCCTCCTTGAAGACTCTATTGACAAGGAAGTCCTAACAAATCACCCACAATCTGGAAATGATCATGACAATGTTATTCCTACGGTTGAGACTTCACAAGAATGGACCGATTGTAGAGACATTCTTGCTAATGAAATGTTTAACAATCGGAATGAAAGGCATGCCATGAATTTTGTTTAATAATTTTCATTTTTATACTTCATGTACTCGTTATACACTTCTTATGTAATTTTTAAGTATTTATTTATGTACTCTTTATTTGTAGAATTGTGAATGTTATTTTATAATATTTTTCATTATTTCTGTAATGATAAATTTCATTTAATAATTTTTTCTTCATTATTTGTAGAACCATGAATTATGGATTATGCGTTTGTATGTAGGTGTGGCAGATTCAAATGTAGCGAGAGGAACCGGAAGGAGTAAGCATACTTGGAAAAATGAAGAAGATGTGAAGTTAATTGATGCATTAATGGAGTTGCATGCATCCGGAAAGTATGACGGTGCTGACAACAGATTCAAACCGGGCTACTTAAATGGAGTTCAACAATTGCTAGATGTAAGTCTTCCTAACTCTGGTCCCAAAGCAAAACTGCATATAAAGTCTATGATAAATACATGGAAGACACTTTAGTATTGTGTATGAGATGGTGTATACAAGTGGGTTCGGTTGGGATGAACAAAAACCTTGTGTGGTTGCTGAGGACAGTGTTTGGGACGAATACTTCACGGTATATTTTAAAGAAATACATTTTTGTTGATTAAAGTTTATTCTAAATTTAGTTCTGATTTCCTTGTCATCACACAAAGATGCCACAACTTTTTGAGGCAAACCATTCTCGTTCTATGACAAACTTTGTACCATCTTTGGTAAAGACTGAGCAACGGGTAGTAAACAAACGGATCTTGGGGAAGAATATGATGTCATTCCAGAGACACAAAGAAGTTCCCTGATTGATCTCGGAGATGATAGTGATGTCCTTCAAGATGCTTGTCGATCTCAAAGACCAACAAATAGTGTAATCAGCAAACGTAAAAGAGGCAAAAGCGTAGAAGATGATGACATGTATCGGGAGTCTTGCAAAGAGATAAAGGAAGGAGAGCTGGTAGGAGAAAATCTCAATAAAGAAAGCATGGAAGGTTGTTAAATCTTTGAAAAAGTTAGTGACGAGCTAAAAGTTTACCTGGTATTACTATGAGCAAGCGTTTCAAAGCTACTCAAATGATTGGTAAGGATGTGCTTATTGGACGGTTATTTCTTGGGTTGACACAAGAGGAGAAAATAGCCCTTGTGGAATCGTATACCGATGGTTCCATTGGATGCATGTTTGTGATTGTTGGTTTTTTGTTAGACTTAGGTTGAAGATACTTTTTGTGGCAATGGTTGAATTACTACGTTTGTATGACTATGGTCGTAATGATGTTTTTGGATGTGAACATACTTGAAAGAGTTTTTTTAGATCATCTGACATTATTGACAATTCTTTTTAAGACTAATATGTCTTTTTTGTATGTTTTTTGAACTTAAAATAGATTTTTATGAGCTAATTATGTGTTGGTGTTGCTAAATTGACCATCATTATAATTTATTAATATGAAATTGGATTGTTAATTCACCCAAATTGATTGTTTGTTATGGAAACAATAAAAATGCAAATCATAAATTTGGTACAATTATCTGTGCTACCAAACAAGAGAAATAATTCTTTGTTACATTTATCTCATGAAATCTCTGTGCTACCAAACAGAAGATTCAATTATCGTTCTCCAGACTAATTCTCTTTCTATGCAATTTCATTTTCTGCAATCATTTTTGTGCAATTCCACTCTCTATAGAGAAAAAACTAGGGTGAGGAACCTTATAAACTTCTAGGTTACCGTATAAGAAGGCGGCGTCAATGTCTAAAAAGAGGTCAATTATTATTTAAAACTAAGTTAAGTAAACACCTAACAATTTCATTTAACACTTTTGTTAAGGCCGGACACAAAAGAGTAGTTTTCAGATGTAAGCAAAGAGTAATTAATAACCTATTCAACACCATATTTTACATTTCTATTCATATTATAATCATATCTTTTAGGATGAGTACTAGTTCTATTAGATTTTCTAAGACCATCTAACTCATTTTGATCAATAGATGACTTTTGAGCATTCTCATTTAACTCATAGTTGTCATTGGGGAAGTTATTTTTCCACACTTCGTGTTGTAGATGATTCATTGTTAGAGTTAATCCCAGAACTAGTAGAGATTAAAATTTTGTCCATCAAAAGTTCCGGGCCCACATGATTCATTGTCGTCACAAGTGAAATGTTTGAAATCTTCTCTCCCTTCATCATCGGGACTAAGTGAAATGTTGAGCTATGGTGTGTTTTGCTTTGATTAGTGTGTGCGTTGAGGTTCTTTGAGTTTTGTTTTGATTAGTGTGTACGATGATATCATATGTTTTGAACCTTTTGTGTTGATTGAAATCGTTGGCTGTTCAAAAAAAAAAAAAAAAGTCAAAGAAATTTAAATGATTTAAACCAGTATTTTTAGATGAGTTTTGTTGAATAATTGACTTTGTTTTGAACAAAAATGTATCCTCATAGAATTTTACATCTCTAGAAAAAAATAGTAGTTTTGTTATCAAGGATGTGAAGTTTATATGTCTTTTTAACTCTGGAATATCCTATGAGGACACATTTTCTAGATCTTCTTAAAATTTTATTCTGATTATTTAAAATAGTTGCAAAGCAAAAACAACCAAAGACCCTTAAATGGGAGAATGAGGGCTCAATTCCATATACAAATTCAAAAGATGTTTTTCTACTTTGTTAATCAAATAAGTAGCCAATAGAACACATTCATACCACATATCAAGAGGTAATGAGCAAAATCAAAAGGTGTCTATGTTTCCTTTCAACAATCCCATTTTGTTGGGGAGTGTAGGAGCATGAGATTTGGCAAATTATCCCTGTCTTGCTTAGAAAATCTGTAATTTTCTATTTACGAACTCAGTTTCATTTTCACTCCTTATTAATTTGATGGTTGTATCTAATTGAGTTTTTGGTAAATGGAAAATATTAACAAAATTTTCATAGACTTCATCTTTAGCTTTTAAGATAAAAATCCAGATGGTGAAAATAACCATAGAAGAACTCGAAGTTCTGATCCTTTGTAGATGTACGAAGATGAAAATGAAGATGAAGACGAACGATGAACGATGGTGTTCTTCATGAAGGTGATTTTGAAGATATGGTACTAAAGCAACAAATTGATGAACGTGATTTTGAAGATAGAACCCAAATCGATTAACACTGCAGTCGGTGGTGTTCTTTTGGATGCTACTACTACTCCTGCTGCTGCTGCTCTTGCTGCTGCTGCTATTATTATTATTATTATTATTTTTATTATTATTATTATATTTTATGTTATTTTTAGGTAGAAAAATTACATATCACCACTTAAAACAAATGTCACATCATGAAAACCTGAGCGACATAAGCATAAACCTACTATTACAAGTTACCATACATAAAATGGTAGTTTTAATAAGTTGTGTACACTAAATGGTAGTTTTGAAAGATGAGTATACGCAATAGCAAAAAGTGACAAGTTCGTTACACTTTTTGAAACTAAACACATTTATCTATATAAATAATTTAGAATATTGGATATTACAGAAGTTTTTCCTTGTTTTTTATATCATATGTTTTTTAAATAAAAGTAGAAGCGTGATTTTTAAAATTTGAACTACGTGACTTTTCTATGGAAATATTAGGAAAAGTTATTTTTACATTTGGGAGGAGGTCTCTAGTAAGGATGTTACAATTTATGGACATGTAAGAATAGAAAGTACAATTTTATCAACCGATTATGTATAAAAAAAACCCCATGAGCAACTGCTTGGTGAGTACAAGTTGGAAGTCTAACAAGAGCATCAAATTATTTCACAAAGAGTTAGTTTATTAAAAAAAATCAGAAACATAACTACCATTTTGACTTAGGGAGTGTTTGTTTGGCACTTCATGGCTTCATTCGGTGCTTAATTAGGTGTGTTGACTGATTCAGCTTGTTTGGATGGGTTAAAAACAAGTTTCTGATTGGCTTTTGAGTGCCAACCGATTTTGAGTCTACAACCTGACTTAATCATTCAGAGATGCCCATGTGAATTGGGGTATTTCATGATGATGCCAAGAACATATGTGTATAGTATGTTCATCACAACATTTGGCCGGTGTATGTAATGAATATATGTAACACAAACGAGCTCGAAATTATCATGCTAGTAAGTTGTGAATCAAGTGATGGGTTAGTCGCGTGGTTATGAGACTCGTGTGTGAATGCTCATTAGAGCTAATAATGATGTTAATATATATGTTCTTTTTAATTTTATTAAATGATACACGAATATATTGATTTATAATAACGTAAATTTATTGCTTACACAAATATATTAACGTTCTTTTAAAATTTGAATAATATTTTTTAATAACTATCTTATTTTCTACTAGAATTAAATTAAAAGTTGAGTTTTGAATTTTGACTATTAAAAATCAAAATTAGACTTTTAGTTTTGATAAAATGAATGGATAAGATTGAATTTTATTTAAATGAAGGGTCAAGATTTTCTAACTAAATTGTTAAAAGTTAGTCTTTTATTATATATATATATATATATAAAAGTTCAAACGAGAACTGTTTTTTTATGAGAATTGCGAGAACTAATCTTAGCATTTGATTAAAACTAATCAATGACTAAGATTTTTTAGCAGCTCATTAATGCTTCATTAATGGCTCATTAATGACCCATCAATAAAGGTTATTTCGGAAAAATCAAGCCTCGTAAATTAATGACGGATCAACCATAACGCAATTCATGATTGAGTAAATATATAAATTACAAAATACTCATATTAATGAGTTGTTAATGGCGTTAAAAACAGTTCTCGAAGTTCTCATATGAAAAACAGTTCTTCTTTGAATACACACACACTAGCATCATACCCGCGCAATTCTGCGGTGGTAAATAGTTTTTGTTTTGCAACATTTTGTTTTCAAGAATGTAATTTTATGTTATTCGCGTAATTCAATGTCACGAACAAAATTTCAGCAACATGTCCGTTTTTAATATTATTATTATTAAAATCAAAGAACGAATTGAATATTAAACAAGCTTTTAGACAATAATCCGTTAGTGAAAATGAAATAACGTTAAACTTAGTTGTTATTAGATAATCACTTGAAATGGTAGATAAGCATATATAGAAACATAATGTATAAATTATTCACTTGTGATTGTATCCTGAATAATCTGTAATTGTATATTAAAATTTTAGGACAATATTTTTTTATATTGACTTTATTAAACACAATTCTAATGTTTATAGAAAATTGAGTGTACTCATCAGTTTTTTAGAAGCTAACCCATTGTTTTTATAAAATTTTGTATCCACTTGTATCAATAGTTGTTGACAACTTTAATTGTGAGAGTAAATTCTGTATCCACTTATAATTGATAGTTGTTGAGGAACTCCAAGAGGCAATTTTTTCTTATGAAAAGAAAAATAAGGATTCTTATGATGAAGCTTTGATTCGACTATCACCCCACCTAAAGATTCCAATATTATTTATGATAAGGGACACTAGTAAGGCACTAGAAATGTCCGATACAATGTATCATAACTAAGTCGACCACGGAGTTATGGAACCCATTAGGTTGTAATACTATGGGTCGTTAACATCCGGGGCGGAGCTAGGATTTTGGTATAGTGGCGCTCGGTTTCACTTTAGTGTAACACTAATGATATACATATATACGAATGATATAAAAAAGTTTCATTATTTGTCTAGATATATAATTTGACCCCTTCGTCGACAACCTCTCATTTGTTCCACTACTAGCGCAGAAAGTGCATTTAAAGACAACTTAACTTACATGCTAAAATAATTCTTAAGCCATGAGCAGACCTAAGGCATAGCCGGCGGTGGTACGGGACGCCAGCCAATTTTATCCGCGTAGTGTAAATTTCGATTTTTTTTAGGCGGTGCTACCATTTCGTAGTGTAAATTACGATTTTTTTCGAGCCATTGCTACTACCCATTTCGCCCATTTATAATGGTGCCACCACTCATTTCAAATCCTGGGTCCGTGCCTGGCTTAAACTTTTCAAAATCAATTATCAAAGTTTTCTTATGGTCACCAATTTATTTGTCATAAATTAACATGCTAAAAGTATAATATCAACTAAAATAATAACTCTATCAAATGTTTTATCTAAAACTTTAATAAAATCAAATAAAATGTTGGTACAGTTAATTGCTTATGGGTCATGTATTGTGTTAGGAGGAATTTTTCAACATGTTTATTGTGATGTGATACAGCGTCACAGTGTGGTTGCCACTATACGCAGTGTACTTTTTTTTTTTTTTTTTTTTTTTTAATATCAAAACATTACTCCTTTCATTACTTCAATCAGACATCCAGTTACACCGTCAATTACACAATAATAACACACATCCAGTCACAACACATAATGCTCAACTAATATTTCGGAGCATCACCATAGGACTAAACAAAATCACATATCCGTAATATCCTCTTCCTCTTACTTCTGTCCATGTGGCGTGAAGTTGGTCTGTTCCACGCCCCATCCCTTTACTGCATCCCTTAATTTCTATACATGTCGATATACCGCATCAACACGACTTATCCTCCATTCTTTAAAATCGGCAATTGATACTCTATTTGCACCTTGGCACCCAAGCTGCGACTGTGTCCCACTGCATCAGCCTGACATGATCTTACTCCATGCGCATCGCACGCGTTACCGCCTCGGCACACCAATCATGAGGTCCATCTTTTGAGGATCACACCAGCCAGTTTAACCTGCAAGAAAAAGGAAGGGCAAGATCCAGCTCCCCAAGCTAAATGTCATAAAGTAACCACAAGGTCTGGAGCTTGAAAGAAGGATTTGCATTGGCTAGAGAAAGATGGTCTAGCAAATCAAGTAGGGATTGATATGCCCCCCTTATCACACCATAGTAACAAAAGTGCTAAACTCCTGCACTGAACAACTCCAGTACTAGCCTATGACCATGGCTAAAGAATGTGGGAAGCAATGTGTATGTGTGTGCAGTTTAACCGTGCCACCAGAAGTCGCCAAAATTGAAGTTAGCCACAGCCTCTAGACCTACCAACTCCACCCTTATATCGCCATCCCAAGGCCCCCACCCGATATGCCAATGATGAGTAGAACCATCCACACATATAAGGTACAGAGGTCCAAAACTCCTCTGTCAAAATATCACAAATTGAGCCACAAATTCTGGAGCTTGAAAGAATGATTTGCATCGGCTAAAGGATAATGGCCTAGCAGATCCAGCAAGGATTGAAGTGCCCCCCTTATAACGCCATGGTGACAAAACAGTGCAAACTCCTGCACAAAAATGGACCCCAATACTAGCCTATGACCGTGACTAAAAAATGTGGAGGGAACAATGTGTGTGTGTGTGTGCAAAATAACTGTGTCACCATATATCACCAGAATCGAGGTTAGTCACAGCCACTAAACCTACCATCTCCACCCTTATTGCACCATCCCATACCCCAACCAATGAGCCAAATATGCCAATAATCAGGTTTAGACTAAGGACGTGGGTCACATGTTTGATTCAGGTCAAGGCGACGCCACCTTGAGAGCCACTCCAATAGATAACTTGAGCCTGCAAACCTGCAATATAAAGGTGAAAGCAACTCGCAAACAAAATATTATAAAGGCTTGCTAAGCCCAAACCAACCAGAGAGATGGTCTTGCAATCCCAGATTTGGCGAGAAAATCAGCTTCCTCATTAAGACATCGGTTCAGGTGTTTTATGACCACCTTGTCAAATCGCTTTCCCAATGTGGATATTATGTCTATTACCTCATGGCATTCTGGAGGCGCTTCTTGTTCGTTTCGTAAAAAGCTAACTGCCAAGAGATAGTCTGATTCTATGACGACTTTCTTCACATACCTCTTTCCCCACCCAATGATAGCAAGTAGTGCAAAGTAGATAGCTTCTAACTCGTAATCTAATACCCCTGACACCTTCAGTGGTCTAGAGAAAGTTCCCACAACATTGCCTTTGGAGTCCCTCCAGACCCCACCTATGCCCCCCATACTGGTGTGGTTGCACACCGCACCATCAACCTTACACTGAAAGGTGTCCTCATGGAGTTCATCACAAGACCCACCGCCTGGGAATTCCCTCATGTTTTCTATAATAAGACTGCGGGGGCGAACAGCCAAATCCAATGGTGAGGAAAAGTTCCTAGGTCATTTTGCATGGGCCCATATGCTAACTCTTATCCATATGAGATCCACCACCGCGACTAAACCAAGGTCCTTATCAGAAAAGACTTTATTGTTTCTCTCCATCCATAGGGTCTAAAAAGTCCCCAAGCATACCAGCATCCATAGATTCAGATCCTAGCCGCTCACCCTACTGCCTTCCCATGACATAATGAAGGCACCTGGATGTTTTGGCATACACCAAGATACACCTAGTCGAGCCAAGATGGAGCACCATACCCTCCATGCTCTGTTACAAAAGAACAGCGCGTGGACCAGAGACTCAACGCCCTCTGCACAAAAAGGGCATTTCAGATTGTCTGTTGGTAGCACACCAATACGGCCAAGGTAATCCTTGGTGGTTAGCTTATTCATAGCTATCTGCCAACAAATCATTTGCACCTTAGGAGGGGACCAATATTCCCCGATCATAGCCTGTGCCGAGGGGGGTGCCTTGCCCCAAACATGTAACATCCTCAAATACGGCCTAGTAGTTTCGTATTGGTGGTAAGATGTTTGGTATTTGTTTGTGTATTTAATTGGTATTTTTGGATGATTATTAGAATTAATAATTATAGTGGGTAGTAAAAGGGGTAATATTTATATTATCTTATTGATGTGATATTTGTACCATTGTATTCGTTTTTGTATGAGGGTGATAAATAATACTTCGTTGGTAATTAATTAATTTAGCGTGGCTGCTAAATTAATTAACTGTATATTAGATATATCAGATAAGTTACACTGTGTGAGTGTTTTATAGAAAGTATGAGACATTTATACTCCATTATTTCCCACCGGAGCTTTTCTTCCTCCATTTGTTCAAAATATTCTTTTCCTTTTCATGCATTATTGTTCTCCTTTTTGTGTTGTCTTCATTTATCCATCATTTCCCACTAGAACTCCTTTTCATTCATTTGTGAATTGGTTTGCTTTTTGGCTTTGAAGAATCTCCAGGAAGCACGAGAGTTATTATTTCTTACAAATTGTTGTTGGATTATTTGTTAAATCAAGGTATGTTTATAATGATTGCCATGATTATTTCCATGATAATTGTTTATTTCTTGACGTGATATGAACTTGTTCTTCATGTGTTTTTGTATAAAAACACCTACTTGATTTCTATGGATTCTTGATTAAATGGGTTTATGATGATTTGAATATTTCATGATGTTTAAGCATATTAGATGATAAGTTATTCATGGATTAAATGTTAGTTTGATGTATATTGGTGAGTTCTTGACGTTTACTTGATTTTGGTGGGTTTTAGTAGAAATCAAGTATATGATATTTTGATGATTGATTGTTGTTTATGCATGCTAAATAATGAGTTTTGCAATGATTTGATGTTAGTATGATGAGTATATATTGTGTTCTTGATTATGGAGCTTGACACTCCATTAATGGTGGAAGGTGGTGAAGATGATGAAGATGTTGATTCATGATTTTCATGTTTAATGTTTAAATAAATTATGGTTGTTAGTTATATGTTGTATATATAAAATTGTTAGTTCTATTTGAGGTATATATATATCGTTGATATATATATATATATATATATATATATATATATATATATATATATATATATATATATATATATATGGAAAAGTATATTTATTATTTGTATACTTGAATTTTTGATATTGACGTTAGTAAATCAATAGCATATATTTAATGATGATTTATATGATGTAATCATATTAAGCGTATTATGACTTGTTGTATAATAACTTGGTTTTGGAGTTATTCGGAGACGTGATTACTGATTCGTGTTGTTATGTTTTCTCAGGAGAGCAGAAGACTCAGTGATATTAGGCAACTGAGTTGGTGTGTGGAAACACAGGTGAGTGGAATGATAACTCACGGGTGGTATTAGTTGTAACGGTTAAGGTTACAACTGTTTATGTGGTTGATACATGAATAGACTATTGGTCTGATATATATATTGATTAACTGGTTATGTGTTAATTAATTGAGTTGAGAGTGTGCACACGAGAAAAGATAGAAGTCAGCTATCGTTGTTTTGGGCTAGGCAATGTTTGCTATTGGTTTAACAGTTACTGAGCTTCTCATGCATACGTTGCATCAGAAGGGTTTAACTGTGCCAAGTAGCAAAAGGCCATCGGTAAACCTATGCTAGGCCGGCATTTGGTTGCAGGTTCGGCCGAACCGCCGGTCTTCTGGAGTTACGATTTACATGATTCTATGATAATTGGGGGATACAATTATCATAGATTTACGTGGTGTAATGATTCTAAGATAATTGGGGGATACAATTATCTTAGATATTCCTGATCATATTAGTCGGTGATAATTGTAGTTGGCAATTATTTGATGCTGTTGTATATCATAATTGTTGTAGCTAATGCTGTTTGTTGGTTGTTGTTCTATTCACTTAGCTTTGTGTTAATTCCCCACCTTAAACTCCATTTTGCAGGGTATGGTTGTTAAGGCTCTAGATCTGGGAGTAGGTGTTGTTTTGGGCTGTTTGATCACCACTCTGATATATTTTTAGAAGAGCCGTTTGTGAAACTATGTAACACTATTTTGATATACTGACACTTGTTGGCAGTATGTTCTTGTTTGCTTTGTGAACAAGTTTGTATGTTTTATATTAATCGCTTCCGCATTGTGTTTAAAAAAAAAAGAACAAAGCGGTGTTACAATTTGGTATCAGGGCCTCGGTTTGGTAATGTGTGCATGGTCGGGTGTGCATTTCCCAAATCTTGGCTCGAGTGTGGTCAAACAATCCTTGTGTGTGGGAATTAGAGGGAATAGAAATTGTTGAATGTTAGAGGTTAGTATGTTATGTACTAACGGATTTATGTAACAAATTGGTGAGATGTTGTGATTGAAACAGATATGGCCGACAATGAGAACCCGACTGATGCCCCATTGACCCCTGTTGGAGCTGGAATTTCTTTTGCTGGGCTAATAGAAACACATTTTGCCTCAACAATAGCTGGAACTTGGTAACCAATACTTTGGGAATTCCTAATCATATTGGAATTACAGTTATTGAAACTGAAATAGATTAGAGTGATTATATATATAAATAGGAGTGTGAATTACATGAGCTTAGAGATGTTGTTCGTAGTTTGAAACAACAGAGGATTACTCAGTATGGAACTGATCCTTATCATTACATGGGATTTAAACAAATGTGTAACTACAAACAGATTGTGGATAGTAAACCATCTGAATACCGAGACATAAATGCTAAACAGAAGTATAATAAAAAAAACTCACAGTGGCTTGTTAAAGAAAGAGGGTCACCGAGTAGTTGAATGCCGAGTTGGCAAGAGAGAGATAGAGAGTGGTCATGGTTAGGGGCAAGGGAGGTCGGGGGATCACGTCACAAGTGGGTTAGAAGATAAAGAACCCTTTTACACAAGAGGATAGAGTTGTTTGTATGAATGTGGATGATGCTACTTCCACATATGACGTCATCACAGGTATGTTTGTTTTCTTATAAAATCTATACCTTTGTAAGGCTTTTTGTGATAAGTTGAAATTGTATGCTACTGTTGTTTCTGCTTCACTTGATGTGGAGGTAGCTGATAATTATGTAGTTCCATTCACAACGGCTGTGTCTGGAGCTGAAATTGATATTGATGGTAGTTGTTTTCTAGTATTTTTTTCTGTTATGCCTGTATCTGGATTTGATGTGGTTTTGGGCATGGTTTGGTTGAGCCATAATAGTGCTAGCATTAAATGTCAATTAAAGTTGATTTCTTTTCCTTTATCTGATGGGTCACACGTAGTGGCTCGGGGTGATAGGACAAAATCTACTTTTCGTGTTATCTCGTTCATAAAGGCTAGAAAATCTCTGGTCAAGGGTTGTGAGTCTTTTCTTGCTTATGTTACTGATGCTAGTAAGGAAAAGAAAGTGGTTTATGATATTCGGGTGGTTTCTGAGTACCCGGATGTATTTCCTGATGAGTTACTTGGATTGCCTCCGGTGCGTGCGGTAGAGTTCAAAATTGATTTGAGTCCGAGTTCTAGTCCAGTGGCTAAGTCTCCGTACAGATTAGCGCCTTCTAAAATTCGAGAGATGATGACTCAGATTCAAGATCTGTTGGATATGGGTTTTATTCGTCCTAGTTATTCACCGTGGGGTGCTCCAGTCTTGTTTGTGAAAAAGAAAGATGGTACTTTGCGGATGTGTATTGATTACCGTGAATTAAATAAAAGGACGGTTAAAAACACATATCCTTTACCCAGGATTGATGATTTGTTCGATCAGTTGCAGGGTGCGTCTTATTTTTCTAAGATTGATTTGAGGCCGGGTTATCAACAGGTACGTGTTTCGGAGGACGATATTCCTAAAACTGCGTTTCGTACACTGTACGGTCATTATGAATTCTTAGATATACCGTTCGTTTTAACTAACGCTCCTACTATTTTCATGGATTTAATGAACCGGGCTTGTCGGCCATTTTTGGATAAATTTGTGATTGTATTTATCGATGATATCTTGGTTTATTATAAAACTGTGTCTGATCATGAAGATCATTTGAGACAAGTTTTGGAAACATTAAAACGAGAGCAACTTTTTGCTAAATTTTTGAAATGTGAATTTTGGTTGCGGGAAGTTCATTTTCAGGGGTTAACGGGTTTTTATCGCAGATTTATTAAAGATTTTTCAAGAGTTGCGATTCCGATAACTAAGTTAACTCGTAAAGATGTACCATTTAGATGGAATGATAAATTGGAAGCTGCGTTTCAGATGTTGAAACAACTTTTGTGCCAGGCTCCTATCCTTGCATTGTCTGATGGAGTTGATAATTTTATAGTGTATTGCGATGCTTCGTTTGCGGGTTTGGGTTGTGTGTTAATGCAACGTGATTGGGTTATTACTTATGCTTCTCGTCAGTTGAAACCTCATGAGAAGAATTATCTGACCCATGATTTAGAGTTTGCAGCAGTAGTTTTTGCGTTGAAACTATGGAGACATTATTTGTACGGTACGAAATGTGTCATTTGTACTGATCATAAGAGTCTGCAGTATGTGTTTTCGCAGAAGGAATTGAATATGTGTCAGAGACGGTGGTTGGAACTAATTAAGGATTATGATTGTGAGATCAGTTATCATCCCGGGAAGGCTAATGTGGTAGCTGATGCATTGAGTCGTAAGGGAGCTGATATCAGTATTCGTTTTATGCTAGTTGAAATAGTTTCTGATTTAGTGGATAAATTGAAAGTTGCTCAGTTGGAGGCTTTGAAGGATGAAATTTTGAAATCGGAGATTATGATAAAGAAAAAAGGATGATTTAGTTGATGATTCACGGGGATTGAAGACTTATCATTCTCGTGTTTGGGTACCATTACTTGGGGAGCTTCGGGAGTTGATTTTAACAGAGGCTCACAAGTCCAGATTGTCTGTTAGGTAGCACTAAAATGTATAACAATATGAAAGTGTTGTATTGATGGCCTAAGATGAAGAAATATATCGCACAGTTGGTGGAATCTTGCTATATTTGTGCACAGGTTAAAGCAGAGCACCAGAAACCTTATGGATCTTTGAGACAGTTAAAGATACCCGAGTGGAAATGAGAACATATTACCATGGATTTTGTGACTAAACTTCCACGTACTCAGCAGAATCATGATATGATTTGGGTGATTGTTGACTGTTTAATCAAGAATGCTCATTTTCTTGCCGCCAGTGAGAAAATTCCACTTGATAAATTGGCTCAGATGTATATTAATGAGATTGTATCTCGACATGGTATTCCTTTATCAATTGTTTCTAACAGAGATTTCGGGTTTGTTTCTAAATTCTAGAATGGTTGCAACGAGAATTGGGAACGAGTGTTAACTTGAGTACAGCTTTAGAATTTACGTATAATAATTCATATCATTCGAGTATCGGTATGCCACCTTATGAGATGTTATATGGTATGCCGTACTCCTACTTGTTAGTTAGAGGCGGGTGAGAAACAGTTTGCGGGTCCCGATATTGTTCAGATGACGGCCGACAAAGTTGTTATCGCTCGAGAAAAGTTGAAAGTTGCAAGAGTTAGACAGAAAATGTATGTAGATTTACGTTGTCGACCAGTTTCTTTTGTTGAGGGTGAGTTGGTTTATCTGAAAGTTTCACCGTGGAAAGAGGTTATTCGATTTGGGAAACACGCGAAGTTAGCACCTCGATACATTGGTCCGTTCCATATTAGACAGATACTTAATGATCAGAAGGTTATTCTTGATCTTACTCCAGAGTTAGCGGGTATTCATGATACTTTTAATGTGTGTTATTTACGGAAATGTAATGTGAATGATGAAAGTCAACTACTTTCGATTCATGATTTGAAAGTTGATTCTAAGAAGAGACTAGTGGAAAAACCTGTTGAACTTTTAGACCGGAAAGTTACTAAGCTTCGTAAGAAACATATTCCTTTGTTGTTGGTTAAATGGAAACATAGTTTGGGCTCTAATATGACTTGGGAGACAGAGGCGGATTTGAAGAGTTGTTATCCTCATTTGTTTGTTCGTGATGAGATTCCGAGGACGGAATCTTCTTAAGGGGAGGAGAATTGTAACATCCTCAAATACGGCCTAGTAGTTTCGTATTGGTGGTAAGATGTTTGGTATTTGTTTGTGTATTTAATTGGTATTTTTTTATGATTATTAGAATTAATAATTATACTGCGTAGTAAAAGGGGTAATATTTATATTATGTGATTGATGTGATATTTGTACCATTGTATTCGTTTTTGAATGAGGGTGATAAATAATACTTAGTTGGTAATTAATTAATTTAGCGTGGCTGCTAAATTATTAACTGTATATTAGATATCAGATAAGTTACACTATGTGAGTGTTTTATAGAAAGCATGAGACATTTATACTCCATTATTTCCCACCGGAGCTTTTCTTCCTCCATTTGTGCAAAATATTCTTTTCCTTTTCATGCATTATTATTCTCCTTTTTGTGTGTCTTCATTTATCCATCATTTCCCACTAGAACTCCTTTTCGTTCATTTGTGAATTGGTTTGCTTTTTGGCTTTCAAGAATATCCAGGAAGCACGAGAGTTATTATTTCTTACAAATTGTTGTTGGATTATTTGTTAACTCAAGGTATGTTTATAATGATTGCCATGATTATTTCCATGATAATTGTTTATTTCTTGACGTGATATGAACTTGTTCTTGATGTGTTTTTGTATAAAAACACCTACTTGATTTCTATAGATTCTTGATTAAATGGGTTTATGATGATTTGAATATTTCATGATGTTTAAGCATATTAGATGATAAGTTATTCATGGATTAAATGTTAGTTTGATGTATATTGGTGAGTTCTTGACGTTCACTTGATATTGGTGGGTTTTAGTAGAAATCAAGTATATGATATTTTGATGATTGATTGTTGTTTATGCATGCTAAATAATGAGTTTTGCTATGATTTGATGTTAGTATGATGAGTATATATTGTGTTCTTGATTATGGAGCTTGAAACTCCATTAATGGTGGAAGGTGGTGAAGATGATGAAGATGTTGATTCATGATTTTCATGTTTAATGTTTAAATAAATTATGGTTGTTAGTTATATGATGTATATATAAAATTGTTAGTTCTATTTGAGGTATATATATATCGTTGATTTATATATATATATATATATATATATATATATATATATATATATATATATATATATATATATATATATATGTAGTGGAGATATATATATATATATATATATATATATATATATATATATATATATATATATATATATATGTAGTGGAGATATATATATATTGGATACTATATATGGAAAAGTATATGTATTATTTGTATACTTGAATTTATGATATTGACGTTAGTAAATCAATAGCATATATTTAATGATGATTTATATGATGTAATCATATTAAGCGTATTATGACTTGTTGTATAATAACTTGGTTTTGGAGTTATTCGGAGACGTGATTACTGATTCGTGTTGTTATGTTTTCTCAGGAGAGCAGAAGACTCAGTGATATTAGGCAACTGAGTTGGTGTGTGGAAACACAGGTGAGTGGAATGATAACTCACGGGTGGTATTAGTTGTAACGGTTAAGGTTACAACTGTTTATGTGGTTGATACATGAATAGACTATTGGTCTGATATATATATTGATTAACTGGTTATGTGTTAATTAATTGAGTTGAGAGTGTGCACACGAGAAAAGATAGAAGTCAGCTATCGTTGTTTTGGGCTGGGCAATGTTTGCTATTGGTTTAACAGTTACTGAGCTTCTCATGCATACGTTGCATCAGAAGGGTTTAACTGTGCCAAGTAGCAAAAGGCCATCGGTAAACCTATGCTAGGCCGGCATTTGGTTGCAGGTTCGGCCGAACCGCCGGTCTTCTGGAGTTACGATTTACATGATTCTATAATAATTGGGGGATACAATTATCATAGATTTACGTGGTGTTATTATTCTAAGATAATTGGGGGATACAATTATCTTAGATATTCCTGATCATATTAGTCGGTGATAATTGTAGTTGGCAATTATTTGATGCTGTTGTATATCATAATTGTTGTAGCTAATGCTGTTTGTTGGTTGTTGTTCTATTCACTTAGCTTTGTGCTAATTCCCCACCTTAAACTCCATTTTGCAGGGTATGGTTGTTAAGGCTCTAGATCTGGGAGTAGGTGTTGTTTTGGGCTGTTTGATCACCACTCTAATATATTTTTAGAAGAGCCGTTTGTGAAACTATGTAACACTATTTTGATATACTGACACTTGTTGGCAGTATGTTCTTGTTTGCTTTGTGAACAAGTTTGTATGTTTTATATTAATCGCTTCCGCATTGTGTTTTAAAAAAAAAGAACAAAGCGGTGTTACAATTTGGTATCAGGGCCTCGGTTTGGTAATGTGTGCATGGTCGGGTGTGCATTTCCCAAATCTTGGCTCGAGTGTGGTCAAACAATCCTTGTGTGTGGGAATTAGAGGGAATAGAAATTGTTGAATGTTAGAGGTTAGTATGTTATGTACTAACGGATTTATCTAACAAATTGGTGAGATGTTGTGATTGAAACAGATATGGCCGACAATGAGAACCCGACTGATGCCCCATTGACCCCTGTTGGAGCTGGAATTTCTTTTGCTGGGCTAATAGAAACACATTTTGCCTCAACAATAGCTGGAACTCGGTAACCAATACTTTGGGAATTCCTAATCATATTGGAATTACAGTTATTGAAACTGAAATAGATTAGAGTGATTATATATATAAATAGGAGTGTGAATTACATGAGCTTAGAGATGTTGTTCGTAGTTTGAAACAACAGAGGATTACTCAGTATGGAACTGATCCTTATCATTACATGGGATTTAAACAAATGTGTAACTACAAACAGATTGTGGATAGTAAACCATCTGAATACCGAGAAAAAAATGCTAAATAGAAGTATAATAAAAAAAACTCACAGTGGCGTGTTAAAGAAAGAGGGTCACCGAGTAGTTGAATGCCGAGTTGGCAAGAGAGAGAGAGAGAGAGAGAGAGAGAGAGAGAGAGAGTGGTCATGGGTAGGGGCAAGGGAGGTCGGGGGATCACGTCACAAGTGGGATAGAAGAGAAAGAACCCTTTTACACAAGAGGATAGAGTTGTTCGTATGAATGTGGATGATGCTACTTCCACAGATGACGTCATCACAGGTATGTTTGTTTTCTTATAAAATCTATATCTGTGTGTGTGGTATATGATACTAGAACAAATTGCTAAATTGTTTTTATGGCTTTTTGTGATAAGTTGAAATTGTATGCTACTGTTGTTTCTGCTCCACTTGATGTGGAGGTAGCTGATAATTATGTAGTTCCATTCACAACGGCTGTGTCTGGAGCTGAAATTGATATTGATGGTAGTTTTTTTCTAGTATTGTTTTATGTTATGTCTGTATCTGGATTTGATGTGGTTTTGGGCATGGATTTGTTGAGCCATAATAGAGCTAGCATTAAATGTCAATTAAAGTTGATTTCTTTTCCTTTATCTGATGGGTCACACGTAGTGTGATAGGACAAAATCTACTTTTCCTGTTATCTCGTTCATGAAGGCTAGAAAAACTCTGGTCAAGGGTTGAGAGTCTTTTCTTGCTTATGTTATTGATGCTAGAAAGGAAAAGAAAGTGGTTTATGATATTCGGGTGGTTTCTGAGTACCCGGATGTATTTCCTAACGAGTTACCTGGATTGCCTCCGGTGCGTGCGGTAGAGTTCAAGATTGATTTGATTCCGAGTTCTAGTCCAGTGGCTAAGTCTCCGTACAGATTAGCGCCTTCTAAAATTCGAGAGATGATCACTCAGATTCAAGATCTGTTGGATAGGGGTTTTATTCGTCCTAGTTATTCACCGTGGGGTGCTCTAGTCTTGTTTGTGAAAAAGAAAGATGATACTTTGCGGATGTGTATTGATTACCGTGAATTATATAAAAGGATGGTTAAAAACAGATATCCTTTACCCAGGATTGATGATTTATTCGATCAGTTGCATGGTGCGTCTTATATTTCTAAGATTGATTTGAGGCCGGGTTATCAACATGTACGTGTTTCGGAGGACGATATTCCTAAAACTGCGTTTCGTACACTGTACGGTCATTATGAATTCTTAGATATACCATTCGTTTTACCTAACGCTCCTACTATTTTCATGGATTTAATGAACCGGGCTTGTCGGCCATTTTTGGATAAATTTGTGATTGTATTTATCGATGATATCTTGGTTTATTATAAAACTGTGTCTGATCATGAAGATCATTTGAGACAAGTTTTGGAAACTTTAAAACGAGAGCAACTTTTTGCTAAACTTTTGAAATGTGAATTTTGGTTGCGGGAAGTTCATTTTCTGGGGTTAGCGGGTTTTTATCGTAGATTTATTAAAGATTTTTCAAGAGTTGCGAGTCCGATAACTAAGTTAACTCGTAAAGATGTACGATTTCGATGGAATGATAAACAGGAAGCTGCGAACCTGCAATAGATAACTTGAGCCTGCAAACCTGCAATATAAAGGTGAAAGCTACTCGCAAACAAAACATTATAAAGGCTTGCTAAGCCCAAACCAACCAGAGAGATGGTCTTGCAATCCCATATTTGGCGAGAAAATCAGCTTCCTCATTAAGACATCGGTTCAGGTGTTTTATGACCACCTTGTCAAATCGCTTTCCCAATGTGGATATTATGTCTATTACCTCATGGCATTCTGGAGGCGTTTCTTGTTCGTTTCGTAGAAAGCTAACTGCCAAGAGAGAGTCTGATTCTATGACGACTTTCTTCACATACCTCTTTCCCCACCTAATGATAGCAAGTAGTGCAAAGTAGATAGCTTCTAACTCGCAATCTAATACCCCTGACACCTTCTGTGTTCTAGAGAAAGCTCCCACAACATTGCCTTTGGAGTCCCTCCAGACCTCACCTATGTCCCCCATACTAGTGTGGTTGCACACCGCACCATCAACCTTACACTGAAAGGTATCCTCATGGAGTTCATCACAAGACCCACCGCCTGGGAATTCCCTCCAGTTTGCTATAATAAGTTCCAAAGCTACTAGGTACCTGATTCTATTAAGCAGCGATTGTAAATCAAAACGAACAGATTTCTTTACAAAAGAAACTGATTTGGACAATTATAGAACTCTGTTCGAATTATCCCTTATGGAGACGAACCCTATGTCGAGAAATGGTGCTTTGTTTTTTACACTGATGAAGCTAATTTCGAAACATAAATCTGAAGGGGATGAATCATATGTCGAGAGATGAGATCACTGTTCAAATTTAAATTTTAGAGGCAATCTGCATTTCTTTTGCTTGATTAATCAATTCTATTGATGTATGTTGGAGGGGAAGAAGACATCAGACGACTTTCTTTTAAATGATCAAAACGATGTCATATATATTAGTTCCACATATAATGTTAGGTACATGCCAACCACACACTCACTTTCCCCTTTTTATATTAGTTGATGCCATATGATTCGTTTTTACACGAGGGTCCCAAATAATACCTCGTTGCTTGTTTATGATTTGTATATGTTGGGGAGATAGCAATATCAAACCTAAATCAAAGCTGTCTATTAATTAAAATAAGATTTGATGTCAACAAAACCACATAGTCAGTTTAGACTTAGATAAATGAAAAACATGTGTTGTTTTTTATATTAGACTTAAAGAAAATTATAAGTAAGAAGTGTCAGCTGAAGAAAACGAGTGTCAGCTGAACACTGAGTATCAGCTAAAGGACAACCTTCAGGAAGATCAGCTGAGAGGAAAAGATCAGTCAAAAAGCATCAGCTGAGGATCTACAATGGATCAGCTGATGGTCCAAAACCATCAGCTGAGGAAAGTTTCAAGATCAGATGAGCTATCAAGGATCAGCTGACACAATCACATTGATCAGCTGATGCCTCCCATCTGTCAGATAAGGTATTTACTACTTATCCAATCTTTTTCTTCATAAGCTGATCATACTCAAACGATTAGCTGAGCCCTTAAGATCAGCTGACAGTTTAGTTTGATCAGTTTATTAGCTATAAGTTGATTTGTGTTATCAGCTGAGCAATTCGATCAGCTGAGAAAATCTAGTCAGCTGAGTCTTTCACATTTAACCTTAGCTGAGAAAAATTACATTTGTAGTTCAATGTCTGTTAGCTGAGTTACTATTCTATATCTCAGTTAATAGCTTTTGTATGTAATATTTTCTTTAGTCAAAGGCAGAACATGTGTTGTTCTTTTTATGCCTTAGATCTTTCTTTGTATAAGTACTTAGCACTTTTTGTATCTGCAAATAGACAAAAAGGATAGATCTTTTTCCCCTGGAAAAGGAGAAAGATACTCTTGAAGAGAAGATCTCGTAGATATGCTGCTTCAACTAAGTATGGCTGGCAACTCTATACTTGGTAAAGTCAAATCTTCAGAAAGCATGGTATTGATAAAAGTACAAGCATGGAAAGAGAAGTTTATTCTCCCAAGAAATAAAGGTAGTACTTTAATAATATAGTAATAGATAGTGGGTAAACTTCTTACTGAAAAGTATGTTTACTTTACACACTTTGCTTGTAAAGTTAACTTACCTTTCACCCACTAACTTTATCTATTATAATATTATTTAATCAAGTACCTTTGTGTCCTTCTCTCTTCATCAACCCGGACACCACTTTGCTTATATATACTTATGCATGGAAACATGATAAGAATGCGAATAGATAGAGTTGAACACTGAAATCTCATCTGTTGAGAATTAGAAGAGTTAGCATTTTTACTTTCAGTGTAACAAACTTGTTCATGTGTTGAACATCTTAAACATAAGTTGTTTAGGATTAGCTTAGTCTATGTGTTAGACGAATTTAGTTGCCACCTTTTATTGAACTTAGATTTTCCGCATCTAGTTCATGTAATTCTTGATTTACATCAATAAGAATTATATAAAAGTAAACCATGTGTCACTTAAATTTTAATTTGCTAAAGTTTGTATTCAACCCCCCTTTCTACAAACATTTATTGTTGTAGTATCCATTCGGGACCAACAACTGGTATCAGAGCAGGCTAGATAATCCATATCTAAGATCTGTTTTGCTTACTCTTGAACTGCTTCTACCCCACCCTACAAAATGGCCACTCCTGGTGCTGCTTCTAACGGTTCTTCCAGCAATGGCTCACTCACAAGGTGCCCAATGTTTGATGGAGAGAACTTCTCTCTCTGGAAGAGTAGAGTTCTTCTTTATATGTGAAGCCTTGATGATGTGATGCTCAAAACTGTTACTGAAGGACCATATGTTCCTTCCTCCACTATAGAAGTTACTGCTGCCACTGATACAACTCCCGCATAACATAGATATGTTATCAAAGCTGTTCATCTATGGTCTGATGAAGACAAAAGGCTTGTTAATCTTGATGTTAAAGCAAGAACAGCCTTAGTCTCTACACTACCAAATGATGTCTATCATCAAGTTCTTAACTGCAAATCTGCAAAGTAGATGCTAGACACTTTGACTGTTGCATATGAAGGCACTGAAGAAGTGCAGAAGAACAAGAAACTCCTTCTGGTTAGAGAATATGAGTTCTTCTTTGCTCATAAAAGGTGAAAGTCTTACTCAAACCTACACCATGTTCAACTGCCTTGTCAATGACTTAAGAAGGGCAGATGCTCCCAAGAGCAACAAGGAACTTGTAAACAAGTTTCTAGACTCTCTCCCAGAATCTTGGGATCATTTTATCACTGTGCTCAAATATGGTGAGAAAATAAAGGGTCTGACACTGGTTGGTTTGTATGGTAATCTTATGAACCATGAACAATCAGTGAAGCAAAGGAAACTCTCTACCAAGGATATGAAGGAGAGTGCAAAGGCTTCATCAAATGCCCTTGTGTCTAAAGATACAAGATCTAGAAGCTTTGCTGCAGTGGTGGATGAGTCCAGTGAAGAGGAAGTGGAAGAGTCTTCGGATGAAGAGCTGGTGGCTGATGAGGATGAAGATCTGGAGGACATGGACAGCATTGAAGCTGCTGTTGAGCAGGCTGCCATGTTGGTTAAAAGTTTCAAACCTTTCTTGAAAAGAAAGGGTGTCAAGAGGTTTGAGAAGAAACCCTTCAAAGGAGAAAGAGCCATGTCAAAACCAAAGGCTTATGAAGGTTGTTTCTCTTGTGGCAAGACTGGTCACTACGCCAGTGAGTGTAAGTCCAGAGGAAACACAGGCTTCAAGGGTTCCTCAAGCTCAGACAACAAGATTGATTATGAAGCTAAGTATAAGAAGCTTCTTGCTGCTGTCCTTGACAAGAAGAAGAAGAAATCTCAGAACAGGGTGCTGGTTGTTGAAGAAGAAGATTGGGCTGAGGAAGATCTCTCAAGTGATGAAGATGAGGTTCTCACAGCTCAGCTTAGTTTGATGGCCAACACAACAAGTACAAGTTCCTTTGATGAGGACATGAAGAAAGATGCTAAAGCTTGTACTTCTCCTGACTGGGATCCCTCTTCTATGTATCAGGTTGGAAAATTTATTAACTATGAAGATAATGAAAAGAACACTATGTTTGATTATTTGTGTGTTGAGTTTCAGTCAAATATTCAAAGAGAAAAGAAGCTAAAATTAGAAATAGAATCACTAAAAGAGAGATTAAGTCTTAAAGATGAGAAATTGAAACAAATGACAAAACTGGAAGATGATTTAGCTAATCAAAAGATACTTAATCAGATTTTGGTAAAAGAAACCAATGAAGCAACAATAAAGTTTAATGACCTTCAAAAAGTAGTTAGATCTTGGTGTGTATCTGCTGAGAAGACCACTCAGTGTGTCAATGAGCAGATTCCAAAACAAGTTCAAGCTATTATTGGTGGAAATTATTCCCAAGCTGCTAACTGTGTTGATTTTAGCAAGGACATAAATATCTTAAAAAAAGATGATATTTTACCTCTTACCTTTCAGAAGATTGTAAAAGGAAAAAGTATTATCACTAACAGATTTGTCAAAAGTAAAAGTACTCAGCTGAAAGATTCAACCTCTTCAAAAGTTGGTTCAAGTTCTATTGTTTTGACAAAAAGCAATAGTACTGAAAATTTAATAGTAAAGGAAGTGAGTAAAGGAATGGAATAATTTGTTGATACCAAAGAGACATTCTGTTGTCAAACCTTGAAAGCTGATGCATTAAATTTAGGAACTCAGCTGACTGAAAATTCTTTAGCTAATGATATTACATCAGCTGATCAAAAAGTAGATGATAACTGCTCAGCTGATAGCCTGTCAGCTGATCATGGATCCTCTTCTTTTTGTTTAGCAGATCAAACATCACTTCAAACTCTTTTAATAGGAGAAACCAAGGGAAAAAGACCTTTTGTTTACAAAAAGTCTAAGTCTGCCACACCTGAAGTTGATCAAAAACTCATTTTAACTAAGGGTCAACCTAAGGTGACTGTAAACAAAGACCTTATTAGTTTACAGAATCAGTTGCAACAGCTGAATGGTGAAATCTGTCAGCTGATGACGCATAGTCATCAGAAAACAGTTAAGACATCTCTTAGGCAATTACCAAAACATGTTAAAGGCTCCAAAAATAAAAAATGTTATAAATGTGGGAGCAAAGAACATAAGGCAAGTAATTGTTCTCTTGAAGGTAAGTCAAGACAGCGAACTGATTTTGATAACACAGTTGTTTCTCTCATTCATAAACAACCTAATATAAAGTGGATGGCTAGGTGCAATCCACAGGGGTCCACTTAAATGTGGATGCTCAAGTATCACTAACCTTCTTTCAATCTCATCTATGCAGGGTCTGAACACATGGTATCTTGACAGTGGATGTTCAAGGACTATGACAGGTTGTAAAGCTTTGCTTAGTAACTACAAGAAGGAAAAGGGTCCAAGAGTGACCTTTGGTGATAACAATTGTGGGAAAACAAAAGGCTACGGAGAACTTCATAATGGGAACTTAACCTTGTCCAAGGTATCATATGTTAAAGGGCTTAAGTACAATCTCATCAGCATAAGTCAGTTATGTGATAGTGATCATAAAGTCCTCTTTACAAAGACAGGTGGTTCTATTTTAGATCAAGAAGGTAAAACAATAATTTGTGCAAAGAGAACCAAGGATGTATATACTCTTGATATGTCCTCTGGTGATCCATCCAAGTTAACCTGTTTGTATACAAAATCTATAACTGACACAAACTGGTTATGGCACAAAAGGCTTTCTCACTTAAACTTCAAAAATATAAACAAGCTGAGCAAGGGTGAACTAGTGTCAGGTCTACCTTCACTGACGTATGTTAAGCCGTAACCATGTTCTGCCTGTGAGAAGGGAAAACAGCACAAGAGTTCTTTTCCATCTAAGCAAGCCTTCTCCATTACTGAACCTTTCTACATGTTGCACATAGATCTATTTGGTCCTGTTGCTACTGCTAGTATTGGTGGAAGTAAGTATGCATTGGTGATGCTTGTTGAATTCTCAAGATACACTTGGGTTATCTTCCTAAAAGCAAAGAGTGAGGCTGCTGAAGAAATAATAAGCTTCATAAAGAAGATGGAAGTGTTAAATGGAAATCTGATAAGGATGCTCAGAAGTGATCATGAAACTGAGTTTAGAAATCAAACTCTAGAAGGGTTCTGTGATGATAAAGGCATATCTCAAAACTTCTCTGCACCAAGGACTCCACAACAAAATGGTGTAGCTGAAAGAAGAAACAGAACATTAATAGAAGCTGCAAAAACCATGTTGTGTGAGAGTGGGTTAGGATTCAATTTTTGGGCTGAAGCTGTCAGCTGTGCATGTTTCACTCAGAACAGATCCCTAGTCATCAAGAGACACAACAAGACTTCTTATGAAGTGCTCAAGGGAAGGAAGCCCAACATCAGTTTTCTGCATATCTTTGGGTGTCAGTGTTTTATTCTGAACCAGAGAGATCAATTGCAGAAGTTTGCACCAAAAGCTGATGAAGGTGTGTTTGTTGGATATTCGGTGATCTCCAAAGCTTACAGAATCTACAACCTCAGAACAAAGGTCATAGAAGAATCAATCAATGTAAGTTTTAATGAAAATGACTTTGTTGCTTCCTGTTCTACTAATCCATCTACATGTGAGGAATTTAATGATCTGCTCCACACCGAAGACAAAATTCCAGTGTCAGCTGATCTACTCCCATCAGCTGATGTAGAGGATTTAGATGAACCTGTTCCAAATTTACATCAAACCAATGCACATCCAATCCTAAACCAATCCACACTTTTACTAAATGATGAGATTCATGATTCAACATCAATGGACTCTAATTCCATTTCAAACATTCCCTCATCAGTAGAAGTTTCATCAGCTGACATTCCTGAAATTCTGTCAGCTGATCAACCAGAAGTATCATCAGCTGATCCAAACCAAAGAATTTCGACTCCCTTAATCCAAAATAATCCAAACTCTCCCAGAATCCAAAATGCCTATAAGGACCACAGGGATCATCCTAAAGATCAGGTCATAGGTAACATAGAAGCACCTGTACTAACTAGATCAAAAGCTTGTAATTTCTGTTTATACACATGTTTTGTTTCTATGATTCAACCAAAGAAGGTGGATGAAGCTCTAAATGATCCTCACTGGATTAATGTCTTGCAAGAAGAATTGGCAGAATTCACAAGAAACAATGTATGGACTTTGGTGCCAAGACCAAAGGAAAAATCCATCATTGGTACTAAGTGTGTAACACCCGGTTTCACGAGCTTAAAATCAGTAATAATTTAAAACTTTTTAAGTATACTTATCAAAATGTACAGCAGAAACTAAACACTAATTATAAAATATAAAGTGTTATTATCCAACTTGGCGATTATAAACGTGAAAAGCCAAGTAACAAAACAAACCGGTATTACCGTACTACTAACCGACCATCGGATCCCAAGATATAAAGTATAACAAGGTAGTGTTCCCAGAAAGCAATTATAAGTACCAATAAGGACCCGCCTCACCAGGCTGCCTAAATCTTTACCTGTAAAAAGGTAAAACATGAACCGGTTAGCTACACTAGCTAGTGAGTACAGGTTGCACATAAGTATCAATAAGCATGCTATCACAACACAGGAAAAGCACACAAGGCTATCCTATCACATCGTGGAGTGCCAACATATCAGAGGGAGTCATATCTCCCGGGGTTGCAAATCCCGCTCAACGAATCCAACTGAGAAATCAGCAATACCAATCCATGCTGGTGGGGAAGCTAAAAGCAACCCCCTGAGCACGTTGCGGAGCCACCTGGGCTCAATTAGGCCTTAGTTACAAACCAAGACCCCACTGTTTGTCAAGGAACGGCGGTCCTGCAGAACCTACGACCCAGCGTGCACCACCGAGTCACCGTTGATCCCGAATAACCAGCCATCTAGGCCCTCAAGGGATCCAGCCGCAATATAGCCAGCTGACCTCAACCGAGTTGGAAACTATAAGCAGTTTCCCGAGTGTCCGGACATAAGTACACAAACAATAAGTGATCCAATCAGGATCCAATATCATGCGCGCATATAGTCACAGCAAATAGTGTTCATACCAGTGAACAGAACATGCGAGTATAACTTAATCACAACATACACTGACCACAAGATTAACGTTGCATACTTTTAGTCACTGACAATATAACACTGTAGCATGGCATATCACGTTATAACATACCTTACGCACGCACATGTGGGAGCACCAATTACACATTTAAAAACACACAGGGTTAGCACTACTTACTGAGCCTCATGGGAAACCGGTACTCACCTTAAGCTCACAAGAAGCCGACACCACGATCAACCGTTTCTGTTTCCTAACGAACACCTAAAAAATACATACACGACTGGTCATCACTTATACATGACACCCTTAGGTTAAACATAAGTTAAACAAACTACAATACCTAGACCACCGCTTGCGGTCGCAAGGACCTTTCTTGCGGTTGCAAGGAACCTTACAGAACAGCCATGCGATCGCAAGGACACCCCATGTGATCGCAAAGGCTCCTTTATCCCAACTCATGCTTCCGATCGCAAGGGACATCTCCTTTTGATCGCAAACATGATTCTAGGGTTGGTTACGATCGCAAGTTACATACTTACGGTCGCAAACCTTATTTCCTTCGCTCGGAAGCGGTAACACCACCAAAACAGATCCATGCGGTCGCATAGACCTACCATGCGATCGCAAACATTTACGCGACGCGGCCTCACAAACTTCCGCGGCGTGGAAATCACAAACAACCCTTACGATCGCAAGCACAGGCCATGCGATCGCAAGGAACCAAGACACCCTTTACGGTCGCAAGTACTCCCCCTTGCGACCGCAAGGACCCCCGACGCAGTGTTCTTCGACTCTGTTTCACGACAGCTACTGTTCTTCGAGTTCCAACCATTCTAACCGATCTAAAACACACTTTTAATTACTTGTATACAATACTTGACATCCACAACCACTTATAAACACATTTGTACATAAAACTAACCTAAAAACATATTAAACACCATTAATTTGGTGCATCTCCTTCAAGAACACATAACTTAGGTTCTAGCATAAAAATACTTACAATAATGGTGAAGGATAGTTGATTGACACACGAATCCGGCCGCTAATCCCGAATACCCGATCAGAACTCGAAAACTCCAACGTATGTGTGTGTGTGTGTGCTCTCGTATGTATGTGTGTGTGTGAAGTTTGTGTTTTGTGTGTTTTTGGATATAACAGGGGAAAGAAATCCCCCCCCCCCGACCGACTTAATTAATAAATACCCCACCCGAGTATTTTGTTCCCCTATTCAACTTTAAACATAACTTAGGCATATCCGTTTCAACTAACGGAGATATATCTGGAACCATTATCTAAAACCATTCAATAATTTATCACTCTTACTTATTAACACTAACTTTCATGCGACACCCCACATATTCACTTTAACTAACTAAAACTATAAAACAACTATTAAATACTCATTTAAGGTCAATGTACAACCAACTGAGCACATAGTACAACTAGGTACTACTAGGCCCATTTTGAGGATGTTACAAATCTACCCTCCTTAAAGAGGATTCCGTCCTCGGAATCCAACCTTGATCACACTTAGCCACACGTTACTATCAGTAGCTAATGTTAGGTCGCAATTTCCACTATCACACTTAATCTATAAGAAGTCACTCATATCACAACCACAATATCACTGCTATAATCACCCTGCGCTAAGCCACAATCACAAGTTAACACTAAAACAGCTAACACACAAAACCCTATTTATTTCAACTAACCACAACGTTACACTTCGTACGAAAAGTGCATGCTACATTTACACACACTTTCACCTAGTTAGGACATTCCGAAGAATCGTGCCCGCACTGGCTACACTTGTAACATAACTTACCCAAACACTCTTTGGCATAATGTCCTGGGAGTCCACATTTATAACAGACTTTCGCTTTATACCTGCATTCCCCAGCGTGATTCTTACCACGAACTTCACATATCACTCTAACTCTAGATCCAGTAGCTTCAGTCGGTGTTTTTGCTCTCTTAGTTTCCTCGGGAATTTCTTCTTCTTTCGACCTTTGATGTTTTTCTCGAACGGCACTTTTTACTTCTCTCCTCATTTCCGTTATAACTGACGGCATATTTCTGCGAAAACACTTATCCAACTGGTCAGACATCACCTCTCGGAGGTGTCGCGTAGGTATGGCTCCACATCTACTTCCATATACAGAGATATGATCTTGAGGTTCGCCTATAGCAGTCAGATCCAAAATCTCCTCACGTGTTTCCTCATTCTCAGCTTGCTGATTTATGTTTCTATTCATATCTCTGCAACAAAAGAACTCTTAATTAGTACAAACACAAAACATTACTAAAATCTTTCTACTATTCACCAATTCAATCTATCCACACTCGGACATTCTCGACTATCCATATTAACACACCTTATATCTTAACACATTAACCAAGTTTCACTTTATTACTACTAACACTACTCTTTCACATTATTAACAATATCACTTTACTTCTCTGATCGCATTCGCGCTTACTTAACATAATTGCCATTCATCCTTAACTAACTGTCTCAAGTCAAATTCTTACAGTTAACCCACAAACAATGCATTTCAGCTATTTACATCGAGTTAAAACACTTATCTCAGGAAACACTAGAACCTCTATCACATTTACTGAATTGGATTTCCTCGACAATATCATTGCCGAATTAACCCACTCCAATTCCAACACAGAAACCCCATAAGAAACACAATTACAACAAAAGCAAGAAACAGCCTCACTACAGCCAACAACAACTCACAAAACACTAATCACAATTACAACTATTTGAACATCAACAACTTACGCTCTTAAACGAGTTTAGTCAACACCCGTATAAACACTTACAGTTCACCAAAATCTACAAAACACAAAATAACCAAAACTACACATCTCGTCTCTTTAGCTCTACTTGTCACCGTCTATAACTCTCACCCCTTTTTGCACGGGAATAGCCCTCTCTCTTTTGCCCTGACACTAATCCTCCAGTTTCTGCATTCTATCTCATCGAGCAATCACTAATTTCGGTGCCCCAACTTATGGCATCGAAAACACATATTTTTCCATTGAACTCGCATTCCGCGGTTGTGTGACTAATTTGTCCGCACCTCAAACACCTGGTAGTATCTTTAAAGCAAGAACCAGTGTGATATGCACGACACTGAGAACGCCAGAAACCATCAAACATTGGCTTCCTACACGATCTCGACTTTCCGCTTACACAAGACTGCTCTTTCACATGACCAGATTTAGAGGATTTCCACAACTTCCTCTTCTGACCCATAACTGTCTTGTCTCCCTTACACTGAAGACGATCTCCCTCAATTTGTCGAGCTACTTCAAAAGCCCGATTCAATCTAGACACAGCTCTAACACACGCTCTATACTCTACGGGCAACATTCCCACAAACTTGTAAACCTTCGCACTCTCATCTGCTACTAGGTGAGGAATAAATCTCACCTTATCAGTAATAGCGTGGATCAAATCTTCCACTGACTTATCTCCTTTATGGAGATCATTGAACTCCCGTTCCATCTTTTCTAAATCGTAGTCGGTGTAGTATTTCTTTGCCATACGCTCAGAAAACTGCTCCCACACCATCGCAACAACCACTTCTCTTTTCACTGAATCCCTCACTGTGTCCCACCAAATCAAGACATCACCCTTCAATAAGCGTACCGCATACTTGACACGGTGTTCTAGTTCACAATCACAAGACTCGAAAGCTTGATCCGTCTCCCGAAGCCATCGCATGGTATTCGAAAGATCTTCACTACCCTCGAATTCTTTGAGTCCACAAGAAAGGAACTTCTTGTTGGAACAGTGCTCCGGATTTTCACTCTCAGCTCGCTGCTCAGACATTCTCACTTGTTCACTATACACACGAAAGCTACACTTAGCACATCACTTATTCGACATCTATCAATATGGGGTGTTAGTACACAATACATCACAACCACATAACACTCACACTTAGCCCCAAATACCCCAAAAGGAACACTTAACGATGGTCGGGCCCGAGTTTGAGATTGAATACTCTTCCGAGTATCCAATTCTCTCAAACTTAGGCTCTGATACCTAATTGTAACACCCGGTTTCACGAGCTTAAAATCAGTAATAATTTAAAACTTTTTAAGTATACTTATCAAAATGTACAGCAGAAACTAAACACTAATTATAAAATATAAAGTGTTATTATCCAACTTGGCGATTATAAACGTGAAAAGCCAAGTAACAAAACAAACCGGTATTACCGTACTACTAACCGACCATCGGATCCCAAGATATAAAGTATAACAAGGTAGTGTTCCCGGAGAGCAATTATAAGTACCAATAAGGACCCGCCTCACCAGGCTGCCTAAATCTTTACCTGTAAAAAGGTAAAACATGAACCGGTTAGCTACACTAGCTAGTGAGTACAGGTTGCACATAAGTATCAATAAGCATGCTATCACAACACAGGAAAAGCACACAAGGCTATCTTATCACATCGTGGAGTGCCAACATATCAGAGGGAGTCATATCTCGCGGGGTTGCAAATCCCGCTCAACGAATCCAACTAAGAAATCAGCAATACCAATCCATGCTGGTGGGGAAGCAAAAAGCAACCCCCTGAGCACGTTGCGGAGCCACCTGGGCTCAATTAGGCCTTAGTTACAAACCAAGACCCCACTGTTTGTCAAGGAACGGCGGTCCTGCAGAACCTACGACCCAGCGTGCACCACCGAGTCACCGTTGATCCCGAATAACCAGCCATCTAGGCAATCAAGGGATCCAGCCGCAATATAGCCAGCTGACCTCAACCGAGTTGGAAACTATAAGCAGTTTCCCGAGTGTCCGGACATAAGTACACAAACAATAAGTGATCCAATCAGGATCCAATATCATGCGCGCATATAGTCACAGCAAATAGTGTTCATACCAGTGAACAGAACATGCGAGTATAACTTAATCACAACATACACTGACCACAAGATTAACGTTGCATACTTTTAGTCACTGACAATATAACACTGTAGCATGGCATATCACGTTATAACATACCTTACGCACGCACATGTGGGAGCACCAATTACACATTTAAAAACACACAGGGTTAGCACTACTTACTGAGCCTCATGGGAAACCGGTACTCACCTTAAGCTCACAAGAAGCCGACACCACGATCAACCGTTTCTGTTTCCTAACGAACACCTAAAAAATACATACACGACTGGTCATCACTTATACATGACACCCTTAGGTTAAACATAAGTTAAACAAACTACAATACCTAGACCACCGCTTGCGGTTGCAAGGACCTTTCTTGCAGTTGCAAGGAACCTTACAGAACAGCCATGCGATCGCAAGGACACCCCATGTGATCGCAAAGGTTCCTTTGTCCCAACTCATGCTTCCGATCGCAAGGGACATCTCCTTTTGATCGCAAACATGATTCTAGGGTTGGTTACGATCGCAAGTTACATACTTACGGTCGCAAACCTTATTTCCTTCGCTCGTAAGCGGTAACACCACCAAAACAGATCCATGCGGTCGCATAGACCTACCATGCGATCGCAAACATTTACGCGACGCGGCCTCACAAACTTCCGCGGCGCGGAATTCACAAACAACCCTTACGATCGCAAGCACAGGCCATGCGATCGAAAGGAACCAAGACACCCTTTACGGTCGCAAGGAACCAAGACACCCTTTACGGTCGCAAGTACTACTTCATTATGACATACAGTTTGAAAACTCACCAATCCTGTGTGACAACACTAGTGCCACTTCTATCTCTAACAATCCGGTTTTGCATTCTAAAACCAAGCATATTGAAATCAGACATCATTTTCTTAGAGATAATGTGCAGAAAAAGAAAGTTTCAATGCACTATACAAGTACTGATGTTCAATTAGCTGATCTTTTTACAAAACCTTTGGATGTGTCTCGGTTCAACTTCCTAATATCCAAACTTGGCATGTTAAATTTGTAACATATTCCTTTCTTAGGTAGTTAATTTAGTGTGAGAAATTAATTCCAGTTGTGTGTGAAATGAAGTACTTATCTAAGCTTCTTCATATCTTATTAATGGTGAATCAGCTAATGATATTCTGTCAGCTGACAACCATCAGCTGATACTATACCTCAGCTGATCAACCATTAGCTAAGACTTGGACGCTCAGCTAATTGCATTCATTAGCTGACACTTATTTTAGCTCAACAAGGATCAGCTGACACTTTATTCAGTCAGCTGATGATTCTCAGAATTAAAATTCTTGTGTCCCCACACTTATGATATTAATTTATCATTTGTATTTAATATGTTACTAGGTAGTATTTGATCTCATTTAATTGTCCGTTAGTTGTCTGTGTATTTATTATCTATTCCGTTTATCACCTTTTTGCAGAAGTGACAGTTACTTTTTGAAATATATTTTGGTGACAGTTTAGGTTTCAAGGAAGATATAAAGGTGTTTTCGAGCGGTTTTTCATTTCCTATGCTTTCAAATTCCCAAACACTCTTCTTCTATCCGAAATTACAAACCTTAAACTCTCATTACTCAAAATCTCTTCACTCTGTAATCATGGTGACCTTCAACCCTGTTTCTACTCCAAATGCTATTGCTGGTGAGAACGTGCCTGTGAACTCAGAAATCACCATTCGTCCAAACAACTTTCTAATCAACACTCACATTCCCTCGACCAAGGCAAACCAGGGATATGAACCGATGGTAGCATTCATAACTGCTCATCCCCTGTTTCCATGCCTCTCTGCTCATCCTTTCTTTATCTTCCCAAACATCATTGGTGAGATGTGGTACACTGCAAGGTATCATACTGATCAAAACCTAAGCACCCGTACCTATCTCAATGGCACAATCAACATCAATGTTACTGTCAACACTCTTCGACAAGCCATCTCTCTGCCTAACTTGGCCCCTTATCAACTGTTTGCTCAAATGGATCAAATTTTGGAAGTTTTACCCCTGATTGGCTACAATGAAGCTGTTACCCATGGTCAGTATAAGTTGTCTGTGCTGGGACACCCATGGAAGTATTTGGCAAGTGTAATCACTCGGTGTTTTGGTCATAAATCTGGAAGTTTTGACCAAATGAATCAAACTGAACTCATGATTCTACATGCCTTAGTCACAGGGAGGAATATTGACTTCGCTCAAGTCATATTCTCAGAGATGGTGGATAAGATCACTCTTGGCACAGCAAAGAAATCAACAAGAACTATTGTTCCCTACATAAGGTACTTAAGTTTGCTTGTACTTCACCATCTTCAATGGGAACAATATACTGGGATAGCTGCTGTTTTAGATACAATGACTATTCCTCAAATGGGTCAAAGGATATTCCATTTGATAAGGGAAGAGCAAGGTCCTGCCATCACTGCACAAATGCAAGAGCTGATTGATATTGCAGCTGATGAAGAGGATGTAGTGGTTGAAGAACAAGGTGTTGTTCAACCGGTTATTGAAGAAATGGCTAATGATTATGAGTCCCCAGAGGCTGTTACTGAAAATTCTGAGCACTCTACTGCTCATACTCATGATGAAGCCAGTTTTAGAGAAGAAAGATCATTTGATAATGAACCAGCACAGGGTGAGCCTATTAATCCTGATGCTGAAGATGTTGATACAGAAGATAGTGGTGATGACAGTGGTGAAGATGATAATGATGAAGGAGATGATGACTTTCATGGTGGTGATGCTGGTTATGTTCTTGCTGAAAATGTCCAAGATACCACCACCTCATCTTCTCAAATTAGGATGCCAATGACTGAATTCCCTGTCAGTTCCAGTTCTACCACACCACAGAATCAACAAAGTGGAGGTGCAGCTGATGGTGATGATGCTGAGGAAGACACAATCTCTGACAATCTCATTCAACTGATTGAGATCAGCAAAACTCAGCACATCTCAGGTATAATCACTACCACTCTTGAGGATACTCAATTGGTTAACCCCACCAATGAGAACCCACCCTCTCCTCCAGTTGAAACACCCCCACAAATGCCAAGCTCTAGTATAATCCCAACAGTCACTAGTTCTACTCCCTCCTACACCCATACTGAATTAAGGTCAAAAGAGCTTGTGCACCTTTCACAAGTCTCTGAGGTAGTGTTATCCTCACCTCTGACCTCAACTCCACTAGTTCCCTCTTATGTTGAGGGGGAGCAAATGGAAGTTGACATTATCCAACTGCCAGTAGATGTGCCCTCACAACAGGTCACATCTGTAAATATGGGACTCCTGCAATCTGGATCACCCTCTCAACAGGGTGATGCCATTGAAAGACAGACCTCCTCCCAAGGTCATACTGTGTCTATACCCACATTAAGTCTATCCATACCCTTAGTAAGTTCACAACAGCTTACTACTGTAATAAGGGATACCCCACTGAGTGCAACCCTCACTCATACTCACATGCTTGCACCTGTATTTGATTCACTTCTTACACATGCTACTGCACTGCCTGTCAATACTAGTGGTATAGACCAACCATTAGCACAGGGCACACAATCTGTTCCCAGTGTTCTTAGGCCTATATACCAAGGTCTAAGTGAGGGACCTCACTCTATTCCTGTTCTTGGCACAAGTTCTCAATCAGTACCTATTCACCCTGTTCCATCTACTTCTTCTGAACCCTCACCCCAAATACTTCAAAACCTCCTATCTATCTCTCAAAAGATGGATAGTCTTCAAGCCTTCTTTACCTCTTTCCAAACCCAAACATAAACTCAAATCTCTCATCTAACCCAAGAGGTTGAGTCACTTAAAGCTACCCCAACCCATCCCTGCCCCAGTTGATCTCTCACCCATTCTTCATAAATTGGATCAACTCTTATCCCAAACTTCTCACCCTGCACCCGAATTCACCAATATCACTGATGCTATCCTAAGCCTAAGCCAACCTCCATCCTTCACCAAACCTCCTGTTCCTACTACCTCTCCTTCACCTTCAAATATCCCTCCCTCTACCTCCACCCCTTCTCCATCTCCTTATTATTTTATCTCACCTTCTGTTGCCAAGCCTTCTGACAACTTTCCTTTTTCATTTGTTGATGACAAAAAGGGGGAGAAGTCAGCCTCGGATTCTACTAACTCAAGCTCTTCACCAGATTCTATTCAACCAGTAGAAGCTGATAAGGCAGCAGTGGATCAAGCAGACCTCAATGAAGCAGAAACACTAAATCAATCAACTGCTGAGAGGGAAAATCTATCTAAGGGTGAGCAACCTGCTCAAGATGAGCAGAGGCCAAAAAGAAGACTTAAACAAATGGCTAGAAGGAAGAGTGCTAAAAAGCACAGACAAGATGAATCTTGTGCACCAATCAATGTGCCATCAGAAGATTCTGATGATGATGATAAAGATAGGGTACCTCTGTCCTCTCTACTCAACTTGAAAAAGCAGAGCCTCTCAACTCAAGCTCCACCAGTCCAAGCTTCCTCTCCAGTACAATCAAGTCAACCAACTCACAGCAGCACATCAAGGAGAAAAGGAAAGAAAATAATGTCTGCTGAGGAGATTGAAGAAGAAGAAAGAAGAGAGGAAGAGCTAACTCAAGATGAGGAAAATCTTAGGAAGTTAAGTGAGCTGGCTGCTGCACTTGGCACCTCAATTGAAGAGGTTCTCAAAGCCAAGGAAAGACACCAGGACTTCACAACTCCTGAAGACCTTGCTGCCATCTTAGGTGCTACTGATGATGAGTTGAGAGAATTACAAGAAGAAGAATTAATCATGCTGTCTTCTCAATCACATCCAATACAAGTTGCACCACAGCAAGATGATCCTACTACCAAGAAAGTTCCTAAAAAAGGAAGAACTCACAGAGAAGCCATTCAAGCATTGCATGAGTTCAACTTTGGGGTTACAACTCAGCAATCAGAAAGAGAGATCAGAGATCTCTTGGAAAACAAGAAGAACTTGGTAGATAGGAAGTATCCAAATCTCATCTCAAGAGTTACTCCATATAAGGGTACAGATGAAGGTCCATATCTCAGAATAGTAAGAAAAGATGAAAGACAAACACATGAGAATGGCTACCTTCATTACTGCAAACTGTTCTCCTTCACTGAGATGATTGAGACTCTGTACCACCTCCTTAAATCCAAAAGTGAAATTGCCACAAGGTTCATAAGCAAACTTGAATACTGGATCAGAATGTCTGTCTACCACAGGATATGCACTCATGATCAATTCTTGGAACACACACTACTACAAAATGAATCTAAGGCAACACCGATAAAGTGTTACCTTAGGCAAGAAAAATGTTGCCTTATGGATAATGCGACACTTTACCAAGTGCTGCTTTAGATCGCGTTGCATTAGCTCTAAGGCAACACTTATATTAGAATACGCAACACTTTTCGATAATGTTGCATGTTATTAGAAAATGTGATGCTTTTAAAATGCAACACTTTTCACAATCAAATGCAACACTTTTTATTTACTTTTAGTAAGATATAACAACACTTTTACTTGTCAAATGCAACACTTTTTTTTTGTTGCGTTTATTAAGATATAAATGCGACACTTTTTATCATCTAAGACAACACTTTATGTAATTTAGTTACATAAAAGCAACATTTTGTTGTAGTAAAAGCAACACTTTTTATTAAAAAAAAAGTGCAAATGCAACACTTTTTCATTGATTTGTATCATCCTTCATCCGATACAACATAAATACGATGTATGTTGATTTTGTATAATATACTACCTTCATATTCTATTCAACAATAATAACAAATTACCGAATCTTTTCAGCTATTACAAAATGAAATGTATCACAAATAATATTGTATTGTAGTGTAACATTATACAACCTTAAAATACCTACCGTAAATAGTATTCAGTACATTCAAAGTTATCGAACAATCACAATCATATTCACTACTATTACATTTGATGAAAGTTGGAAATCTCTGCCTTGTTGTTTCATAACCCTTGAAGAACATTCCTATTATATAAGAATAATAGACAATATTGTTAGTATATATTGTTTCATGAATGTGTATATATATATATATATATATACATGAACTCAAGCTAACAACTTTGAACCAACCTTAAGAAGTAGTTTTTCTATAAGTATTAGCATAGATTTTGTACTATTGGTGGTGAGGATCTGTGCCATTGTCTCTAGCTTATCTTTTCTTTTCAGCCTCATGTTTTCTCTTCCTTTATCAATCCATGTTTCACTTCATGCTTTATTCCTATATCAGCCATCTTAACTTTTTTCTCTTCTGCACGTGATTTTAGTGATTCCAAAAACACCACTCGAACCACATGTATGATGTCTCACCGCATCTCACCTTTTCATCTATTTAGTGTTCAGGCACATGTATTACACAAGACAAGCTGAAACACAACATAGTCAAATAGAATACACTTTTCAAGTACTTATAATTATGTTAATGAATTACACAAGAAAGAAATATTAAGGGTTGATAGACTAAATAGTAAGGGAAAAATACCTTGTCCCGACATTTAAGAAATATCGACATTTGCGGTAAAGTGGCCCTCCATTCTACACTAGAATAATAATAAGTTCGTGAATCAAAACAAAAAACAACACATATAACTTCATCAAGTAAAATTTTAGCATTAACCATACTAAAAACCCAACTCTTAGTCAACCATCATGACTAGGCTAAATAAGATTACCTAAAAATCACATAGTAGCTCTTCTTATAGTCTGATTTATGCTTCGCAACATATAAATTTATAAACGGCTAACAACAAATATTAAACTTTAATACAGTCGACCTACTCAATATAACTTTTAAAAAGGCTTAACTAAAAATATATACAATCTTGAATGAAACAAGAGCCCAAAACTGAAACCGTTACATGATGCAGTGATGCGTGACTCATGTAATGTCTCCAAAAAGGAGTTCCCAAGCCTTCCCGAACACCGGTGTTTTAATTGAGACAAATACCCAAATCGCTGATTTTTATAGCAGGAACAAACAGGACGGCTAAGGAATGTTCAAAAGTAAAGAAAATAGACCTTGAGATGCCACATCTTCTAAGAAGTTGAAACCATGAATGTTTGAGACTTTAATGTCAAATGTAATCACTTATTAATTCACACTATTAGAACTTTAATGTTTCAGAGTTTGCACTTACATTAGTACTTTAAGAAGAAGAAAATCATCAAGTAAATTGCATAAATGCAGAGACGTAGAACTTACCTGCCGAGAACCCCAATCGCTGCCTGATACCGATATCGCTGGTTCGTGGACTTGTCGAGTGCCCACTGCCGAATTTCCTAAACCATGAGAACCCTAATCGGTGTCGACCGAGTGCCCACATCCCACTCGCACTGTCGAGAAATCTAATAGTTGGACGGCGGTTGCTAGAAGCCTGGATATGTTGTTACGAGACTATCATTGTGACTATTTGAATTCCCTAATTAGGGTCAATGGGACTATGACGGGAGGATAAGGGTAACCAGGAAGTTTAGGGCCCAAACCCAATAAATCAAATTGGATATTTTTATAACCACCCATTTTGTTGTGAACACATGGAATTTATGTTTATCTTTTTTACTTATTAAGTTTTTTAAATAATAAAACGAGCCAATCAATCAAGTCATTTTTAGATCTCGAGTTCATGACTTATATTGCTGACCTTTATTTTATAAGAACTAACAATTAATCATTATAAATGACAACTTAATTTAATGGATTAGTAATTGTAAAAGAATATGTGTATCTTAAATAATATAATACATACCGTAATTAATATTACTATATACTAGTAAGAAAAAATTATATAGTTTACTATTTACAAATATATATATATATATATATATATATATATATATATATATATATATATTACCCGTAATTAATTATTAAATATCTTAATAATCTTAAAAAATACAAATAATATATATATATATATATATATATATATATATATATATATATATATATATATATATATATATATATATATATATATATATATATATATATATATATATATATATATATATATATATATAGATTATTGATATTTTTTAAAATATTGTAATTTTTATTAAAGTTGGTAACACTTTTAAGTAAGTGTTGCTTTTTAGTTTTAATAAATGCAACACTTCTTAAAAATGTTGCAATTTTGAATAATTTTTGCAACACTTTAGAAAAAATGTTGCATTATGTGTTCAAATGCAACACTTATTTTCAAAGTGTTGCTTTATAATCAATGTTATGTATAATGCAACACATTTCAAAAGTGTTGCCTCCAAAGTGTTACATTAGCCTCATTTTGTTGTAGTGACATTGATGTGATTGAGGATGCATTCAAGAAATCCTCCAAAGCTTTTGTACCTGCTGAACAGATCATACGTAATCCTGATCATCCTTACCTGGCTGCTTATGAAAATCTAAACACTGCTCTGCCCTCCAACATCGAACCAGAAATGTTTAAGTACATAACTGAACCTGAAAGAGGGATATTCTTCAAGAACAGAGCTGGTATTTGGAAATTCCTAAGAGAATCTGATTTAGGAAGAGCCCCTAATGAGCTGATATTTCAAGCTGCAACTTCAACAAGGGGACAGACAGGAAGTGATCACTTTAAAAATCTGATTCAAGCAAGAGCTGAAAAATTGTTGGTTGCAAATCCTCTGGACAGAATTCTGGATGTTAAAGAAGAACCTTGGTGGGAAGAAAACTGAAACTTCATAACTAGATTAGATGTAATTTCAACTTCTTAGAATAGTTCATCTTCTGTAATTTAGCTTAATGTTTAAATTGTACAAACTCTGATGTAAATACTTTGTTCTGTAATTAAGCTTGAAACTTTGATCATGGACTACTTGGCTAAAATGCTAGTATAGATGACTCATAGTAGATAGCTCATATAGTGTAAATATAGAAAATATCAAAAATCCTAAAAACAGAAAAAGGATAGAAAAGATACCACAAAAACAGAAAAATGGTACTTCATAAATGAAAAGATTCCCAAAAACAGAATATCAGGGAACATATATTAAAGAGTTACCAAAAACAGATAGCTAGGTAACCAAATTGCACTTAAAAGTTTTATCTTTACAAATCCTAGTCAAACTGATTCTTCTTAAACAAGATAAGGTTTTGTCATCATCAAATAGGGGGAGATTGTTGGGGAGATAGCAATATCAAACCTAAATCAAACATGTCTATTAATTAAAATAGGATTTGATGTCAATAAAACCACATAGTCAGTTTAGACTTAGATAAATGAAAAACATGTGTTGTTTTTTATATTAGACTTAAAGAAAATTGTAAGTAAGAAGTGTCAGCTGAAGAAAACGAGTGTCAGCTGAACACTGAGTATCAGCTAAAGGACAAGCTTCAGGAAGATCAGCTGAGAGTAAAAGATCAGTCAAAAAGCATCAGTTGAGGATCTACAATGGATCAGCTGATGGTCCAAAACCATCAGCTGAGGAAAGTTTCAAGATCAGCTGAGCTATCAAGGATCAGCTGACACAATCACATTGATCAGCTGATGCCTCCTATCTGTCAGATAAGGTATTTACTACTTATCAAATCTTTTTCTTCATAAGTTGATCATACTCAAACGATTAGCTGAGCCCTTAAGATCAGCTGACAGTTTAGTTTGATCAGTTTATTAGCTATAAGTTGATTTGTGTTATCAGCTGAGCAATTCGATCAGCTGAGCAAATCTAGTCAGTTGAGTCTTTCACATTTAACCTTAGCTAAACAAAATTACATTTGCAGTTCAGTGTCTATTAGCTATGTTATTATTCTATATCTCAGTTAATAGCTTTTGTATGTAATATTTTCTTTAGTCAAAAGCATAACATGTGTTGTTCTTTTTATGCCTTAGATCTTTCTTTGTATAAGTACTTAGCACTTTTTGTATCTGCAAAGAGACAAAAAAGATAGATATTTATCCCCTGGAAAAGGAGAAAGATACTCTTGAAGAGAAGATCTCGAAGATATGTTGCTTCAACTAAGTATGGCTGACAACTCTATACTTGGTAAAGTCAAATCTTTAGAAAGCATGGTGTTGATAAAAGTACAAGCATGGAAAGAGAAGTTTACTCTCCCAAGACATAAAGGTAGTACTTTAATAATATAGTAATAGATAGTGGGTAAACTCCTTACTGAAAAGTATGTTTACTTTACACACTTTGCTTGTAAAGTTAACTTACCTTTCACCCACTAACTTTATCTATTATAATATTATTAAATCAAGTACCTTTGTGTCCTTCTCTCTTCATCAACCCGGACACCACTTTGCTTATATATACTCATGCATGGAAATATGATAAGAATGCAAATAGATAGAGTTAAACACTGAAATCTCATCTGTTGAGAATTAGAAGAGTTAGCATTTTTACTTTCAGTGTAACAAACTTGTTCATGTGTTGAACATCTTAAACATAAGTTGTTTAGGATTAGCTTAGTCTATGTGTTAGACGAATTTAGTTGCCACCTTTTATTGAACTTAGATTTTCCGCATCTAGTTCATGTAATTCTTGATTTACATCAATAAGAATTATATAAAAGTAAACCGTGTGTTACTTAAATTTTAATTTGCTAAAGTTTGTATTCAACCCCCCCTTCTACAAACATTTGTTGTTGTAGATTATGAAAAGTGAGGGTGCAATATGTAATTATTGTAAAGTTGGGCAAATGCTATAAAAGGCATTTGCCCTTCACATTTCAATCTAAGCTTTGCATTTCAACTTATCTTGTGTTTGTGATTCTCTAAATAGCTCTCAACTCTCTCTCTCTCTCTCTCTCTCTCTCTAACCGAATGCACACACAAACACACACTAGAAAGATTACACTCTAGCATTGCTTCATCCGTATTATAAACACGGGACCATCAATTGGTATCAGAGCCAAACTTGTTTTTGGCTCGTGATTGTTCGAAAACATCAAAGGAAATCTCGAAAAGTGCAAGTCCAAAGTGAAGAACAAGCTCTCAGATTTAACAAGATATACAACAACAAGGTTGGTTCAAGAAAGGTGCTATTTTGAATATTTCCGAAGATAGAACACGTTGAAGGTATAAAAACACTACTTTACTATCATCCTTTCGGGTTTATTCGAAGTTATTCACTGTTTTATAAGGCTTTCTTGATGAACACTTCAAAACCGAGTGGCATTTTTAAAGGATAAATTCCAATAGGTCATTAAATGCTCGATTTCTTGGCATTTAATTTTCTGGAAATGAAGCATTTATGGTGTTCTTGAGGCTTAAATGCAGATTTGAAGAAGAAGTATGTTTTTAATTAAATTTAAATATTTATTCTTCAAAGTTTAAGTGTTTCACAAGGCAACTCAAGTACTACCCATACCAATCAAGGTACAAGTGGGTAGACACCATAAGGGTTAAGGCCTTCATATTTGATAGGGACACATCAGATCCTATAAGCCGGGCTGTTGGTCAATGCGATTGACTAGTGTATGCGGCTTATAGAATTCTGTTGATTGAAATTCACTAAGTGATACTCAGTGCTATCAGCCGGGTAGGCTCAATCGCATGCGATTGGATGGTTTAAAGTGCTATCAGCCGGTCTTGGTTCATCAATCGCATTCTATTGGCCATTGCGATTCAAGGGTTTGATTACACAAAGGGAATCGCATTCGATTCAGGTTACTTGAATAGCATTCGATTGTAGCAACTAACAATTTATTCTAAGTGTTTGGTGCTACAGGAATCAATCGCACACTATTGATTATACTATTCAATCACTACCAAGAAGTTACTCTACTCAATTTTCAAGGGTTGTTTCCAATCGCAACACACCTATCGCATACCTTGAACTTATTGGACAAGTGATAGAACCATTTGGACTTGACTTTAAAGAGGACAATCAAACTTAAATTTATAACTTTAATTCAAAATTGAATTTAATCAAACTCAGATATAATTCAAAGTTGAATAAAATTAACTCAATTCTACATAATTCAAAGTTGAATTTAATCTTTACAAGATCTAATTCAAAGTTGAATTAAAGTGAATTAGTTTTTCAGTTTGTCAAATCAAGATTTCGAACAATCAATCCATACATAACAAGTGAACGATCATTTCTTAAATTTAACTCTAAACAATGTCTAGTTCAAATGAAATGATGTCCATTGGTACCGATACAAAACCTCTTGTTTTGTTTCGAGGTGAGTACAATGTTTGGAAAGGAAGATTCATAGACTTCCTAGAACATAATGAGACACACGGAGAAATGATGATTGACTGCATCATGAACGGGAACAAAAAGTTCATCAAAGTTGTAGAAGCTGATCCGAACAACAATCCCGCCATTCTCCGTCATGAGAGGGAAAAGACTGCTGATAAGCTTACAGCTCAGGAAAAGGAGATCAAGAAGGCTGAAAAACAAGGACTCTCTTCACTCATCTGGTACAAGGAGACCTTTCCAAAGCTTTCGACTCTGAACCACTCCCTGAATCTTCTCAACTAGTTCAAGAAAACTCCATTCTCCACAAGCGCCTTCAAACAGTACTCAATCTTGATGGCAAGATCATTGATGACTTGTGCAAAGAAAACTTTGCATTGCAGGAGAAAATCAAGCAAGTCAAAACTAAGATTCAGCCTCTTACTCCATTCACACTCTCTCCATACACAAAGGGAATTGAAGATTCTAAGCTTGCGTCTACATCTACCCAAGATGTCAAATCCAACATAAAATCTGTTAATAATCCGGTTTTGAATAGGTCAATCATTGTCAAAAGACATGGAAAGACATCTTATGAGATGTATAAGTCTAGAAAGCTTAATATAGGTTACTTCCATATCTTTGGTTCAAAATGCTATGTGCTTAATCAAAGAGATCAGCTCCAAAATGCTAAAGCTTCCTCAATCTCCAAGTCTTATAGAATATATAATACAAGGAGAAAGGTCATAGAAGAATCAATTCATGTCACTTTTGATGAAGACTGTTTTGGTCAAGCTGATAAAAGTCAAGCTGACTTGGTCAGTCTGAGTGAGCTTGAAAGGCCTAAGGAAACCAACTTATCAAATCCTATGTATGTCATAGGAGATGATAGTGATGATGATGTGTGTTCATCAAAGAAATCATCACAAACTCCAAGGGATTCTCAAGCTGAGAAGGATGATGAGTTCATCAACCCCTTTGGAGCTGAAGTAACTCAGACTGAGAATCTTAGTGATCATCAGTTTGTTGACAATGCTGCTGAGACTGAGGAGATAAGTTCATCTCAGGAATCCCAACATCACTCAGATTCTGAACCAGACTCTCCAACTACAACATTCAAATTCCTCAAAGATCATCCTCAAGATCAAATTATTGGAAATGTCCAAGAAAAGGTCATGACCAGATCCAAGGGTACAGCTAATTACGCTGCACACTTTGGTTTCCTATCTTAAATGGAACCAAAGAAGACTGAAGAAGCCTTAGAGGATGAGGATTGGATTGAAGCAATGCAAGAGGAATTAAATGAGTTTGAGAGAAATAAGGTCTGGAACCTTGTCCCTGCCCCCAAAGATCATTCAATTATAGGCACTAAGTGGGTCTATAGAAATAAAATGGACAAGGATGGAGTGATAGTGAGGAACAAAGCCAGGCTGGTAGCACAAGGGTATAAGCAAGAGGAAGGAATCGATTATGATGAGACCTTTGCCCCTGTTGCTAGAATTGAAGCCATAAGGTTGTTCCTAGCTTATGCAGCATATAAAGACTTCAAAGTCTATCAAATGGATGTGAAGAGTGCTTTCCTAAATGGAAAACTTTAGGAGGAAGTCTATGTAAAACAACCTCCTGGATTTGTAAGTTCAAAGTTTTCACATCATGTCTATAAGTTGTACAAGGCTTTGTATGGTCTTAAACAAGCTCCAAGAGCTTGGTATGATACTATGTCCACTTATCTACTATCAATGGACTTCACCAGAGGTGGTATAGATAAGACACTCTTTATTAAAAAGAGTGAAGGACAGGTGATTCTTGTACAAATCTATGTGGATGATATTATCTTTGGTTCTACCAATGAATCTCTGTGTGAGTGGTTCTCCAAGATAATGTCACAGAAGTACAAGATGAGTATGATGGGTGAGATGACATATTTCCTAGGCTTACAAATTCAACAAAAGCCTACTGGAATATTCATCAATCAAAGCAAGTATGTTCTTGATTTGATAAAGAAATATGGTTTTGATTCAAGTTCAACAATGAAAACACCCATGTCACCAGCTGTCAAGCTGAGTAAAGACTCAGATGGAAAGTCTGTGTGTCAGTCTACCTATAGAGGAATGATAGGTTCATTGCTCTATTTGGCAACTAGTAGACCTGATATTATGTTTGCTACATGTGTTTGTGCAAGATATCAGGCAGATCAGTGGCTGTTGTGCTGAAATCCTATGGATGTCAATTGCTTGGTGGGAAGTTAATCAGCTGGACTAGTAAGAAACAGAAATCAGTGGCTACTTCAACTGCTGAAGCTGAATACGTTGCAGCAGGAAGCTGTTGTGCTCAAATCCTATGGATGCAGCATCAACTTCAAGACTTTGGTATGAGTTTCAAGAAAACTCCTATCTTCTGTGATAACCAAAGTGCTATAGCTATCACTTACAATCCAGTCTTCCACTCACGAACCAACCATATTGAAATTAGACATCACTTCATTAGGGACATCGTGGAAAAAGGTAAAGTTGACATTAACTTCATCTCCACAGATGACCAATTAGCAGATATCTTTACTAAACCACTTGATGAAAAGAGGGTTATGTATCTGCTAAGTAAATTGGGTATGCTCAACCCCTAGCTAAGTGTCTAGAATCTGAGTTTTTAGTTTGACAAAGACTAAGTGCTTAAGCTGAGTGCACAGTATATGAATAAGTTTTCATAACCTAAATCTTGTCAAGCTGCACAATGAGTTCTTTTGTTTGGTAAGTTCCAAACTTATTTTGACTACTTAGTGTGGTTAAAATATATAGTTTGAGTTAGTCTCAAACAAAATGACTAAGTGTCACTGAGCCTGAGCTATGTGCTTAACTCAGGCTGTGTGATTGGTTCACACGTTTGGTAGGTTCCAAACATTCTTTAACTACTAAGTGTAGTTAAAAAGAAAGTTTGAGTCAGTCTCAGAAGAAAATGACTTAGTGTCATTAACCATGAGCTGTGTGCTCTACTCAAGTTGAGTATCAATCTCAAGCTGAGTGCACATTTCAAGCTGGGTGCTTGAATCAAGCTGAGTGCTTGAGTTAAACTGAGTAATAAGTTTACTCGGCTTGGTGTGTCCAAAACTATGTTTTAATTACTAAGTGTTATAAATTCATGTGTATATGCGTATTTGAGTCAGTCTCAAATCGAGTATTATACTAATTCGGTATTGGTGTAATACGACAGTGTTAATAATATGTGTAAGTCACTAATATTATTTTACACTTGTATCCGTTGGAAGACGATGTGTTTCTAACCTCTAACTGTTACATCAAGCCGTAATTTTTACGGTGTAACGGATAAAAAAGGGGATTTCAACGGTAACTTTTCTCTCTCCTCGGAAAGGTATATATACCGATCATAACTAGTTTAGAGAAGTTTACGCTTACAATTCTGACTTCTCACCTTCTAAACTACCTTTCGCAAACACCTCCATTGCTTAGTGCATACGTCCGATTCAATACCCTACTTTGCTAAGTGCAATTTTTTTTTAAACTGCTCAGTGCGAATTTCCAATTACTCACTGTAATTAACCCAACATGGACGGAATCACGTTAGTTCTCAGTGATCACATGATTCGAGGTGCTCAGTTTAAGAACGATGGAGCGCCGTTGATTAAAATCAACAATCAACGGGCCTGCCTTGCAATTCCTCCGAGGAAACAAGGCAGAGGTTATGAAGCCTGGGTGGCTTATATTCGTAAATGCCCCCTGGCATTCGCCTTCTGTGGCGCACCCCTTCACATCGTTCCTCAACATCTACTAGAGTTCTGGTACACCTGTCCTTACGACCAGAACAGGGGAGAGATAACTGGGACTGTTCTAAATGGCAATATAACAGTAACCCTTTCAGTGCAGCGGCTAAGGGATGTTCTTCGACTCCCTCATTCTGATGAGTTCGAGCCGGCTGTAACAAGGCAAGTGGCTAGGTCTGTCCTACCTCGATTGGGTCACCCACAGACAGACGGTGTCATCAAAAAGGCCATTTTTCCAACCAGTTGGGGCTTCATGGTTTCAACAGTGATTCGTTCACTGGGGACTAAGATTGGAGGACTGGACCAGGTAAATGAGTTTGAAATGCAGCTGCTGTACAATATTTATTTCAACAGAAATCTAGACTATGCTCTGCTTTTCTTCAATGAACTCAAGGTCCAAGTGATGAAGATCGCAAGGGATCTTCATGTACCATTTATGAGGTACCTGTCCTTGGCAATTGAAGCCGAGCTGGGGACATCACTCTATGAAGCTGATCAGGATGTGTTCCTGTTTCCTACACTCAGCTCCAAGATGTTCAACAACGACATCTTCCCAGAGCAAGAGGGTCTGAGTGCACCTATGCTTCTGATTGCTGAGGCAGCTTCTTCAGAAAGTGAAGAAGAGGGATCAAATCAAGGGGGAGCTTCCCAAGCTGACACGGAAGTTCAAGCTGAGCAATCTGCTCAAGCGGAACCAGCACACACTAAAGCTACTTCTGGTAAGACCTCTCCACTTTCTCTTTCTTCTCATTTTTCTCCATCCACTTTTGGAGACAAGACTGCAGTAAACCCAACTCAGTCTAACCCATCTCCTCCACCTTCATTCCATTTACAATCCCACTCTGAAGCCACCCCTAGTTTGCCCACTGCTGCTAGGGAGAATATCCTAACATACCAAAGAAAAACTGCCAAAGGTGGTGCCACTCCTAAAGGCATCACTGGAGCTGAGATCACATTGATCCCTCCACCGGCAGGAGTTGAGGGGGAGACGCCTAGTCTTAAGGTGTCAACCTCGAGGCTCATTACAACCCAACAACCTAACCCGGGTGTGGTGTCTACTCAGCCCACACTCTCCATTGCCATGGGAGAGCCCTCTACTGTGCCTAATCAGACACACTTAGGTAACATTGAATATATGACCAATCCCCAGGGTCAATCACCCCCCTCTAAACCATTTAGCCAACCACCAACCCATAGACTTCACGTCTCGAGCCCAATAACTTCTCTTCACTTCTCACACCCTATTGCACGACCTGTCAATGTTTCATCTTCAAACCAAGGTGATTCACAGGGTCCAAACTCTGGTGCAAATGAGTTTGAAGGTAGACAACAACCTTCGGATGATGCACCCAAATTCCAACCATCTCAAGCTGATTTGGATGAATTGATGTCATATTTTAAGAGTCAGTTTGACACGCTGCACCTCAAAAGGAAACAATATAAGAAGAATATGTTGATGATCTTGGATTCTATAGAGGAAGATATTCAACAGCTGAAATCTGCAGTTGCTGCCCTCCAACAACAAAGGACTTCGACCCCTATTGATGATGAGAAAAAGGGGGAGAAGGTTCAAGAAACTGAAGCTGAGTCAGTCAAAGATGAAGCTTTACTACCATTGGCAGAGGGAGCAGATCAGATTGAGGGGGAGAAAGAAACAGAGAAAGAACCTGAGCTAACTGAGAAAGCAAAAGGCAAAAGACCAGTAGTGGTCAGCTCAGATGAATCAGAAGCCCCTCAACAGAAAAGAAGGAAAGTGGTTCTAAGTGAATCATCAGCCTCAGATGAAGACTCTGCAGATAAAATGACATTACAAGAGAGATCTTCACTGATGGCAGTTAGAAGATTAGAACAAGAGGAAGCTGACCAGCTTGGGATATCTGTCGATGAGCTAAGAAGAAGACAAATGGATATTCAAGCTGAGTTAGCAGAGGAGAAAGAAAGAAGAGAAAGAGCTTGGGCTGAACAAGTCAAGAAGCAGAATGAAGAGCTTTCTAGACTCAGACTACCAAGCGTGCCCAAGGAGGAAGAAGTAGAGGAGCTTCCTGTCCAGAGTCAACCTGAAGGGGAAGACATAACTCATTGTTATACAAGGACCTACTTCTCCTCTCAAATAAATACACTACAGTTGAGCTCGGCTCAAGGGATCATCATTCTAGAGTTTGTATTTAGAAATGGTGAGACATCATCTTTGGAGCTGAATCAAATGCATAAATTGGGTTATGAAGAGTGGAAGCAAGTTGCCATACTTATTAAGCAGATGGAAAAGTCCTCTGCCAGAAATCAAGTTAAAGACGAGCTGCTAAGGCTACTTGCAAGAGCTGGTTTGTTGAAACTCATACCCAGGTCTGAGATAGCTACCCTACTAACTTCTTTTCATAAAGTTGGAAAGAAGAAGCAATCAAAGCCAGTTGGACTAGCAAATTTAGATACGTACAGTCTTGCTCTTCCTGAAGGCATGGAGTTTCAAGAGAATACATATGTTGAAAAGCCACAGAAAGGGTTCATGTACTTGGACAGAAATGGTGAAAAATGCTTCCAGGTTTATGCTAACATTTATACTTGTGGGGTATCTCAAGTGTTTGCTCTGAGAAAAATTGTAGAAAAGACTTAAACAAACTGCAAGGTTCAGATACAGAATAAACAGAGCAATCAGATCTCAAAAGGATCAGCTTCAACACATTCCTAATCTGCAAGAAATTCTCGAAGAAATATACAAGGAGATAAAGGAATTTGAAGATCTGCATCCTCAATAGATTAGTTCTATTATAAATATTAGATTAGTTCTAATATGTTTGTAAGCACTTAGTGTGCATGATCTAAGTGATCAATCATACAGTATTATGATTAGTTCAATTAATACAAGTATAAAGTTTGATATGTTCAACTGTGTTGTGATGTGTTCATATGTATAAGTCTGATAAGTTCAGCAAAATGAATAACTGATAAGTTCTTATTCATTAATGTAATTAGTTGGTTTGTTCAACTTAAAAGTTGGTGTGTTCCAATTTAAATTGATAAGTTCAATTAAAATTGATATGTTCAATTAATATTTGATTAGTTCAAATATAAAATCTTAATAAGTTTGAGATTTAAAACATAATTCTGTTAAACAAACTTAAGAACTGTTTGATGGTTTTGTCATCATCAAATAGGGGGAGTTTGTTGGGAAAATGATCTCACCAGTTAAGATTTGATGAGACAAAGTTAAGTTTGTAAGATGTGTTCTACGCATTACTTAAACAGAATTATGAAGCTTAGTCAGACTGAACACTTATAGTGATTCAGACTGAGTATAAGCTGAATGTAAGCTGTACATATGTTTGATCAGCTTAGACTATATCTTAGTAAGATTATCAATATGCTTGATAAGCTGTGTGCGTAAACTAAGATATACATATTGAGTTTCAGCTTGATGAGTTTCAAGCTGAGCGACTCAGCGTAAAGACTGAGTCAGCTCAATAGAGTTACTAAATATGTTTTAGTTAATTCTTTAGACTTCTAAGGATGAGTTAATAATTATACATGTTAGTTCATGTTTGAATTTGGGTTTGTTCTCGAAGAACTCAGCTTGATGAGTTTCAAGCTGAGTAACTCAGCCTGACTAAAGAAGTCAGTTTGAAAGAATTTAAATGTGTTTTAAATTCTGTTTTAATTCTCTATATCTACGGCGCGGATAAGAAGACTCCAGAATCAAGATTGAAGATTGAAGACTCAAGATAAGAAGATTCAAGATTCAAGATTCCGAGTTATCCGATAGTTAGTTAGCAAATTAGGATTAGTTCAATTTGTTAGGAACCGTAGCAACAGGATTATAAATACTTATCTCCTGGTAAGTTTAGAGGTACGATTCTGATACAAATTACAGAGCCAAAAATCTCACCTCACCGTATGTGTTACGATTCTTGAATCATTCTTTGTAAGTTCAACGTGATCAAGAAACTCACAGATTTCCAGATCATTCGTGTGTTCGAATTGTCACATCAGTTGTGATATTGGTAAGTAATCATTAGTTAATTCAATCTATGAAAAATCCTGTTTAGAGATTCGTCAGTATCTATAATCATAAGTTGATTATAGATAGCTAAGTTTGAGAGATTGAGAGATTTATATTAGGTGATTATATATCAAGAGTTGCTTACTTGATAATTACTGTGATCATCTTCTTATTCAAAGCATTGTAATCATCTTCATATTAATAAAAGCATTCGATTAGTTGTGGTTTGATTTACTGTGTGTAACACTTTTATTTGATTTGTTCAACTTCCGCAGAAAGTGTATTCAACCCCCCTTCTACACACCTGTTTCTTGTTGTTATTCTCTCCAAGGGACCAACAACTATGCATTCCTTCTCTTCCAGGACATCAAGGCTACCATGCTCAGGAAGAACTCTCAAAAGAAGAAGGATGCCAACATGCTACCGTACCACCGCTTTATACCCATGATCATCCAGTATCTGATGGATCAGAATGCAGACATTCCACGCCGGGCAGGTTTACCTTCTATCACTCCTCAGATTTTTATACATATTAAACCTGCCATTCCGGCCAATATGCCTATCCCAAGACCATTCCCTGTATCTCTCCTTGATTTATGTGAGCAGAATGATATTCTAGTGAGTTATAGGGCGAGTGTAGGATTACCTCCCATGGTTGTGCCAGAACCGGCCATACCTGCCCAGGGAGGAGTAGCACCTGGTGAGGAATTAGAGAATAGACCTCAGACATCTATGGGAGATGCTGAGAGGGAAGTGGAGAGAGAAAATGTTGAGAGGGGCGGAGAAGCAGGTGAAGGTGGTGAGACTAGAGAGGGAGGGGATGCATATGATCCCACCACTGTTCAAAACATTGTCCAATCTATCTCCCGTACCACCCAAACCCAAGCTGTACTTACTGAACTTGGTCTTGACGCTTCTGAGTCATCCAGTTCCGAATCCTCACATGCTGAGTCAGCTTCTCACCAAGGTGGTGCCCCTGTTCTTGAACCTATTATATCACCTTTGGGCACCCCTGAACACCCAATTGCAAAACCTACTGAAAGCACCCCCTCCTTCATGAAACTAACTGACCCACAACCAACCTCACCTGATGTGACTCCCACTGCTCAACCTGACTCTACAATTCCTCAAGCAGGTGGGCTTGTCATAACTTTGAATCCTCCCACCCAACCTGCTGAAATACTTCCAGCCAGAAGGGCCATAGTTGCCCTAGAACATGACATTCCAGTCACTTCTCCAAGTAATACCTTATCTGTTGAAACTGGTTCTGTCACCCCTGATTCTTTAAATCAAACTGGTCAATATGAGGGGCATGGTGCTGGTAGTGGTGGAGATGAAGATAGTTTTGTTGTTAGGAGTACAAGTGAGAGAGAGGAGGTGAGACAAGAAAATGTGAGTGTTGAGGGTCCCCTACACCCAGAAAGCCAAGAAGCCACATCTGCTATGGGGCCTGACATTGTTGGACCTCATATTGAACAAGTCGCGGTGATCCCACCCGTGCAAGTTTCTGCCCCACCAAGCCACTACGGTGCCTCTCAACAGGCACCGTCTTCATTGCACAGGGCTTTAGCACATACACTAGGTCTACCTCAATCGGGAGTTAGCTCTATTGAACATAGAGGACCGCCTCCCTCGTCCTCGACTCCTTTCAATGCACAAATCGATATACCGCGGATTTCCGCCTATCTTGATCAACACTGGATTATAATCAATGCACTGAGCTTGTATGTCAGTCAAGTCTCTTCAACTTTTATAGGTGGTACCTCACAAGGTGTCATTCGAGGATTAGAAGGAAATCCTGATGGAGCCAACATCCCTGCTACTCCAGTAGGTGGTATTGCCTCTGTGGCTGGTACCTCAACCGGAAGTCTCCGTGATTCCGGGTTTGTTACACGTGCAGAACTTCAAGACTATATTCAACAAGCCGTGGCACCAATCCACCAACAACTGTAGACGACAAATCAAAAGTTGGATCGGATAGAACAATCCTCCCAGGCCCAGCAACAGCAACTCAACAAGATTGAGGCACTCCTTACTGCTAGATCTCCAATGCCAGAGCATCAACCACAACCTGATCCAGCATCTATGTCTGTGGATGCTTTAAAGAGCTTGTTGTATGTTAAACTTCTGGAACAAAAGCCCGAATCTGCTCATGATCAAGACCTTCTGACAACTCTACGCAATGACCAACTTCCACAGGGAATCTCCTTGGATGACTTTCACGAGTTTCATGAAGATGTCAACAGCAAGATAGATGGGGTGACTAGAGGCTTCTACACCTCTTTGGAGAAGGTTACTGACAGGCTGAAACTACTTGAACAAACCTGTCAGGCTTAGGCCCAAAGTAGCAAAAGGAGGCGGGATGATCAAGATCCTGATGATCAACCCGAGGGGGAGAAAAGAAGAAGAGTATATATGACTTCTCCCTCTGTGGTTGCAAATGTACCTGTTGTACTTGTTTCCCATTTCAGTTCATACTTATCTGCAGGTACAAGTTCAGCTGGGTCCGGGAGTCAACAACAACAACAAACTGCACAACAATTGCCCGATGAAGTTTATAAACAACAACAAAACGAAAATTCTGACAAACAGATTGTACTTTATGTACCTCAGCAACAATCTGAACCGAGGCCAATCGATCTTGAAGAAGGTGAAATACCTTATGAGCAGTCCTATGCCGAGATGTTTAACATGTCTAGCGACTCAGATGATGAAATGAAGGATTTATATGAGTCTATACACATATCACCTGCAAGGCATATGGGAGATAGCAGTTCTGCTCAACCAGAGTAGGAACCTGAGGATCCTGAAATTCGTGATATGTTCAGACATATAGATGAATATGTGAAAGACACAACACGTCCAACTTCACCCAGAGTTGTCCACAGATTTGATGATGTCATCAGTGAAAGAGAGCTTGCACTTAAAAGAAAAGAATGGGCAGCAATCTCTAGAAGGGAAGCTAGAAGGAAACCTAAACAGAAGAAAACCACCTTCGACGTGTCCAGGGTTCTCAGTGGAGTAAACATTGAAGTTCATGAAAGTTTCCCTCCTCCTCGTGGTTAGTTTCAAGAATCAGCTACCGATGTGCTAGAAAGAAACAGACATAAAGAGGCAGCTGAGAAAGCAAGACAAGAATCAGAATGGCCTTTGCCACAAAGCATCAATAGATCACCTGCTCCTCTAGTGTATCGTGGGGATCCAGGTCTTGATGCAGGAAACATGTTCGCAAGAAGTGCTGGTCAACAACCAATATGGAAACGGTATTTTGTCAATGCTGCCAATCTTGAAGAAAGAATACCAGACATATTCAGCACTGAGCTAATACAGGTTATTTCCCCCGAGTTGCGAAACATGGACGATAAACAGAGAAGAAGATATGAACACATCCTAACTCAGTCCATGACAAAACCAGAAGAGATCAAATCAGAGTATCCAATAGTTGAACTCATTAATGTCTATACTCAAACCACCTTCAGGATAAAGTATGCCATTTTCCACGTCAAAAGAGCTAACAACCTATCATACTTCCTCAATGAAGCAGATCTAAGGTTCATTAATATTGAAGACATCAGCTTTATCTTTGACACCCTTTCTCAGAAAAGAAGGAAGTGGCCTGAAGAAGAGTTTGGAAGAGTTGGACTGATGAAATATATGAGGAATCTAATGGAATACTTTGAGGAACACGATATCCAACTCGGAGCTGAAAACAATTATCTGAAAGTCAATCTCTTAAAGCCTAACCAGAGCCATCCAGACTTAGAACAACTTCAATAGTTGACAGTTATCTATGATGGGCATCCAAACTTCAAAGGTGATCGAGGCGTCGTCTCAAAGAATACAAAAAGTGAAAAGATCTTCATCAGACTTGATGAACTGATGGCATATTCAGACGGCACTTTGAAAATCCTTCATCATAAGATACATCAGAAAATTTGGGATAACCGTGCAACCTACACTGATGAAGAACATGCTCAAGCCTATCGTGCTATAGAGAAGATTAGAACGACACTGGCAAGCAGAAGGCAAATACGCAAATGGAAAGTGGCATTCGGGATTCGCAACAAATCAGCTTATGAATAGCTTTATGTATTTACTTGTTGTGAATCGTTGCACACCTCACTTAGGGGGAGAATGTTAGATTATGAAAAGTGAGGGTGCAATATGTAATTATTGTAAAGTTGGGCAAATGCTATAAAAGGCATTTGCCCTTCACATTTCAATCTAAGCTTTGCATTTCAACTTATCTTGTGTTTGTGATTCTATAAAGAGCTCTCGGCTCTCTCTCTCTAACCGAATACACACACAAACAGACACTAGAAAGATTACACTCTAGCATTGCTTCATCCGTATTATAAACACGGGACCATCAAGTTGGGCTTCCGACATGTGTTTTCTATAGAAAGAGTTGAGTATGAGAGAAAAACAGTATTTAGAATTGATTTAATGCTATGATTGCAAAATTTCGTTATCAACTTTGGAAAACTAATACAGTAACCTATGCTTGGAAATGCGATGGAAGCAATGATAATATTTGTTTTGTGCAAATTGAGATTGTTTTAACTTAGTGGATAAACTGGAATTGCTCAAGTGAAGATTTTGAATGATGAAATTTTGAAGTGGAAATTTTATTAAAGAGAAAAGAGGATTTAATTGTCGATTTTCGAGGATTGAAGACTTACAGGTCTAGTGTTTAAGTGACTTTGCTTGGAGAGTTTTGTGATTTGATTTTAACAGAGATTGACAAGTCTAGATTTTCTGTTTTATCAGATAGCACTAAATTGAATAACGATCTTAAAGTGTTGAATTGGTGGTTCACGATGAAGACAGATGTTGCATAATTCGTGGAATTTTGATATATTTATGCACATGTTATAATAGAGCGCCACGAACTTTATGAATTTTGAAACAGTTAGAGATATCAGAAAGGAAATGGGAGCTTATCATGACGGATTTTGTAACCAAACTCACACGTACTCGGTAGAGTCATGATATGATTTGGGTGATTGTTGACTGTTTGATGAATAAAGTGTATTTTCTTGCCGCCAATGAAACAATTTTCTCAACAGATTAGCTTGGCTGTATAGTGATGGGATTGTATCTTGACATGATATTCCATTATTGATTGTTTCTGACAAATATTCTAGAATTGTTTTGAACTTCTAGAAGAACTTACAGCGGGAATTGTTAACGCGGGATAATTTGAAGTACAGCTTATCATCCTTAGACAGTCAGTCAGATGAAATGAACCATTCAGAGATTTGAGGATATGTTACATGCGTGTGGGTAGAGTGGGATAGGCTTTGGGATTTGTACCTACCATTGATTGAATTTGCGTTTGAAATTCTTATTACTCGGGTATTGATATGACACTTTACGAAATGTTATGCGATCATCACAGTCATACTCCTACGTGTTGTTCAGAGACAGATGAGAAACAGTATGAAGTTCTCGATATTATTCAGATAATAGCTGAGAAGGTTACTATTGTGTGAGAGACAGAAACTGTATGCAGATCCACTACTTTGAAAGGGAATAATTTGCATTGGGGAACGATGGAAGTCATCTTTTCATTATATATATTTGATCACTAAGTAAATGACCAGATGATTACGTTTGATCTTCATGTTGAGTTGATAGGTTGACTTGAAAAGTAATCAATGGAAGAACGATTGGGCTAGTAATGTAGTTTACGCGCGAATGGTAAACTGTTTGTTTATTATCTATATTTATTTATATTTAATGGTTCATGTAATTGATTAATTGTTTCCTATTTATTTGATTATTATTTGATGATTTAATTGGACCGCGAGATAAAAAGGTGAAATATTAGTTTTAATATTTTATATATGGGGAAAATGAGTATGTGGCTGTCATGTACCTAACATTAGGTGTGGAACCATATAAACTACGTCGTATTAATTAAAAAAAGGAGAAAACACGGTGTGTCGTCTCAAACATGCGACATGAGCTTCACCATTGCAAACCTCCATCTCTATTTTGATTCGAACAAAAATATTAACTAATCATAACACGTGATGTATCTAAATCGTTATTGTGATTCGAACAAAGATATAGTTTTCCTCTAATCTTCATCACTGTTTTGATTCAAACAAAACCATAGTTTTCATTTAATCTCCACTGCCATTGAACATCGAACTTCCCATTCAGTTTTTGGTTTCTTTCTGAAAGGCGGTGAATTTCTCTGGATTATTTTCTATATCACCAAAACTCTATTTAGATGTGCACAAGGTTACAGGATTATTTCTCGGCTCAAAAGTAGAAACAGAGAACTCTTCTTCATTGTCGATAGAAGCACTCATCTCCATCCTCGAGAGAAGCAGATATAATTGTAAAATTTACATTTGGAAGATTAATTAGGAACGCTCATGTTCTGGTTCATCCTCTTCACTGATTTCCGGTCTATAGGCCTTCAAAGGGGTTTTTTTCTTCTCGATTTGAGCCCTAATAATTTATTTATTATGAAGGACGTTGCCAACAAGTAAAAAAAGGAGTTTACTAGTGGATCACAAGTGAATGATAGCTAAGAGAACCGCAGCACTGAAATTAGCCCCCCAATCCCGGATAGCCATCTAACAACCCAGCATTTGGTTTCTTTCGCAATCATAACAACTTCCATCCCGCCTGAGTAAGCATAAAACCCTGCAACACAGCTAAACTAAGCCTGACACAGCACCCGCATTTCATCAATAGCCACAAGTTATGAAGCTTGAAAAAATGATACGCATCGGCTAAACAAAGATGGCCTAGCATACCAAAAAGGGATTGAAATGCCCCCCTTATATCTCCATGGTTGCGAACAGCGTGCAAATGTTATCTCTTGCTTTCTCTTCAATGTAAATACAAAGATTCAAGACAATGTTGTTGAAATTTATGTAATTTCTATGTTCTTTTGCATTCGAGATGAGATTTGAGCTTTACAATTAACATAATCGATCTCCTTGTTTCTCATGTTGCCGGGCTATGTTTCATCTGCAAAAATAACGGTACTAAACTAGTGACCGGTCGGTGATATTGTCAGATTTATACATAAAATATATATCTGATATGTGACAATATCTGGCTTAAATAAATAAAATATAGCCAAAATATGCTTTAAATGCTTTCTTATTTTATTCAAGGTTATTTAAGGTAGACAAATTGGAAAAATGGATAAGACGCGTCAAAACGAGAAAACACCGCGCAAAAGACGAAGGATATCTAAAAAGATGATTTCCGCGGCGCGACACCATCTACTTCCGCGACGCGGAACTACACGACAAAACTTCGAGACGCGCGATGTCAGAACGCAGAAGTCAAACGGCGCAGATTCTCCTCGGGAACATTCCGCGACGCGGGCCTAGATACCTCCGCGGCGCGGGATTTGAGACCAATTATTGGTGCACATCGAGCAGCGCACTGTCAGACGAGAAAGTCAAGATTCGCCTCGGGACCATTTCCGCGGCGCGGACCCAAACAATCCCGCGGCGTGGAAATCCATTTTGACGTCTATAAATAGTAGCTCAAGCCCCATTCGAAAACAGACCTCAACACCACACCAGACGAACTCAGATGGTTCCAGGGGGGCTTCGGGCTGCTCTGAACGTCTTTTCTCACCTTTTAATCATGTAAATATGTAGTTTGTAGCGTAAGTTTATCGTAGTTGTAGTTGTAGTTGTAGTTGTTTTTCCGAGTTCCAGCGAGTTTGTACGAGTCGGGATGCTATCCAGGTTTCGTGTATCATTTCTGCCTTGTATAATACAAACGGGTATTCTCTTCCCTTTATTTTCTCTTCGTTACAATGAATCCGAATTAATATAAATATGTAGTCGTTATGCGTAGGATTATATTATGATGATTTTATTTAAGACTTGGTATTTCTGAAATAATGAAACATTATATTTGGTTATTTTGTATAATACTATCATTTCATGCGGGTATTCGGCATTGTAAGTGTTGAAAGACCATTTGCTTAGGATACCTGTATCTTTATTCATTATATATTCCAAACAGACTCATATTTATATGCATATGCTCATGGACCCACTTGAGCTGTAATATACGTATAAGTCTGGTATGTGTATAGAGGACATATGTCCAAGCATCAACGTGGGGTGGCTGAAATGATATATTATCTTAATACCCAAATATATATCTTCTTACCGGACATCGAAAGAAGATGGTAATTATTCTGTCTATTATTTCATTAGGAGATAAATACTGACCTTCTAAGTAAAACGGGATAACACCCGGGAAGTGAGGTTTTATCTAACCGGTGTTTTAATAATACAGGGATTAATTCAGTGTTACCTTAAGATTGTTTTGTATTAATAAAAGATTGGTACCGAATCTACTTTAGAAATCATCTTAATAATTTCATTCATTTTATAACCGGATTAGCTAACGCTACTATTAATATTTATTTGGAGGATTCGTAACTTGGCACCTTCTTTCTTTTCCTGTTTTATTTATCTTTCATGCCTAGTGTTTAGTTTATTTTTATCCTCGCCTATCTATCTAACTAGACAACAGCTTGGAATAGAGAGTAGCAGTAGCTATCGCCGTACCCGTGTTCGATATAAATCATCTGTCTTACCAGCGCACTATACTACTCGCGATGGGTCCTCTGCCCAGCCGCGCCGTGTGCACTCGTACCGTACCGTTGTGAAGTCCGGTCCGCACGTAAACGCGCGGTATCAGTCGGGCCAAAAATTAGTAAGTTGAACTCAAACAAGTAAAATTGAACTTAAACGGGTCAAAAGTAGTGAAATAAAATAAGTTATTAAAACTTGAACAGGTCAAAAAGTACTACAATAAACTTGAACATTCAAAAGGTAGTAAAATGTAGTCGAACGGGTCAAAAAGTGATGAATTAAAGGAACATAAAAGCTACTTCATGTGATCATATACGATTTGTAGGTTAACAACAAACAACTAGTTCACACATTTATTCAAACACATGGAGTGCATGTTATACAAACTTGTCATCAAGCTCATACGATCACTTAATTGACCCAGGTAAACTTGATTATTTATTACAGTATGAATGAGGGCAACAAATTGAGCCAAGTGCAAAAAATGTATTATATTTATTGTGATTCATGATGGAACGAACAAATTTCAAAGCTACTAGGTACCTGATTCTATTAAGCAGCGATTATAAATCAAAACGAATAGATTTCTTTACAAAAGAAACTGATTTGGACAATTATAGAACTCTGTTCGAATTGTCCCTTATGGAGACGAACCCTATGTCGAGAAATGGTGCTTTGTTTTTTACACTGATGAAGCTAATTTCGAAACATAAATCTGAAGGGGATGAATCATATGTCGAGTGATGAGATCACTGTTCAAATTTAATTTTAGAGGCAATCTGCATTTTTTTGCTTGATTAATCAAATCTATCGATGTATGTTGGAGGGGAAGAAGACATCAGACGACTTTCTTTTAAATGATCAAAACGATGTCGTATATATTAGTTCCACATCTAATGTTAGGTACATGCCAGCCACACACTCACTTTCCCCTCTTTATATTAGTTGATGCCATATGATTCGTTTTTACACGAGGGTCCCAAATAATACCTCGTTGCTTGTTTATGATTTGTATAGGACCACTTTAATTAGGTTCCTGTATGCCAGATACAGTATAATATACTGTGTATGTGTTTAAATTAACCCCCAGCCGACTCAAGGTATTTAATTTGACTTTTTGAAGTCAATTACTAGCATTGCTTCATGTTGAAGTTTGAATACTCCCTTCTATGGTGTTCTTTTCAATTCTCCTTCATGCATCCTTGCTCCAGCCATAAGTTCACCTAATTATTGTGATTCTTGCTTCAGATTTAAGGTATGGAGTAGATTAATGATGAATTCTTGTTAGTTCTTCAAGTGTTCTTGCCAAAAACATGCTACTTGAAATTCTAGGGTTCTTGATGATTTGGGTTTTTGAGGAATTAAAGATATATATGTGTTTTGTATGTTTAGTTGGTGATTCATGAACTGATTTGGCATGAAAATGATGATTAGTTTTTGTGTTCATGATCATGGAGCTCAAAAATCACCATTAATGGAGGAAAAGCATGAAACTTGAATTTGAGAATTCAAGGATTTGATGTTTGCATTGTGTATTGATGATTCTTATGTATTTAATATGTATAAATTATGAATTTTTAACTGATTTGCCATGATTTAGATGATTAAATTCTGTGTTTTGAAGATTTAGTTCAAGAAGCCCATTAATGGAGGTCAAGGAGTAAACTTGAATTTGTGAGTTCATGATTAGATTATCCATATTGTGTTTTAATGTTTTCCACGTGTTTAGTATGCATAAATATGAAGTTCTAAACTGATTTGATATCATTTGAATGATGAATTGCTATAGTTATAATGATTGAGCATGAAACTCCATTAAAAGTTGTAGGAGATGAACTTGAAATTAGGAATTCATAAATAAATGATTCTAAATGGGTCAAATTCGAAATTGACCATTAAGGGACTGATTTTTATGCTTTACATAGTTCCTACAACACATAGATTGATTGAAACTAAAATTATGGATTAGAAGTGTTAGTTTTGATGAATTTCAAGAAATTGCTAAATTGGACATTTCTTAGTTAATTAAAGTTGGATTTTTGTTTGAATTAATTGGATGAGTGAAATGTATGTAAAATAGCTTCTACAAGCGCGTTCTGTCGATTGCTACACCTTGCTTATAACATATATGATTATCTTAAATGGTCTTAAATGTTTTTTCATGTTGATTATATGTGTTTTGCGTAATGGGTTAGTTTTGACCCGTTTGCGTAGTAACTTGACTTTTGCGGATTAATTGGAGATAGATGAAACATATGAATGTTCCGTTGATTTCTATGTGTTTAATATGTTATATAAAGATATTCTAAATGATTTTGAGTGTATTTCCTTGTTGGTTATATATGTTAGGTATAACGGTTAAGCTTTGACACGTTTGCGAATTAACTTGACTTTTGGAGTTAATTATGATTTGAATTACTGATTTGGTCGTGGTGTGTTGTCAGGGGATCTGAAGACTCGGTAATATAAGACCACTGAGTTTTGATTGTCGAGGACGCAGGTGAGTGGATTTATATCTTCGGATATACAGGATATGATATCCTGATTGTAACTATGTTCTTTGGCATGTATGTCTTGATTTGATATGTATACATGATGTTTTGGAGATCAGCGTGGCGGTGTTTCGGCTGGGTCTGGTTTAGGGATATACAATATTAGCTTTTTCTTGAATTGCATTTGTTGTATTCAAGAGGTGTTGATATCGTTGTCCACGTTAACTGGGTCATCGGTAAACCTTGGTTTTGGCCGACCTTGGTTGTAGGTTCTGCAGGACCGCCAGTTCTCCTTGGATTTTGAGCTATGTGTTTAGGCTGTTTGCCTTGTATGTGCTTAGATATTACTTCCCTCACTTAGCTTTGTGCTAATTCCCCACTACCATCTTTTGCAGATTTCTTTTGGTAATCTTTCCGAAGATATATGACTGGGAATATGGATAGACCACTCACTCTGATGTCTATTTTTTTATGTAGAGTCTGTTTTGTTATTAACACTGTAGTGGCATTTTGTAAATATAAAACCAGATGAAGATTTTTTTAACTTATATTTATATGTAATTATGTTAATTAAGCTTCCGCACGCAGTAATATGTTTAAATAAAAGTACTGTGTTATACATACTAGGCCGAATTCCATCTTTGAGCACAACTGATTGCCTACTATAACCATATTTAGACTCGATAATCTTCTTCCACTCGTTTTCTTGAGGCTGGCCATATCTCCATCTCCATTTCGATAGCAGCGCAACATTCTTTAATCTTAGATCTCCTAAGCCAGCCCCTCCATGTGACTTAGGTTTTACAATGTGCTCCCACTTTATCAAAGCTAATCCTTTCCTATCTACGCAGTATACTTTTTAACTTTCATTAATTTTTTCATTCACATTTAACCTTTATATTATATATTAACTAGGTGATTTGATCCGCGCGTTGCAACGCAAATGATATAAAGACTAACGTTTAAATACAGATATTTGAGATTGTATATGGTGGAATTTTGTTTTAAAGGACTCGCGCATTAACACCATTATGTTTGTATTAAAATATTCAGAATTGATTTTTTGTCTTGCGTTTAATATAATGTTTAATGTTAAGGAAAAAAAATGAAAAATTATCACAAATAAAAAAGATATTCTCCCGGAACATTCTAATTCTCTCATTAAAGACATAAAGAAATTAAACTTTGTATAAACATATACATAAAATTATTTATTGTATAAAATATTTAAGATTTTAACCTCTATAAAAAAAGTATAATAGGGCTACGTTACAAAAAATAAAAAGAAAGAAAAAGTACTACTTTTTATCACTAATTATAAGGTTTATCATATATAAAGAGTTACTTTTACGCATATGATAATTAAAAAAAATGTATTAAATAAGGACTTATAATTGTTTCATTTGTATGTGCTTGTTAATATGAACTTTAACATAGTATGATTTTTCTTTATCGAAATACAAAACTTTGACCTCTGTAAAAAAGTATAATCTAGGTTACAAAATAGTAAAATATAGAAAGAGTAGTATATTTAATCACTAATTAAAAGGATTATTAATTATAAGGAGTTATTTTAATAGATTTGAAACTTAAAAAAGTAGTAAGAACTATTAAATAAAGAGTTATAATTGCCTAATTTTTTTGGGTGTTAACTTTAATTTCTATGATGTTTCTTAATCAAAATATAACTTTTTAGTTTTACGGTTTCGAAAAATATATAATTTAGATAGATGTCATATTACAATAGTACTTACATTGAAATATAGATAATAATTAGACAATCACAAATATTAAATCTTTTTATACCAAACATAATGTAAAAAAATTAGAAAAGGAAAAACAAAGAATATATAAATATAATTATCATAATATTATAATAATAAAAACAGAATAAGTAATCATGTATTCATGTAGGATATGGAAAGGCGTAGTGCTTAAATCCTTCGGATAAATTTATTGGCGTGTGGAACATAAAAAATAAAATTGTAAAGAGCAAGGATCGAACATATGTTGTAAAACATAGTACCACTTCATCTATAACATATTTTGATTAAAATAGTTGTTTTATACTATATTAGTATATTTTAGATAATTACTGTGTACATATCACATCAATTCCTAGTAAATGTTATATTATATAATATTAAAAAAATGATTATAATATTATTTTATTTTATTTTAAATTTTTTTATGAATCATCCTGTTTTATTTGTTTACTCAAATGATATTTTTAAAGGAGTTAGTTTATTGACATTTAAATACTTTAATAAAAAACATTTATTTAATTCATCTAATAGAATCATCTACCTATTTTCATAGTTATTCACATAGAAATGTATATCATTGAATCAAATTAAAAAATTTAAATTTGATTATGAAGAGGTTCTACAAAAAAAATGATGATGTTATGTATTAATAGGTGATTTCTAATAAATTTACCAATTTTTAAGAGATGTTATATTCCTATATATGTTTTACGATTATATCACTAAATATGTTAGTAATTTTAACACCATAAACATTTAAAATTTACTTTAACTATTCTCATTTTATACACAAGGTGTTGAGTTTCGAGCCTTGAAAACCATGGTGAAACTATGACATGACTTAAGACGATAATTTTATATATAAATTATTGTGATATATATACAAAAAAAAACACATAATAATATATTTATGATTTAACTCATCATTCTTTTTTTTTTGTTTTTCTATATGTTTAACTATTTTTGTAACTGAACATATTTGGTCAAGTACTCTTAATACACCTAAAAATTAACTATAATTTAACTAAGTACCCTTAATACGTTTAAAAAGCAAGACTTGTAACAAATAAAGACATACTTAGCTAGACCTTAGCATATATCAATCCTTAAACCTAATTATGAATTTATAGCTAGACTTTTTCACAGTTACATGATAAGAAATATTAAACTTTGACGAAATTTTATAACCTTAATTATGAGTTTACTAATGTTACGATATAACAAGGTGTGATTACGTAATGACACAGCCCCTGTGTAAATAATAGATGATAAATATCAAAACTCGAAGGATGGATGTCAAATAGACGTGGCTTCCTATTCAAAGCAAAGCATATGGCCAATTATTTCTAAGTTCAACTTTTGCCATACAAACTTCATTGACTTTTGAGAATATTGGATATTTTGATTTCTTGATGAATCCACTTGTTTAAATATCTTTAAAACTAAATTATTGACAGACCTACTAAGGGTCCAGTGATAACACCAGTCACCATTTAAATGTTTTGGCATAGTAAAAAATATGACATTGAGCTGGTGTTATAAGTAAATTTTTAAGTGTCATCAGTTATTTTTTCATACTAGTAGAACCTCATGAAAGATAATTTTTTATAAAAAATAATAAATTATAGTTCAATATTTAATTTATATATTTAAAACGTTTTTGTTTACCTTAAAGATAACAATTTAATGAAGAGGACTTCATATAAATTGTATTTTCTTTTACATTTCGACCTTAAGATATTGGAAGAACAATTGAAACTTCATTAACCTTACACGAGTAACCGGAAACTCGAAAAACTCCGAACAATACCCATAATCGTAATTAATTTTATCTTTATCATTATATGATGTCATCAGTTAACAAGAATTATGAATCCGATAAACTGCTTTTTTAATTATATAAGATTACATTTACCTCATAACATAAGTTATATATGCCAAAGTATATTTTCAAGTTTCATTCACAAATATATTATAGATGCATAAAACTCTAAAACTAAGAGTATAAATAAATGTTTTTAAGCACGTAAGATGATGTAAGAGAGAATTTGACATGAGACGAGATGGTGAATTTACAATTAAAAATCAGATAAAGTAATTTAATAAAGTGACATAGATGCTAAAATAATACATTTAGGCTTGTAATATATATATATATATATATATATATATATATATATACAAAAGAAGTTCATTTGAGAACGATTCTTAGTGCGAGAACCCCGAGAACCAATCTGAGCCGTTCCTTGGATATGGAAAGATCATGGATGGAGAGCGTGGAAGGATAGAGTGTGACAGAGTGCATGTGAGGAATTCATGGGTGGGCAATGACATTGAAGTATGGAGAATTGAACGGCTCAGATTGGTTCTCGCGCTAACAACGGTTCTCGCATGAACTTTTCTCTATAAATCTATATATTTAATATACTAGCATTGTACCCGTGCAATGTGGCGGCGATAACAGTAGTTTGAGCTCGACAACATGTTTGATTTTAAAAGTAGTGTATGATATGTGTAAAATGCGGTGTTAGTCAACATATCCAAGGTTTTTCTCCTTTTTCTAATTTGTTTACTTTTTTTACAATCAACCATTTTATTAGTTGTCAAATTAGTTTTTGAAAAATAATTAATAAATATTATTATAAATGATTAGAGAAAAAAAAATAGTATAGCCTTATGATGTAAATAATTTAGCCAAATTAGATAAAGTAACTAGTTATTGTGATGTTTAATGATTTATTAAAGTAATAGTTGCATTAAATTAGTTGAGATAATTAAGGGAATGAGTGGTTAGATTACTGCTTTAAGTGTTTGTATCTTAAGCATAAAAAATTTGTACTACTTAAAATTAAGTAGTCTTAAAATTTTTAAGAGAGAGAATTAAATGTTTTATAATGTAGTATAGATTAGTAATATTTATATGAAAATATTTTATATATATATATATATATATATATATATATATATATATATATATATATATATATATATATATATGGGAAGATTAATGCGAAAAGTCTTTTTAATCCGAGAAGTACGAGAAGCGTTTCTAGCCACTCATTTTTATTGGTATCTATTTATTATTTATTTAATCAAAAGGTCAAGGATGTCTTTTTATATATTTTTCTGTTTATAAAATTTAAATATAATTAATATATCCCTAAAATATTTCCTTTCCTTTTCTACATTTACTCAATTATTTTCAGATTTTATTATTTAGTTACATCTTTTAATTTAGTGACTTATATTCAAATTTTATATTTATTTATGTTTTTAATGGGTTAAAGCCATCAAATAGCTGTCTACTTTTTTCATTTACCATTGTGGCACGTCATGTTTTTTTTACACATGTGGCCAGTCAAGTCATTAAAAACGTGTCAATGTGCCAAAATTCGACCTTCAACTTGTCCAACAGGTTTCTCGATCGATTCTTGATCCTTTTCACTAATTCTTTTTGCAGAACTTTGTAAATAATCATTTTACCTTTCAAATGACACCAAATTCATGAATTTTCATCAAGTGTAGGCCAAGAATTTGCTAATTAAAGTCGGTTATGTATCATTCAAAACCATCTTACCGTTTTTTAAAAAATTGATTCACTTTAAACTCGTTTTTGGCCGTTTTTTTGTACTACTTTATAGATAACCCGATTACTTTTTCATAGGATCAAGAATCATAAACTTTCATAATGTATTAATGGAGAATTTTGAGATTAAAGTGTCGGATTGTTCTTCGATTTCATATAAAAAACAAACAGAGCATAAAAAAACTCATATTTCGCTCAACGCTTACTCGTTTTACATAATTCTTTTAACATATTATTACAAATAATCTTTTTACCTTTCAAAGGACACCAAATTCATGAATTTTTAGAGAGATGATATATCCTCCTACTATATCCTCCTACTTATCCTCCTACTCCCATGATCAATACAAGTGTCAAAATCAATGGATGAGGTGAAGAAAGAGAATTAGTGGAGTACACATGTCATGTTGTGGTGAGTAGGATGATGAAGTAGGAGGAAAAAGTAGGAGGATATATCATTTTTGTTTGAGTATTTGACTCATATTAGACTCGTTTTTAGTCAGGTTTTTTTATTATATTATAGACAACTCGATTTCCTTTCCATAGACTCAATAATATTAAATTTCATCAAGTATAAATGGAGAATTTTGGGTTTAAAGTTTCGATTTTAAGGTAAAGAAGAAAAGGGGGAAAGGTGACATGTTATTGCAGGTCAAAAAAAACAAAAGAGTTAATTGCACCGATGGTCCTTTAACTATCCAAAAGTTGCGAATTTAGTCCTTTTTTTCAAAAACTTGCAAGGATAGTTCTTTAAGTGCCCAAAAGTTGCACATATGGTCCTTTCAAACGGTTTCCGTTTACCAGGTCCGTTAAATCAAGGGTATTTAGGTCTTTTTTCTATTTTTGTAATTTTTAATTAGTTTGAAATACTTGATTTTTTTAAAATTAAATACATCTCAAACACATACACACATATCTCTCTCTTCCTGTACACACAGATACATACTCATACACACCTAAACATGCACACATAAACATACACACACATACTCTCTCTCTCTTCCACCTCCACCGCCCAACTCCGAAAGTTGCACAGATGGTCCTTTCAAACGGTTTCCGTTTATCAGGTCCGTTAAATCAAGGGTATTTAGGTCTTTTTGCTATTTTTGTAATTTTTAATTAGTTTGAAATACTTGATTTTTTTAAAATTAAATACATCTCAAACACATACACACCTATCTCTCTCTTCCTGTACACACAGATACACACTCATACACACATAAACATACACACACATACTCTCTCTCTCTATCTCTCTCTCTCTCTCTCTCTTCTACCTCCACCGCCCAACTCCACTCTGCCATCACCACCACTGCCATCACCACCGAAACCCCCACCACCACCAGAATCCACCGCTGCCATCACAACCACCACCACACATTAGTACATACTCTCTCCCTCTCTCTCTCTCTCTCTTCAACCTCCACCGCCCAACTCCACTCTACCATCACCACCACTGCCATCACCACCGGAACCACCACCACCACCATAATCCACCGCTGCCACCACCGCCGGACTCCCAAAAAACCCCTCTCAACTCTCTCTCTCTCTCTCTCTCTCTCTCTATCTCTCACAGACAAAGATCTGAAACACACCAAGATCTGAAACAGACCAAGATAAAACAACCCTAGATCTGTGGTGGAGGTTGCTTGTGGCAGTCATGGTGTAGGTTTGTGAAGAAGACAAACCCTATATCTGAAACAACTCGTATCTTGAAACCACCACCTACCACACACCACTTGACACCACCGCGTACCACCATCGTATACAACCACCGCCTACCACACACCCTCTCTCTCTCTTCGTGCCACCGCCTACCACCACGAAAATCTGTTGAAAGATCTGTCAACAGAAATCTGTTGAAAACCCAGAAACCCTAGATCGGAGGCTTCAAGGAGGAGGAAATCTTGTGGCGGCAGTCGGCGGTGCGTAGATAGCCACGGCAGAGGGCATACCATCTCTTTTGATAGTCACGGTGGTGGGGATCTTCTGTGGCTAGAGAGAGAGAGTGTGGAGTGAGGGTGAGAGAGAGAGTGATGATGGAAATATGTGGTAAAAGAAAGAGAACCACCAGGTGGGGTGGGTGGACGGTGCTAATGGGATGACGGTAAAGAGAGAGAGTGGAGTGAGGGTGAGAAAGAGCGAGAGAGAAGTCAAAGACGTTGGATGGAGAGAGAGAGAGAGAGAGAAAGTCAAGGTTGGTAGGTTAGGGAGAGAGAGAGGGACCTTACAAGTTGTGTATTTATTAATAATAATATTATTAATTATAATAATATTAAGATTTTATTATTAAAAAAATATAAAAGAAAAGAATAAGGGAAAAATAGTCTTTTTGCAAAAGATAACAGTTTTAGTTAACAGAAAACGTTAAAAAGGACCATCTGTGCAACTTTTGGGTAGTTAAAAGACTATTTTTGCAACTTTTTGAAAAAAAGGACTAAAGTCGCAACTTTGGGATAGTATAAGGATCATCGGTGCAATTAACTCTAAACAAAATGGGCACATTAACACGTTTTAATAAGTTAGCTGGCCAAATGTGTAAAAAAAAACATGACGTGTCACAACGGTAAAATGAGAAAAGTAGACAACTATTTGATGGCTTTAACCCTTTTTTAATTTATATTGTTATCGTTGAATTATCCTTTCTTTTCAATATAATATTTTCACCTAATTTATTTAGACGATAATGAAAAAAACCCTTAAGTTAAAGAACTATTTGAACAATTAACTTAAATTCTATAAGTCTATGATATTTTCGTACGAGAACTGCGAGAACCAATCTGAGCCGTCCAATTCCCCCTCCTTTAATGTCATTGCCCACCCATGAATTCCTCACATGCACCCTGCCACACTTGATCCCCTCCATGCTCTCCATCCATGAACTTCCCATATCCAAGGAACGGATGAGATTGGTTCTCGCAGTTCTCGTACGAAAAACAGTTCTCGTTTGAACCCTCCCCGTCCGATAGGCAAAAGTTCAAACGAGAACTGTTTTTCGTACGAGAACTGCGAGAACCAATCTGAGCCGTCCAATTCCCCCTCCTTTAATGTCATTGCCCACCCATGAATTCCTCACATGCACCGTGCCACACTTGATCCCCTCCATTCTCCATCCATGAACTTCCCATATCCAAGGAACAGATGAGATTGGTTCTCGCAGTTCTCGTACGAAAAACAGTTCTCATTTGAACCCTCCCCTAATCCGATAAATATAGATATGTATTAATGAAATAATTAGATGATGGAAATTAAATGAATACGAAAGTGTGGATATGAAAATATTCTACCCAAATCTAAGTCCATTAGTCCATTACCATCTCCGGTCAATAAGCGCTAGCAGACAGAAGAAAAAAGTCTGTTATCAGTGATGGTGTGTACACACATATATAAATTATTGCAGTTAAGATTTATCTAGCTTGTTCAAGCAGTTAATGGGTGGTGGTGATTGCGGAGGCAAGTTAATGATGTCGGTTTGTGCGGTGGCATCATGGTTGTGGTGGTGGTCATTGATGATCGCGGCCGCCGTAGCTCAAGTTCAAAACACCACGGATCCAGCTGAAGGTCTCTCTCTCTCTCTCTCTCTCTCTCTCTCTCTCTCTCTCTCTCTCTCTCTCTCTCTCTCTCTCTCTCTCCCCCCTAGTGTTTAATTTGTTTGTACATTTCTTCTTCCGTACTTCCATCAATCCGATTTTGTAATGGCTAGCTAGCTGCTACCGACTTTCTGCATCTTCAATTCGTTTAAAGTATATTACTCCTAATTCGACTCAAGTGTATATATATATATGTATGTATGTATGTATATATGTGTGTGTGTGTTAATTAGTTATATCGAGCTCAATTTCGATTTCAAAAATATCGACTAATAAAAAGAATTCAAAAACGTTTGACGATTCGAGCTTATAACTAGAAAATCACCTGCATTTTTATCAAGTTTGTATATATCTTAGTATAGCCGAGCTCGAATTGAAGTAGTCTCATGACAAATTAAGCTTAGCCTAAATTTAATGAGTTCGAGTTCATATCAACTCGTTGGCAGTTGTATTCGATCGTGACTTGAATTTTTTAAAGCTTGTTAAATTTATAGCATGTTAAATTTTTTGATGATAATTTGTAAAAGATTTGCTTAAAAATCACGTTACTCATTAGATTTCATTGAATGGACCAATGACAGGATATATATGGTTTTATGTAACTCAAATTGATACACTATGAATAAAGTAATTTGTCTTTTAATTTAAATTGTTTGTATGAAATTTGTCTTTTAATCTAAAACTTTATATATTAAAAATAAAGAAGAAGGATGCCTAAATAGGCAAAAAATACATAGGAAAACAAAAACCACTAAGGCACTAATTCACTAATTTAGGAATAAAATAAGGAAATTATAAGTAAAGTCATAAAACATGGGAGAGAAAACCTGGGAGAATATTTGTAATTCTATACTCCCTTTTAAAATGGAACGTACATAGATAACAAATGTCCAACTTGTTAAGTAGAAGCTGCAGTTGTCGAGCACCAAGGACCTTTGTGAATAAGTTTGCAATTTGATCTCTAGAATTAACATGTAAAATGGCTCAACCTCCTTTGAGGCGACTCGTTCTCTCACAAAATAGCAATCCATCTCAACGTGCTTTGTATGTTCGTGGATAACCGGGTTATTAGCTATGTGTTTTATGGCCAGGTTGTCACATAATAATTGAGTTGAATGATCAACATTCAAATCCTTCAAAAGCCACTGTAACCAAAAAAGCTCACACTGATTGTGGTTGCCATTGCCTGATACTAGGCTTCTGCTGAAGATCTTGAAACGACTGATTGCTTTTTCGATTCTAAGAGACGGGTGCCCCTCCTAGGAGTAGTAAATAGCCGGTCCTTAATCTTCTGTGTCTAGACAATCAAGCCAACCTGAATCTGTGTAAGCAACCATGTTTGTACCTCCCTCCTTTGGAAGTAAAATTCATTGCCCTGGAGTAGATTTCAAGTACCTTAGAACTCTGAAGACTGCTTCCATATGATTTGGTCGTGGATCGGCTACAAATTGACTTAGCACATTGACTGAATAGGCGATGTCTGGTCTGGTGGCTTGTAGGTAAAGAAGTCTACCTACTAATCTTTGATATTTGCTATCATCAACACACACCTCTTCATCATCCCTTTTAAGTTTTGAATTATGTTCCATGGGAAAGGCACTTGGTTTGCATCCCCATCATTCCACTATCCTCCCAAATATGTATCATGTATTTTTTGACTAAGAGCTAGTCTTTCCCTTGTACGAGCAACTTTGATCCCTAGAAAATATTTAAGTGCACCATGATCCTTGATGCTGAATTTCTCATCAAGAAAATGTCTTTGTCTCTTCAATTTTCTTAGAGTCATCACCCGCAATAATAACATCGTCTACATATATGAGAGCCTCCACAAAAGAAGTTCTTGTTTTGTATATGAAAAGTGAATTATCAGCATGTGATTGTTTAAAACCCAATTCATTTGAAGCTGATGTGAACTTTTGGTACCAATTTCTGGATGCTTGCTTTAACCCATATAGCGACTTCCTTAGCTTACAAACTTTTGTCTCTTTACCCTTTTTAAAGCCTTGTGGAATTGTCATATAAACCTCCTCAGTCAAATCACCATGCAGAAAAGCGTTATTGACATCTAACTAGTGCATCGTCTAGTTCATTTTTAGTGCGACCGCCAAGACAGTTCAAACTATAACAAGCTTTGCTATCAGGACAAATGTGTCATGGTAGTCAACTCCTTCCATTGTGTGATACCCTTTGCCACCAATCTGGCTTTGTACCTCTCTATTTCCCCATTTGGCTTCTACTTTATTTTATATACCCATTTAGAATATATGGATTCCTTCGGGTAAGTCCTCTAGAGTCTATGTGTCATTTGATTCAAGAGCATGTATCTCCTTCATTGCTTCTCTCAAATTCTCATCTTACATAGCTTGTTTAAAGGTCTTTGGCTCATCATTTAATTTAATGGCTGCCAAGAAGGCTTTGTGCAAATCATAGAAATTTTCATAGGAAACAAAATTAGCTATAGAATGTACTATTGAGGATTCTTCATCAGTGACGGGTGAGGTTTGGGCAATTTATAGTAATTGAATCGGGCAGGTTGTTTTCTAATTCTCTTTTCTCTTATCGATTCTCATTTACCACACTCGTGTCTTCTACTTGAACAATAGGTTCGACCACAATGAGTTGTTCTATATTGTGTTCTTGACTTTCATCATCATTTGTTTCAACTTGTGTGGGTATTTCATCCGCATGCATGTTTTCTGCCATGTCACTACTAGGACTGCCGCCCTTCATATCCTTATTTTTTGTGGTTTTGCCATCATGATCATCGTAATACCACTGGGAATTTATAGATTTCGGGTTCGTCATCTTTATCATGGGATGCATTGGAGTCGCAAGGAATTTTTTCCATAGAATCTAACAACCCTTAATACAACTATTTTGCCATGCTCCACATTATACACTTTGTAACCTTTCGTTCCTGGAGGGTAACCTAAAAACACACCTGGTCTCCCCCTTTCCTTGAACCTATCACAGTACTGTGATAATAGGCAAGACATCCAAAACCCTTTAAGAACTACTAATCAAGTTTTTGATCATAAATTATCTTATACGGCGTTTTATTTCCAATGGTTTTGGAAGGAAGTCGATAGATAAATCCGTCATGATACACTTTCCCCAAAATTTGAGGATAATTTTGCTTCAAACTTGAGCGTCCTAGTGGTTCCGAGAAGGTGACGGTGCTTTCATTTAACCACACCGTTTTGCTGTGGTATGTGCGGGCAAGTGATCTCAAGTAAAATTCCATGCTCGTTGTAGAAATGAGCATCCTGTTTGATGTAACCTCCCCACCATTACCGCACCAAACCCTTTTGACAATTTTGTTTAAATTGAGTTTTAATCATCTTGTGAAAAGAAATCAAGCAGTCACTAGCTTCTGGTTTATTTTTTAAAAGAAACACCCACAGACCGACTAAAGTCATCAACAACTGTTATAAAAATAGTTTGCTCGTGACAGGGATGGAGTTCGGTACTTTCCCCAAATGTCAATATAAAAGCTCAAAGCAATTTTTTGTTTTAATAGAACTACTTGGAAAGGGCAATCTGGTTAATTTTCTCGTAACATAAGCGTCACAAATCGTATTGTTTGTACCTCAAGGAGCATTTTTAACGAAATCTAGATGAGAAAGCTTGTTGTCAGTAGGACCCAATCGTTTATGCCACACAACACCGGTGGTCATCATGGCTATCCTCTCACTGCCTATAATCTCCATTCGATAAAGCCTTTTCATGCATTTACCTATTCCAATTAGCTTATTCATACGTAGATCTTGCATTACACAGAAGTCGGGGAAGAAAGTTATTACACACCGAAGACCCTTGGCCAATCGGCTATCTGACAACAAGTTACTTGTAAACTTTGGAACATGCAAAACGCCCTTGATTCGCAACCCGTTAAGCAAGTAGCAAATGCCCTTTTCTTAAACAGGTATAGAGTCACCATTTGGTATTGTAACCGGTAACTCATGTGTGGTTTGTGTTTTGCTTTCAAACCAATGGGTCATATGCTCGCTGACACCCTAGTCTATAATTCAATCATTACAGTGATGGATCTTCTCTATCGGGTTGGCAATTATTGGTATGCCGTCCCTAACTAAATTGTTTCTTTTGCGCAAATATATTCAATAATTGTTGGTATTGTTTGTTGTTCAGTCCCGTAAAGAACCTCGTTCGGTTTTCGCATTAGTTTCCTTGGTCTATGTCTTTTCTTGTCTTCCCTTTCCTACCACTCCGGATAGCCTATGAGTTTGAAGCAACCATCGCAGCTGTGACCTTCTTTTCCACAAAGCTCCCAGCGCCTCATTCGATCGATTGTTGATTTATCGCCAGTCATGGCATTTCTTTTGTTTTAGGTTTTGGTCGAGCGGCTCTACAACCCGCTCTAATACCATATATTGTCTTTTAATTTAAAACTTCATATATTGAAAACTTTAGTCCCAGATTAAGTACGCAACAACACTTGTTCAAATTCAGTCTAACTGAATTATGCTTTTGTTGTCATCAAATCCAACATGTTTCACTGAACAGGTTTGATTATGGGCTAAAATAATTATCTCTCCAACAGTGCCTAAATAGGCAAAAATTACATAGGAAAGCAAAAACAATTACTAATCCACTAATCTAGGAATAAAATAAGAAAAACAAGTAAAATCATAAAACATAGGAGAGAAAACATGGAAGAATATTTGCAATTCTATATCTATTTTACTTTCTAAATTCATTCTTAAGTAAATATAAAACCCCTTTTTCTTTGCCTTTGATGCAACAAAAGTCATGCAGCTTGCGATAAAGATCACTTACCCTAATATAATTAAGACTGACAATTTCTAATCTGACACGAAACACGATCCGAATCCGACACGAAGAAAGTGACACGAACCCGAATTGGGTCAAAAGTAAGTTGATACGTATTTAAATGGGTCGGGTTAGGGTAAACCCGACAACCTAAAAGTGCCTCTTACAAGTGTAAAACTATAAAGTTATAAATTTTATTTAATACTTAAAATTTAAATTCTAAAAAAGAGATTGTAAATTCAAATTAGGGAGTGACATCTTAGGCAATAAAACCCGGTAAATAAAAATACAAAACATTTAAAAGTTAAAAACTTAAATAAACATTAAAAGAGTTATAGCTAAAACAATATTACATCATTTTGCTTTTAAGTATATGGTTTTGCTACTTTGACATTTGTCTACTTGGTATGGAATACTTTAACATTTTCAATTGACTTAGTAATTGTATTTAGGGTTAAACATGAAATAATCCTCAAAGTTTTGATTGTTTTACGGTTTAACCCTCAAAGTTTTTTTTAACATGTAATAACTATAATGTTTCTTTTAAACTATGTTTTAATCCTTAAAGTTTCACTTCTATTTTGGTTTAATCCTCAAAGTTTTTTTCTCACATAATAACCATAATGTTTCATTTAAATTATATTTTAATCCTTAAAGTTTTACTTGTATTTCGGTTTAATCCTCAAAGTTTTTTTAAACGGTTTAACCTTAAAGTTTTATTTACATTTGGTTGCATCATCACCGGAATTTGAAGTTCATCTGAAATACCCGTCTCCTTCAAATTGTGTGCATCTGATTCATTTGTGTATCTCTCTCTGTCCCCCCTTTCTCTTTCCAGATTGATTTGAATACTCATCTCAATAAGATGTTTTACGTAAAGATTTATTTTGCATTTGACATTTTGAAGATATTACAAGTTTCATATCGCAAATTGCGATTTTTTGTTCATTCCGTTGATAGATTTTGGTTCCAAATGCGTGTTTAATGAATGGATTTTGATATTTGAATGCTTGATAGTTAACTAATTATGTTCGAATCTAGAGGAAAACAAGATTTATAAAAATAAAAAATAAACAAAAAATATAAATTTTACGTGTTAAGAAAAGTGGGTGAAATCGCAAATAAAGTAAAACTTGAAGGATTTAAACAAAAACCAAACTAAACTTTATGGTTAAACCATTTAAAAATAAACTTTGAGGGTTAAACCGAAATACAAGTGAAACTTTGAGGATTAAAACATAATTTAAATGAAACATTATGGTTATTATGTGTTAAAAAAAACTTTGAGGGTTAAACCGTAAAACAAATAAAACTTTGAGGGTTATTCCGTATTTAACCCTTGTATTTAATAATGTATTATTTCTAATTTAATTTCGGTTGTTTAATAACATTGTTAATTTATACTTGGTGAAAGTATAGTAGATTATATTGTTTAATGAATAATTATATAAGTTGAATAAATAAAGTCAAAATTTGTATAAACGGAAACAAACAACGTATGTGAAGTTCATATATAACTGAAACAAATATTCAAGTTAAAATCTAAATTAAAATTATATTTCAGATTCATATTGAAGCACACAAGGAATTAGAAAAATTGGAAATGAAAAAAAAAACCGAATACATGTTGGCGAAGGGTCGACATGAAACATGACACGGTAAAAAGTGGCACGACACGAGCCTCACACGAAAATAAATGGGTCAACACGAAACTAACACGAACACGAACGACAACGACAACAACCCGATAACCCAAATCCAACCCAAATTATCAACCTTAAATTATATAATACCCCATAACCAAATTACCTGATTCAAATAACTAAACTTTAGTTATGAAGATTTATTCGGTTATAGGTTTTTCAGGATTAAACCATTAAATAACGTTCTTTTTTTTTTAAGAAATTGATACATATAATTTATTTTTTTATTACAACTATATAACCTAGTTTGCAGTGTTATAATCCGATCATAATTCTTTATTGGTTATAATGCAAAATCGAGTATCACCGATAAAATTCTGTTTAGATTACCAAAGTTTGATGGTTATCCAACTTCAAGTTGAAGTCTTCAACTACCATAATTAAAATTTTGAGTCCTCCGGATATTTTTAGTTCCCGCCTGAAGGGCAAATGCCGGTAGTAGTATGGTGGTTTGACGGTCAAAATTTTGCTGCTCCGGCGGGTGGGGAGCGCCGTGCGAAAAATATGAGATCTCATTCGAGGTAAATCATAATTGCTGGTTGAATCCTGATAATTTGGCCATTAGGTTAGGGTAGTAACTTCAGGTCTGAAAAAGGAAATGAAAATTACGATCAAGGACTCGCTCTTTGTCTCACTGAGACTGATGTTAGTTTCGATTCCTTAAATTTGAAGAATTTGATAAATAACATGATTATGATCTTGATCCTGAATGAAACTGGTGTTGTAGCGCGAGTTATAAACGAAATGTTCAGCCAATGGGGGATACCGGAAAGTACAGTAACAGATATGAGATGGAACCTAAGTGGAGAAATATGCAGTGGCGCTGCCGTTGATGCTACTGACTTCGATTCCGGCGATTACAATCCCGCAATCAAATGTGATTGTACCAATTCTACTTGCCACATCACCCGACTGTGAGCGCTTCCCTTTGTTCTTTACTCCCTCTTGATACATAATTGCATACACATATTCATTATATTTGCTTGTACTCTATATGTTTTGACTATGATCATTCCTTCACCATGAATCATCAGAAAAGTTTATGCATTGGATGCTGTGGGTACGATCCCAGAAGGACTTTGGACTTTGACTTACCTTACAAATCTGTATGTATGCTGCTGCTGTATCTTCACTCTTGTATTATGCTATGAAATATTCTTGGAGATTTGTTTTTTAAGTTTTCTTTGTATGCAACATCTTGTGTTGATAAGTACTTATATACCTTTTAGTATCTATGCTTGTATTCCTTTTAATATTCAAGTATTTGTTACAGAGATCTGCGCCAGAACTACTTGACAGGTTCCTTGTCACCTTCCATTGGCAATTTAACTCGAATGCAGTGGCTGTAAGCCAACTCTTTCTAATACCTAAATCCGTTTTCAACCACTACATCTTTAAGAATAAATCTGAGATTTATGATAATGATTTTGAATTTTTTTTGCAGAACTTTCGGCATCAATGCGTTATCAGGGGAGATTCCACGGGAGCTTGGTTTGCTTACTGACCTTAGATCGCTGTATATATTTTCTACTTTGTTGTCTTCCTGTTATAAAGCAGAAATTTCCTCTATTAAATCTTAATTTGTTGATTTAAAAAATCTAATTTTTTTTATGGTGCAGGTCATTTGGCACAAACAATTTCAATGGTTCCCTGCCATCTGAACTTGGAAATTTGCGAAAATTAGAACAGATGTAAGGATATTCATGATAATGATCTTTTGAATGTTACTCTAAAAAAATTAAAAAGTTTTACCTAAATTTCTCTTGTTGTTCAAGAAGTGGATTCAAACTAACTTGTTGCAAACTAACCTGTGGGATACTATTTTTTGTTGTTTAGTAATCTTCATGCTTTTTACCCTCCTGAACATCTTTTTCCTAGTTCTGATATCATCTCCATGTTTGTTCATTTTGTCAGCTACATAAATAGTGCTGGACTTGGTGGTGAAATACCATCTACATTTGCTAAGCTACAGAGCCTGAAGACAGTGTAAGATCACTAGCTTTTAATGACTTTCAAAGTGGCACTTCATCTATCCTCCGAATCGTCACAGTTCTTTTTTGCAAATGCCTAGTATGTCATTGTTATCATAACAAGTAAATTTGATGGTCCATTCTTTTGTATTCTTTTCTATTAAAGAGAATTTTAGTTATTTGAATTTGACATATAGTCAAACAATATGGTTATTTTCTAGGTTTGTTTTTCATTATTTGCAACATCCTTTATGGATACTAACTAATCCTTGGCTTCTCAGATGGGCTTCAGATAACGAATTCACAGGGAGAATACCAGACTTTATAGGGAATTGGACACAGTTAGAAACATTGTAAGTTAATTTCTATGGCATTTGAAATGAAACTGTGTGATAATTTAGATGCTTGATGTTCCTATATAGGAGGTTCGAGGGGAACTCGTTTGAAGGTTCAATACCACCTTCCTTTTCTAGACTGACCTCTTTGACGGAGTTGTACGTCCTTGTTTATCTTCTAGAATTTATTATTATACTTTGCTAGTCGTTTTATCTTGTAATTTAAATCCTTTAAAATCTAACTGTTGTGGCTCTAATGCTCTATAATGCAACAGGAGGATAAGCGGTCTATCTAATGGAACTCTCGATTTTATCGCTGATTTGAAGTCCCTGAGTGATTTGTGAGTGAATATTTCAATCCTTTTTAAGTCTATCTATCTATCATCTTGAAGACAAAATATAACGAGATAATTCTCTTGCAGAAGTTTGAGAAATAACAAGATTTCTGGCTCTATTCCAGCCAACATTGGAGAATATCGAAGTTTGATTCGACTGTGAGTAAACTGCACCGAGACTGAAGTATCTATAGGACTACAGATATAAACTATTCCAAACAAAAAAAAAAAAAGAAAAACCCGTTCAGGATTTTTTTTCTATTGCTATTACCAGTCTTATTATTTTTTCTCATCTCATGTGCTGACGTAGGTGCCTTCTTTTCAGGGATTTGAGTTTTAACAGTTTGACTGGGCCGATTCCAAGAGATCTGTTCAACTTGAGTCAAATCTCTTTCTTGTAATATACATCTTCTTGTAGTATAAACAATATTTTTTGTGCAGTATAATTCTTGATTTTTGACATCTATAGAAAAGCTAAATTTACATGAGATTGTTCTCAGGTTTCTCGGAAACAATAGTTTAAATGGCACCCTTCCTGATGCAAAGAGTACAAATCTCCTCAATATGTAAGTGAAATGTATGACCACATTTAGGTTATTATATTTGCAAATTGATTATTGGTTGGTTAATTAGGTAAAAGAATTTCTTCCTAATTTCTATACGACATTCTTCATGTTAGTGATGTGTCATACAACGAACTATCTGGAACACTTCCTTCTTGGGTCAATGAGCCAAACTTACAACTGTAAGTGCATGATGTTGAATATTACGTTTAAAGTTACAGTATATGCCTTATTTTTAAAGAAGTAGTAGTTGTGAGTTGTGACCATCTTTGAAATTTGTTTTCTATGGAAAAAGGACAATCATACATTAGTTTTTAGCATAGGCACATGGCTTTTGGTGCTAATATTGTATTTCTAATATGTGCAATGTGCAGTAACTTAGTTGTAAACAACTTCACTTTAGGAGATCCAGGAAACAGGTAATTTTGTTTAAAAAAAGTTATGCTTAATGTTCCATATATCATTGTTAACTGCTTATGCTGATCCTCATGGAAATGCAATGTCTTCTGTCTCCAGTGGTTTGCCTTCACGATTGAATTGTCTCCAAAGGGATTTCCCTTGTGGTCGTGGGGAGCCAAGATGTACGCAAGAACATGAAATTTGTATTCCCTGTTATGAATGATAATAATCATGAATTTAATCTGCGGAGTACCACTTTCCCTGTTGAATTTTGCAGATAGTAACTTTGGAATTAATTGTGGTGGTCCTCAAATCACGTCATCTAGTCAAATAGTTCACGAGCAGGATAATGAAAGTCTTGGACCAGCAACATACAATGTGTCTTCTGAAAGAAGGTGGGGTGTCAGCAATGTTGGACAAAGGATCAACCCACAATATACAGCCTCCAGTTCACGTCAGTTCACTAACACCTTAGATTCAGAATTGTTCCAGACTGCGCGTATGTCCGCAGGATCATTAAGATATTATGGTTTAGGGCTGGAAAACGGTAACTACACGGTAACACTCCAATTCGCAGAACTAGTGATAGAAGATGGTTCCACTTGGAGGAGTACTGGAAGGCGTGTGTTTGACATTTATCTGCAGGTCTGTGTTGGTTAGACATGTAGCATTCATAATTGAAAATTTGGCTAAAAGAGAAACTTTAAATGGGGTTTGCAAGTCATCCAGCGCGTTCTCTTAACGCGTATAGCTCTTAAATAGTTTTTGGCCATAATTAAAGCATTAGCTATTAGTAAGGTTGGACAAAAGATGGTCAACTCAAACTGGCTCTTTGACCTGTTCCATCACAACTGACGCATCCATGTTGCCACCTATGAAGTATAGTGATTGTTTATTTAATTCCTATCATTAGTTTCTCAAACTTTGTTTCTTCCAGGGAAACCTGGTGTTTCCAGATTTTGATATAAAGAAGGAAGCTGGTGGGAACTCCTTTAGTCCTATTTCAAGGCAAGAAACAGTTCAGGTTTCAGATAACTATCTTGAGATACATTTATTCTGGTCTGGAAAAGGGACTTGCTGTGTACCTAATCAAGGGACTTTTGGACCTCTTGTTTCTGCAATCAGTGCCACCCCAAGTATAATTTCTTTCTTGAAGTTAGTTCCTTAAGTTTGAGTTCTTGATATACGGAGACTCATACAATTTGCTAATTTTTGTAGACTTTACTCCGACTGTGAGCAACACTGCACCTTCTACAAAGAAGAACAGGACTGGTTTGATCGTAGGGATTGTGGTTCCTATTGCAGTTGTAAGCTTTCTGTCACTAGTAGCTCTATATTTTTTTCGCCAGCGAAGGAAAAAGCAGGATTCCTATGACAATTACGAAGGTAGTTTTTTTGGATCTTTCTTTTTTATTTAGAATTTCTTTTTTCTTTTTTTTCTTGTTCCATTTGCATCTTATTGCCAGAAGTATGTTTGTTTTTATTCTTCTATGGTTACAAATCAGCACTGCATGTGTAGTATGCTGAAGACATCTAAAGATACCTATTCAAACAGTTCAATGGAAGTTATCAGTCCTTTCATTAACATGCAAGATTTAGGTACTGGCATGTTATTTCACATTCACCCAAAGGCTTAAAGATAATGATCAACAGGAACAGGATCGGCTAATAATCTGATCAGACCTGTGATCCAACTAAACGGATTGCGATCACATGAACCAACTAATCTGAATAGATGGATATTGACAGTTTAATTTTCGTTTTCGTTGAAACTCACATGCCCACGTACTTTGCCACTCCCTTTTTCTATATTGTGATGATCATGCTTGTTCCTAGAACCTCACACGAGCTTGAACACAATCAGATGACATGGTTTTGAATCCCCACTAAACGGCTCTGGATTCCATTTAACCATTTTATTGATATGGCAGCAAAACTTGTCTTTTGTATTGGTGGTCCATATCCCTCAGGAATCCATCTGTTAACATACTGATGCTTCTTCTCTGATATGCAGAGTTCCTGGGAATTGATGCCAGACCAAATACCTTTGGTTATGATGACCTGAGAGCTGCAACAAATGATTTTAGTCCTGCAAATAAGCTTGGTGAGGGAGGTTTTGGACCTGTTTACAAGGTAGCCTATACTTCTATGATTCATATGACCAAGCAGGTAACAAATTGAAAAACTAGGAAAGATCAGAAGCTGGAATATGATTATATTAGCGAACTGATTTAGAATAAAGACTTACTTACTTGAATGGTTGTGAAAATAACTATCAAGGATTACTACAGCCAAGTAACACCTGCTACATAAGCTTAAAGTCTTTATATAATTCCAACAAATCATTTCTTTATATAACACCTGCTAGATAAGATTAAATGGGTACATGAACGGAAGAATAATTTTCATTGAACTATTATCAATGGAAACCTACCTATGAACTTATGAAGTCGAACACATTGCTATTTCATAAACAAATTTATATCAACATAGCAACTAGCAGAATTCACCGATCAAGTATATTAAATAAACAATTATTAATAAACAAGCAGCTTCTTAATTCTTACCATCTAGTATTTTGAACTTTTTTTTTTCTCACCTGTTGAACTTATTAGCATGCTAAAAGTGAAACATATACATAATCATAGCAGATAAATAAATATAGACAGAAAAACAAAGACCCAAGTGCATATAAAAATACATGTACCTTATTTAGTGTTTCCCTTATTTCTTGAATTTGTGATAGCAATAACCAAAACAGGTGTTAGTAAGTACTAATCCTTTATGTCTATCAAGTAAGTATTAATCCTTTCTATTCTATCAACAAAGTGTTAATATGTTATGTTTTATCAGCTAATAAGGACCATGTATGCGACTTTGACTTTCATGTATGCGATTTTGACTTGCATGAGATGAGGTGTGGTTTACATTAGGACGATGTTCAAAGGCACTACATGAATCATTAGCAACCTGTAATCATTTAGAACTGAAAACTATATATAATCTCGCAATCAAACACAACCATATCTTAATATATATATATATATATATATATATATATATATATATATATATATATATATATATATATATATATATATATATGATAACATTACCTCCGTAGCAAATGCAAAGTCCAAAAAATAATTTACCCCAAATGCATATTATAAACTAGTTCTTGGTGATACATACATCCAAGATTTGTCCATCTCAGTAGCTATGAAATTAAGAGAAAATAAGAAAAGTGAGATAAAAAACAAAAAAGAATCAGATCAAAAGTCATACATACTCTAATTTATGATACACTAAATCCGTTTTCACACATACTCTAATTAAAAAATTTACCTAAATTTCTCTTGTTGTTCAAGAAGTGGATTCAAATTAACTTCTTGCAAACTAACCTGTAGGATACTATTTTATGTTGAATAATCTTCATGTTTTTACCTTCCTGGACATCTTTTGCTAGTTGTGATACATAAATAGTGCTAGACTTTGTGGTGAAATACCATCTACATTTTGCTAATTAATTTGTTGATCATATATACAACATGCAGTGCGTACTATATATATACTGCATTCAGCTGTTTGATTGATTATAATTTGGTTGTCATATATTAATATATATCATCATGGTTCAAGATATATTTAAGGGGCTTCAATTCGGTTGCATTTGATTAAAGCAATATGTTGATCAACAGCATAAAGCCATAAAGGTTTTGATTTTTCTATATATATAATATACCTTCAATTCTCTGTTTGAATGTAGAGTAAGCTAGACTTTCAAATTGGCACTTCATCTGTTCCCCTAACTGTGACGTACAGTTCTTTTTGGCAAATGCCTAGTATGTCATTGTTATCATAACAAGTAAATTGATGGTCCATTCACTAGTATCTCGATCGTTACAGAAGTTAACCTTGATAGTTAACTGCAGCGCTGATAAGTTCTCCCCTTAATCATTTTTTTATGGCAAACAGGGAACACTTGAAGATGGGAGAGTAATAGCTGTTAAACAACTCTCCATAGCCTCCCACCAAGGCAAGAGTCAATTTATGGCTGAAATTGCCACAATATCTGCTGTTCAACACCGCAACCTTGTCAAATTGTATGGATGCTGCATCGACGGAGAGAAACGACTTCTTGTTTACGAGTATCTTGAGAACAAGAGTCTTGATCAAGCATTATTTGGTGAGCAGTAGCTTATTGCTAAAGGTGGCAATTTCCATCCCTTACTTATTACCGGGTCCATTTGGGGTGTTTTTGTTATCTCGAACGGGATAAATAATTTTTTTTAGCTAATAGCGAAATGGGTTCAAAATAACCAAAAGTCTATTTTAATGCGTACAACCTTCTAATAGATCAATTATATCTAATAAAAAAAAATAATTGACAAAAGGTTCTAGCGGGTCTAACAGACTCGTTTGTACTTAAAATGGCCCGTTTCAACCTAAATGTGACCCAACTGACCTGAGTTGTCCATGTGTCCACCTCTACTTATTACATTTACTAAGTACATGTTTAAAATTTTGGTGTATAATACTATAATGTTACATCTGGGGTCTGTGATGCAGGAGAGACCAGCTTGTCTCTTAATTGGTCCACCCGGTTTGAAATATGCCTGGGAATAGCACGTGGTCTTGCATATTTGCACGAGGAATCTCGCATACGTGTTGTACACCGAGATGTTAAAGCTAGCAATGTTCTACTTGATTCTGAATTAAACCCCAAGATATCAGATTTTGGTTTGGCAAAACTTTATGATGACAAGAAAACACACATGAGTACTCGTGTTGCTGGCACAATGTAAGATTGATGACAAGTTATTGTGGTATTTGATTAATAATAAGTTGACAGTCTGTATTTACTGATTCACTATGATGTAGTGGGTATCTTGCGCCAGAGTATGCGATGCGTGGACACCTTACAGAAAAGGCTGATGTGTTTGGCTTTGGAGTTGTAGCTCTAGAGATCATCAGTGGAAGGCCCAATTCTGATTCAAGTTTGGAAGATGATAAAATATATCTTCTTGAATGGGTATGTTTCGCCTTCTTTTTCATAAACCTGTCTAAATTGTTCTTAAGTTAAAATTTTTATATTATTATATTTGAGATAATGTATGTGATGCAAACCAAGTTTTCAACTTTTTAATACTAACACCCCCATATATTAGGGCCACTTTATAGGCCACCCAAGTATGTATTTTGTTTCATTTATACTAGATCTGGCAAAAAAAACATGCCGGCTAATGGACAATTTTAGCCAACTAGTTCATGTGCAAGAGCTATATGCTTATGATCTTGCAAGAAAGCTAGAGGAACACATGAGCTAGTTTGCTAGAGTCCATCATCCAACAATGTTTTCGACTAAACCGAATCTCGGTGGCTTATAAATAGGTCCAATATATGGGTGGCCTAATTATCTAACTATATTATTAAAAGGATAGGCTTTTAACAAAAACTTTCATGTTTATAATATAATTTGACTAATAGGAGCCTTTTCTTTAAAAAATAGATTAACCTTACAAGCAAATATAATGTCATCATCCTTAATCCTAACCCTCACATTCCTTAATTCAATCCAACACTTTTTACATGAGATATTTATTCAAATTTTACCTATATTTACGTGAGATGTGTATTTTATTTTTCAAAATTTTCATATTTTTAGGTGAATAGATTTTATATATTAAATATGAAAACAACATTTCAATCTTATCTTTATTTCAATCTTATTTTTATTTGGGTTTATTTTCATATTTTTAGATTTTAGGTGATTTTATTTGTATGAAAACAATATTTCAACCTATATCAATTATGGAGAAAAAACAACGTTCTTTATTATCTTTAAAGAGACCAACAAAAAAGAAAAGACGGGTGATAAACACTTTCTATATACGTTTTACAGTTATTTTACTATACCTTTTACAATTTCACACGGGGTGATAAACTAGTAAGAAATTAAATGAATTGGTTGGACTCCACATACAATCATACATAATTCCTTTGTTATGATCTTAGGCGTGGAACTTGCATGAAGCTAATAACGAACTTGAGTTGGCGGATGAAGTATTAAATGAATTCGACGAAAATGAAGTAAAAAGAGTGATGAAAGTCGCCCTTTTGTGCACCCAAACCTCACCACTGCAACGACCATCAATGTCAAGAGTGGTGGCAATGCTTTCAGGAGACATAGAAGTATCTGGTGTTATTACAAGGCCTGAGTACTTGACTGCTTTTAATTTTAACGATGCCACAACATTTAAAAGTGTTATTCCAAGTTCAGGTACCAACTCTGTGCCAAGTACAAGTCATTCCATTGTTTCACCAACGACACCTGATAATGATTCTAGACCCATGCTTCATGATCTAATTGGAGACGGTAGATGATGGAGACGACAGACTGGCTTTTCTTTCTTTGTTTATAATCTTCCGAGACTTGTACATTTTTGGTCAAGTATTTCTTTGTCGATAATATTCCGAAACCGCCGTGTTGGTTGACCAACCATTGTGATGGTCAAAGGTCTCATGTGTGTGTGTATATATGTAATCAGATGTATGAATTGTTAGAGGGAAAAAAACATACCAATAAAATATTGTTGCGGAAAAGCCTTTGTTTCCCTACATCATCTCTTCTACACATCAAGTTGGTTCTGAAATTTCATTGCAAATGTTTTTGTCTTTGCAATTTCTTCACATTCCCCCCTCCATAACAGTATGCTTTATGCAGTGTTTTGATTCTCTTAGGAACCTTTCTTATTTCTTATTCATATTATCAAAGATCAGGTTAAAAGTAAATCAAACTTTAAACATACCTTGGTGAATAAAGGTCCCCATTTATCAAATCTTCATTGAAAAGTCCATTGATGAGGGATTAGATTACTAATCCTATGAGCTCTCTCACATTATCTAACGACTTCTATGAGTTGACACACATTAGATTGCAAATTTTGTCTCTTATGTCCTGGTTGGTTCGTTAGAAATGACTGGAGTTGCATGTTTGGTTCACAAATTCATGAAATTGGAATCTATGAATTCCTATGAGTTACCTCTCCGATAGGATTTAACCATTCCAACCAAAATGTAATGGAATTCAATCCATTTCTATGTGCTTTTTTGAGAAAAAACAAAAATTTCACATAATAGTAACCAAGTTTGAAAAATGTTTCACGATGGCCACCCATGAGAAATCTCACAATGTGATATAAAGTGGTGACTGACCTTGGTAGAATGGTGACCTTGGTGGAACAATTTTCAAACTTGGTTACTATTATGTAATTTTTCCACCCAAAAAAATTGCATAGAGATTTTGCCAATTTGGTGTTTTTAGATCTTTGAACCGACGGTTAATGGATTGTTTTATATTCGTGTGTGTGCACGCAAATAATAAATGTTGGATTGTTTTGTACTTTGTACTTCGTGGATGGTGGCAGATAATGGTAGCGGTGATGGCAATGGATGATTGGTAGTGGTGACGATGGGTGAGGGGCGACGACGGCGATGGTGGCATCGGGTGGTGACTAGTGAGACGGTGGTGCAACACTGCCATCACTGCTATCTTATCTCCCATTTCTTTCTTCTCCACCTAACCAACACCACCCATCACCTTCTTCGTCGGAGAATAGCACCACCGTCACCCACCATCTCTCCTCGTCGCATCACCACCTGCGACCCCTTTCTCCGTCGCACATAATCTCATTGGAAAAGAAAACATATCTGCGATTGGTGTGGTGTCTGCGACCCCTTTTTCCGTCGCCCTTCACGATTGTTGTATCATCACCACCGCCGCATGTCAAATTAGGGTTTTTTACCACTATTATCTCTCCCTCCCTCTACAAACAGACACACACCTTCCCTCTCCCTTCGAATTAGGGTTTGTTTATGGGGCTCATCGTTCCCTGGAGCAGGTCAAATCCGCGACTCTTAAACCCACCGCTCCTGTAGCAATGCAGGAGCATCCCATATTGGTGAGGCAAGGGAAATTCTTTCTCCTTATAAGGAGTGTGGATCTTACTCTTACCAACTGACGCGTTTTAAAACCGTGAGGGGCAACCCAAAGCGGACAATATCGTTGGTCGGTTCCCTGGTTGAAATCCTAACAATTGGTATCAAAGCCGGGGGACCGCACCACTGTAGGGGGGATGTTGTGTTTATGGGGCTCATCGTTCCCTCTAGCCGGTCAAATCCGCGACTCTTAAACCCACCGCTCCTGTAGCTATGCAGGAACATTCCACATTGGTGAGGCAAGGGAAATTCTTCCTTCTTATAAGAAGGGTGAATCTTACTCTTCCCAATTGACGCGTTTTAAAACCGTGAGGGGCAATCCAAAGCGGACAATATCGTTGGTAGGATCCCTGGTTGCGATCCTAACACAGGTTCGGCCGGCAGGTCAACCAGGTTTTCAGAATTTAAAAATTTTAAAACATATATGCACTGGTGTGTGTGTATATATATGTATGTACATAAACTTGGAAATAATTACTAATATGTTAAGAAACCAAATAATTATCAAGCATAAAATGAAAATTCTATTGAGAAGGTTACGTGAAGTCAATGGGGGTTTCTGCTCGAAGGACAGTAGCATGTCGGAGATAAACTGTTGTCTCACGCCGGTTGGAGATGACAGAGGATGGGTGCCGCCTTTCACTGTCAAGAGGGGTTCACAACTCGTTTTCAGGGTTTGCGTCGAGTGAGGGTTTCAATGTGTCAACTGTCGAGGTGACTAAATCGCTGAACTATTATGTTTTAAAAAAAATATTATAATAAAAAAATGAAAACGGGTCAAGCCGGGTCTGCCGGTTCAAACATAAATTCGGACGGGTCAATGCGGGCCATAAATAGCCAAAAACCCGATATAGATTGACCCGGTTTCCTCACCGGGTCATGAGTCGGCGGATCAACCCGAATTTTAAAACATTGGTCTCCACTCTATGTTGAAAGCCTTTTCAATAGCATGAGCGTTGAAAATCTTACCAATTAAATATCATATCTTATAATTTTCTCCAGTTTATATTTTTTATTATTATCCGGCCGGAAGATTTCCAACACCTTTGATTGGATCAGTGCGAAGCTTTAACATTTTTCAATATATTTATTTGGAAAGGGATGGTATACGTACTCGGTACTTGTATATTCCAAATCTGTTTATAGAATTATAGTCCGTCAACTTTGATGGTGATTTCAAATTTATAAAATGTATTATTTTATACACATTAATCTACTAACGTCATATCTAAAGGTGGCAAATTGGGCGAGTTAGGTCAGATAGGTAGTGGGTCACAATGGATTCGAATCAGAACGCGTTCGAGTCACAACGGGTTTTTTTACAAAGAAAGAAAACTTATAATTCAACGATACTAAATAATTTATAGGAAAAAAATAACAAACGCAACAAGCTTTGTCTCTGATTGAGTTCAATCACTAAGCTTTCTCATCAGACTACTATTATACATTTTCATCCATAGCAATCTAAAAAGTTACAAATTGGACTTTTCTTTGACTATCGTGTGACCAACTAAATTTACAGAGCCCAGTTTACTCTAAAGTTGAAATACACATACGCCGGCTCAAACTCAATGTCCCACGTAATCTTAATATAAATAAATAAAAATGTCACCAAAACATACATTTGACTGAACCTTGATAATAAATAATTTGCATTCATTTAGTGAAGGCAACAAATGGTTGGTGTTATTGTTCGATTTATCTAATATTAAGTACTACCTAAGCATCCCGTGTAAAAATACGAGGTATGATTAAATGTATATCTAAATATTTTTCGTTTTTTATATTACTACAATGTATTAAAAATAAAACTATAAAGCATATTTAAAATATAGAATCTATTTAAAAATTAGTAATTTAAATAAATAGGATGCGTCACATCGTGTTTTATATAAATATATATTATTAAAACCGATTTTGTTAGAATACACCTAATGGTTATTAGGATACACGATTTTGTTGTTAATCTCTATTTCTAAGGGTTAAATTTGAAAATAGAGGTTTTAAATAGAATCTTTTAACAAACTAATCTTCAAAATAATTAGTATATTATTTTAATTAGTTAAGATTTTATTATTTAATCTTTAAATTATGTTTTGAAATTTAAAATTTCAAAACTTCTATGCGAATTGTATGAAACACCATTGTAGTTAGATACCCCTAATGATTAGTTAGGAAATACGATTTTGTTGTTAATCTCCTATTTTTAAGGGTTAAATTTGAAAATATAGGTTTTAAAATGAATATTTTAACAAACTGATCTTCAAATTAGTTAGGATAATATTTTAAATTTAATTTTTTTTCAAACATGTTTCATAGTCTTATCAAATTAAAGGGGTTGATTTGTTAAAAAATTTTAAAAATAGAAGTGTTAGTAAATTAAAGGGGCTGGTTTGTTAAAAAAAACTTAAAAAATAGAATGATGATGTAATTATAGTTATCAAAATCGCGATCCTGATCGTAGGATCGTACGATCGTACGATCTTACCAACCAAAAACGCGCCGGATCGTACTTAGGATCGTAAATAGGTAGGATCGTAAGATCGTAGGATCGTACAACGATCTTACGATCCCACGATCCCAATTTTTTTTGTTTTTTTTACATTTTTTAATTATTACTATTATTTTACATGTTTATTTTTTACTTTTTTTATTATTACTATTATTTTATTTTATTATTTATAAATTTCCAAGTGGTTAACTTTGAGCTAAAAATAATTGTTCGCAGTTTTCTACTTTATACACGTCATATTTTTCATTTTTCTTTTGTTATAAGAGATATAGGTTTATGAAAATAAGATTTTTTATGAAATAAAGAATTAATGTTGTGCACAATATGCTCTAGATTTATTGATTGTGTTTAAGACTCGCATTTTAAATTTTATTATGATATGTTAACAAATAAATTGTGTTGAGTCGTTATCTATGCTCTTAATATTTAAAATTTAGACGATTTGATATATGTTATTATTAAAATTAATGTTTCATTCTCTTGTAAAAAAATTATATAATTGATTTTTGATAAAAATTATAGCATATAAAAAAACTAAAAAAACATTAATGTCTTGTGGTAGGATCTTACGATCCCGATCTCGATCTTACGATCCGATCTTGCAAAGACGAAAACGATCCTAGGTAAGATCCCGATCTTGATTGTTGGATTATGTGCAGAGATATATAACATGTACTATCGTGTCCAATACTATGTGACACTAAAGGATCACACCGCTACACACCCAATTAGAACCTTTTGGATTATAACCTTTTGTGTGGAAAAGAATAATTAATTAGTTAATTAATTATTGAGAAAGAGAAAAATAATAAAAGTTATTTATTATTTAAAAGGAGAAGTTAATATTTAGTTTAAATATTAACAGGACCAATTATTTAATAGTTATTAATTAATTAGAAAGGTCGAGGGTATATTCTGTAATTGATTAATAGTTTAATTAAAGCTGGGCTTTAATTAAACGGGCTTGGCCTAATAAGGATTAATATATATTCTTGTTTAAGCCTCATTAATCAATAAGCTAATCACATAACAAAAACCCTAAAGGCTCTCCTCTCTCTCTCTTCTCTCTTTCTCGGCGGCGGCGCAAAGGAGAAACCGAACCACCGAGGGCGGTGGCCGGCGGCGACGCGGAAACACATACACATACGCGGGTCTCGATTTTGATCCAAGGTTTAAACCTTAGGCGGTCTAGCAGCCAGTTCGAGGTGGTACAGTAGCGGTGGATAACCTGCAGCTGTCTAGGGGCATAAAGAATGTTTTGGTTTTACAACAAAGGTTTAACTTTCTAACCCTCTTTCTCTTTTAGTTTCTGTACGAGTTAGATGAGATCACTGGAGGGGGGTTTTATTCCGTTGTGCATTTGATAATATGTTTTTATACCCTACAAAACCCTTCAGTGGTATCAGAGCCACTTCTAATCTCGTAGGGAACTAGGTAGGTTTCTTTTATTCTGATGAAAAAGGTTTATCTTTTATCAAGAAAAAGGTTTCTGATTTATTATCCAGATTAAATCAAGTTTTGATTTTTATTGGATAAACCTTTGATAAAAGATTATTAGATTTAATTATTAGTTAAATCTGTTTTTTTATTGTTGTTATTTGCAAAAACCGAAACCACCACCCTCATCGGCGGCGGCCTCAGGCGGTGGCCGTGGTCGGTCGGCGACACCCAGCAGCGGCATTGTTGATCGACGGCGGTCCCAGGCGGGGCGGCGGTTGCCAGCGACGGTCGACGACGGCCCAGCAGCGGCGGAAGTCGATCAGTCCACCAAGTATGGTGGTCGGCGGCGTGGTGGTATACGGCGGCCAGGGCAGCGACGGCGGTTTAGCGGCGCTAAACCCGTGGTGGGCTACGGCCCAGAAGCCACGGCCCAAATAGCCAGCGGCCCAGTTAGGGTTTAGCGGCTAGGGTTAGCGGCGCTAAAGGAGTTGATGGGCCTCGGTCCAGCTTTTGTCTCTCGCTCCGTTTTACAATTCTTGACCCAGTTTAAATATTTGGCCCAGCCTGCGGTTCAGATATTTGTGGTCAATATTAAATTAAGATACAGTTGTTATTTTAATTTAAAGTCTAAATATTATTTTGAGTTTTTGATTAATTATCAAGTATGAAACTTGAAATATATATTTATTGCAAATAACAGAAAAACAATATAAGGGTTTTAACAGGTTGTTAAAATCAGTAATTTTTCATCAAGGTGAATAATTAGAAATCAGTTGCTGTTTTACTTTCATGTATTAGTTTAGTACATGTTTGGGATGTCATAGCCGAGCCCTAGACCTTGTGGATTGTTAATTTCTCGCACTTGTGGTTATGATTGGTTTTATTATTCTATGGTGTGGGGAGGCTTGCGAGCCACTTACAACCCCTATTCTATTTTGTAAAAGTACTAGAATTAGCGGGCCTGCGTGCATTTGATCATCTTGTAATTTTTTATTATATTTTCTAGTTTTTAGTTTTTAGTTTTTAGAATAGAATAGATTATTAAAATAAATATGAAGCTGATACAAAGAAGCAAGGAGCAAGGAGCAAAGAGAAGGATTGGATGCTGGAGCCAGTGGGAGCTTCAGAACGTCATGCCATGTGTGCTGTGTTTTTTCCACTTAGGTTTTGACCGTCGGGTTTTTCGTGTGGCTCACGAAACCGACATTAGTTAAGGGCAAGGCTAAGACATAGTTGTTTGTGGTTGTTTTATTTCTTTACATATTTTATATATGCGTGGTTGTGATTAACACGATGAAATAAAACAAGGGTTTTAATAATAGTTAATTATTGAAACAGATTTTTTTTAAAAAGAAAACTGGCATTAAAGCTTTTCACGTTAAAAACTTGGAAATCCTTTTTAGAAAAATCTTAGATCAGTGTGCTACCCACCTAATGGTACACCCTTGCTGTTAAACGGTACTCGGGTGTCGGAAGTGCCCAAACCTTGGGCATCCGGGTTCAAACCATTGCGGGAAGGGGCATGAAAGGTTCTGCGATAATCGGGAGTCACGACTAGAATTCATGCTGTCTTAGGTGGTGCGATCTATTTTGGTGATAATCGGGAGTCCCGGCCCAAAATGCACTAGAGGGACTAAACATGCACGGTTCTCGTAACCGATGTCCGGCGGATCTAGGAGTCGTGTCCAGTTAGGATACGATTGGTATAGTTTTTACCTACCAGAAATAGCATTGTCCCGGTGGGAAGTGCCCAAACCTTGCATCGGGAAATGTGAAATATGGATCCTAGTCTAATAATTTTTGTTAAAAGGTAATAATTATTAGAAGATATAATCAATACTGAATCGGTTTTATCTTTTCCTTTTTCTGTGATGTCTATTATATCTTTTATTCCGTTTTATTCACCAAGAGAGTCTCTAAGTCTCATCACCGGCAAGTGGAAGCTTTCAGGTCTAAACTTTTCTGTTTGGAAGTTGCATCTAAAAAATATTTTGGATGCACAGGGGAAGCTTCACATTATTGAGACATTGCCTCCAGAGCGACCAGGAGTAGATGCCCAGGATAGTGAGTATGACACTTACTATCAGTATCTGGATGATGAGTCTGACGTTATGTCGATTCTCATTCTCACAGCATCATCCGAGTTTACGGATGATCTCCGTGAGAAGTCGTCTTATGAGGTTGTTCAAGGATTGGAGCAAAAGTTCAAGTCTAGTGAACGGATATGTCGTATGCTACTGATGAGGGAAATTCTTTCAGCCAAGATGAAAGAAAGTCAGCCTATTAGCGATCATCTCATTAATATGAGAAGGCTCTTGGATTGCTATGAGAGCTTGGGGTCAAAATCAAAACCACATGAGCTAGTTATGCTCTTGTTCGGTTCCTTGTCAGACTATTACCAGAAAAGAGTAATGTATGTTCTCGGTGATTTTGAGATAACTGTCGCAGGGTTGCACGAAATCCTCATGTGCATTAGCGACGAGTTGAACCCGAAGCAGCTAGAGTCACCAGTTGTGGACACTATGCAGGAGGATGACTGGCTGGAAGAACTTGGAGAAATTTGTTGCCCAGACTGTGGTAGCAAGGATTCATGCGAGCACTCACTCGACATAGATCAGCTGGACATTGGTTCGCCCAATGATACAGGTATCTTTATGATAGATTGTCTTGTTACTTCTTATGAATCATGGGTATTGGATACCGGATGTGGTCATCACATATGCAATCATTTGCAGGGATTCAAGAGAAGTAAGAAGCTGAGACAAGGAGATATGGACCTGCGGGTAGGCGAAGGCTCCATGGTTGGTGCCGAAGCTGTAGGGATATATTGTCTTAGTTTGCCCTCGGGCATGGTGTTAGAACTAGAACCTTGTTATTATGTTCCTTGACTAATTAAAAATGTTATCGCATTCAATTTGCTGATAGACTGTGGTTTTGCTTATGTTTTTAATGAAAAAGTTATTTCATGTTTTAGAAACAATGTTTTCTTTTTCAAAGCCACTCCAGAAAACGGTCTATATACGCTAAATTTAGATAACAATGACATCTATCATATAAGTAAGAGATCCAAGAGTAACTTGAATCAAACTTACCTCTGGCATTGTCGTTTAGGACACATAAACGAGAAACGCATAGAGAAGCTCCTAGATAACGGAATTCTAGAACCATTTGACTTGGAGTCATATGATGTTTGCGAATCTTGTTTGTCTGGTAAAATGACAAAGCAGCCTTTCAACAGTGAGAATGAAAGGGCCAGCGAGTTATTAGGGATTATACACACAGATGTGTGTGGACCCTTTACTCCAGAAGCTAGAGGAGGATACCGGTATTTCATAACCTTTACTGATGACTTCAGTAGGTTCGGTTATGTTTACCTCATGAGACTTAAATCTGAAAGTTTTGACAAGTTCAAACAGTTTCAGAATGAGGTACAAAATTAGCTGGACAAGAAGATAAAGTCGCTTCGGTCGGATCGAGGTGGCGAATATCTGAGTCAGGAATTCAACGATCATTTGAAGGAATGTGGGATTGTTTCACAACTCACACCTCCGTATACACCTCAGATGAATGGTGTATCAGAAAGGAGGAATCGTACACTGCTTGACATGGTACGATCAATGATGAGTCGAAGTTCACTACCATTGTCGTTTTGGGGACACGCACTTGAGACAGCAGCGTTCATGCTGAACCAGGTTCCAACCAAATCGGTTGAAAAGACACCGTTCGAGATATAGACGTGGAAAAAGCCCAAAATGTATTCTCTAAAGGTTTGGGGATGTGAGGTGTATGTTAAGAGAACATTCACGGATAAACTCAATCCCAAATCAGATAAGTGTATCTTCGTGGGCTATCCCAAGGAAACCATGGGATACTATTTCTACAACCCAGATGAGAACAAAGTTTTTGTTGATCGTAAAGGGGTATTCTTGGAGGAGAAGTTTCTAAACTCAGAGACTCCAAGAAAAGAAATAGAGCTTCAAGAAATTGAAGAGGATGAGATTACACCATCACCGATAGTTGAACTTGTAGTTCAACAGAGAATTGTTGAACCTCAACCCGAGTCTGTGGTTGAGGAAGAGGTGCAAACACAAGACCTTCGCAGGTCTAGTAGGCCTCATATTGAGCCAGATTGGTATATGGGATTCCTAGTTTCTCAAGACGAAAGGGATCTGTTAGAACCCACTACCTACCAAGATGCTGCCTCAGGTTTGGAATCTGAGAAATGGCTAGAAGCCATGAAGGCAGAGATGCAATCCATGTATGACAACGAAGTTTGGGAGTTAGTGGATTTGCCTCAACACAGTAAAGCGACATACATGGATGGAAAGGTACATACTTTTAAAGCAAGGCTAGTGGCAAAAGGTTTCACGCAAACTCATGGCGTTGACTATGATGAAACTTTTTCCCCAGTGGCAATGCTTAAGACTATTAGCATTCTAATGGCCATATCAACATATTTTAAGTATGAGATATGGCAGATGGATGTCAAAACCGCTTTCCTTAATGGGAAACTGACAGAGGATGTATATATGATACAACCGGATGGTTTTGAAGATCCAAAGAACCCTAATAAAGTATGCAAGTTGCTTAAATCCATTTATGGACTAAAGCAAGCATCTAGGAGCTGGAACTTACACTTTGATGAGCGCATCAAAGAGTTTGGTTTTACCAAAAGTGAGTTCGAGTCGTGTGTTTACACCAAATTCAGTGGGAGCGCGGTAACCTTCCTAGTCTTGTATGTAGACGACATACTGTTAATAGGAAACAATATACCAGTATTACAAGGAGTAAAATCCTGGTTAGGTAAATGTTTCCAGATGAAAGACTTGGGTGAAGCTGCTTATATACTGGGTATAAAGATCTATAGGAATAGATCTAAGCGGCTTATCGGACTTAGTCAAAGTACTTATATTGACAAAGTCGTGAAAAGATTCAAGATGAATGGATCCAAGAAAGGATTTATTCCTATGCAATCTGGCGCGATTTTGAGCAAGGCTCAGTGTCCTGTGTCTAGTCAAGATCAGGACAAGATGAAATTGATACCATATGCCTCTGCAAGTTGCAGATCCAAAGAACCCTAATAAAGTATGCAAGTTGCTTAAATCCATTTATGGACTAAAGCAAGCATCTAGGAGCTGGAACTTACACTTTGATGAGCGCATCAAAGAGTTTGGTGTTACCAAAAGTGAGTTCGAGTCGTGTGTTTACACCAAATTCAGTGGGAGCGCGGTAACCTTCCTAGTCTTGTATGTAGACGACATACTGTTAATAGGAAACAATATACCAGTATTACAAGGAGTAAAATCCTGGTTAGGTAAATATTTCCAGATGAAAGACTTGGAAGAAGTTGCTTATATACTGGGTATAAAGATCTATAGGAATAGATCTAAGCGGCTTATCGGACTTAGTCAAAGTACTTATATTGACAAAGTCGTGAAAAGATTCAAGATGAATGGATCCAAGAAAGGATTTATTCCTATGCAATCTGGCGCGATTTTGAGCAAGGCTCAGTGTCCTGTGTCTAGTCAAGATCAGGACAAGATGAAATTGATACCATATGCCTCTGCAGTTGGTTCGATTATGTATGCCATGCTATGTACTAGACCCGATGTTGCCTATTCTATCAGTGTCACGAGTAGATATTGTAACACCCTGTAAATGGGCTTAGCAGTGTAGGGTTGTACTTTGTGCTTTAAAGCTTGTACAGTGACGTTAAGTGAATTAAATTAAGTGTTTTGTGTGACTAATGTGTCTCGTGTTAATTAATGTGATTGTGTGAAAAGTGTCAGACGTGTGAAAAAGTGATGTCGTGTTATACGGTTTCACGTAATGATTCCATAGATATCCCCGTTAGGTAAAACGGGATGGCGTGTGTCAAGTTGTACGTTGAAATGGGGAACAAAATACCCCGTGTGTAATAATAAACCCCAAGGTCGGCTATGTGAAGCCTTATCCCCTGGAGTCAATCATAACAACATCAACATATGAACACACACATACGTATCCAATCTTGGAGCTTTGGAAGGAGAAATCAAGATCCAAATCTGTTGCAAGTGATTTCCTTAGCCAAATTCGTATGCTATCTGCTGTGTTTCTTCTTGATGTAAGTGTTCTTTGAAGCTCATGTTTGTGTTTTGGTTCTTGAAAGGGTTACACCAAATTAATGGTGTAAATCATGTTTTTGATGAGGGGTTTTGGTGTCTAGTGAGTTTATAAACTTCCTGTGATGTCAAGTGAAGTATGTAAGGGATTAAAAAAACTGAGTTTTGGTCAAAAAAGGGGTTAAAAACGTGATTTGCAGGTCTGAACGACGAACAGGGACGAAGGTCTCTGTAATGAGGGTCCTTGCGGTCGCAAGTGGTAACTCTTGCGACCGTAAGCGGTGTTTAAGGTCCTTGCGGCCACAAGTGATACTGCTTGTGACCGTAAGGGGTGTTTGTGGTCATTGCGGCCGCAAGTGGTAGTGCTTGCGACCGTAAGGTGATTTTGGTACTTACGCGCCGCGTATAATACAGGTGTCCGCGTCGCGTAAATGCTTCCGAGAAGAAATCATGCTGTTGACCGCAAGTGGTGGTTTGGCGACCGTAAGGTATGTTGTTTGGGGACCCTTGCGACCGCAAGGAAGGTCCTTACGACCGCAAGCAAGGGTTCAACCCCTAACAGCTTGTGTGACGTGTGTTTTGACCTATTTGTGCTGTGTGTATGTGATAACCAAGCCTAAATCTGATGAGTTAGGTGGTTCGGACGACTCCGCGTGGTCTTGGGATTCCCGGATCCATGTCTGCCTCTTGTGATCTCTAGGTGAGTACCAGTTTCCCATGAGACTCAGTAAGTAGGGCTATTGTGTGTCAGTGTTGTGTGCAATGTGATATAGTGACATAGTGACATAGTGACATAGTGATCCAGTGATACAGTGACACAGTGATAGTATTATAGTGATACAGTGACACAGTGACATAGTGATAGTGACGTGTTGTGATATAACACGTGTAATGTGATTATGGTAGTGACGGTAGATAAGTGAAGTGATACGAGATAGACCCAAGTAGGGTTATAACTTATGTGATAACTGTATGCGATGTTTTAAGTGTAATTTGTATTCTGCTCATCAAGAATGAGCAGAAGCTAATGTGATATAGTGATATAGTGATACAGTGATACAGTGATATTGTGATACAGTGATATGTGTGATGCCATGTGATATAAAATGTGATATGTGATACGCATGCGTACTGTGGACCCTATGGGTCAAACGTGTTTATGATTCCTGTCCGGACAGACGCAGGGGTTGAGGTCAGTCGCTGATGCGGCTGGGTCCCTTGAGTGTTATTCAGGGATTAACGGTTCCCACGAGTGATTTTCTGGGGTAAAGGTTCTGCACGCCGCCGTTCCTTGACAAACAGTGGGTCTTGGTTTGTAACTAAGGCCCAATTTGAGCCCAGGTGGCTCCGCAACGTGCTCAGGGGGTTGCTCTTCGCTTCCCCACCAGCGTGGATTGGTGTTGCTGTGTCTCAGTTAGATTCGTTGAGCGGGATTTGCAACCCCGCGAGATATGATCCTGCTGACATGTCGGCACACCGCTATGTGATAACTTAGCATTGTGTGCCTTATTGTGACGTGATAGCATGCTTATTGGTGCTTATATGATACTTGTACTCACTAGCTAGTGTAGCTAATGTTTCGTGATATTTCCCTTTTCGCAGGTTAGTGATCAGATGGCCTGGCGAGGCGGGTTGCTGTGGGTAGGGTTATTGTATATGTCTTTTGGAGCACTAATAGTTTGTTAACTCTGATACTTGTAACGATGGTCGGTGCGTAGTGGTAACACTGGCTTAATTTTTGGTACTTGACTTGATTCGTGGTTTTTGATCGCCAAGTTGACAAGCAATACTTAATATGTAATCAGTGGTTTATTCCGCTGCGAACCTTTGGTGTAAATAAAGTTTTAATTTACTCTAATTTTAAGCTCGTGAAACCGGTGTTACAGATATCAGCAAAATCCTGGTGAATCTCATTGGGTGGCCGTCAAGAATATTCTCAAGTATCTGAGAAGGACGAAAGAAATATTCCTAGTATATGGAGGTTCGATGGATGAGCTCAGTATAACTGGTTACACTGATGCTAGTTTCCAGACCGACAGAGACGACTTCAGGTCGCAGTCAGGTTTTGTCTTTACCCTAAATGGAGGAGCCATATCTTGGAAGAGTCAGAAGCAAGATACAATAGCAGATTCTACTACAGAGGCAGAGTATATTGCGGCAAGTGATGCGGCAAAGGAAGCTGTCTGGCTGAAGAATTTTATCTCGGATCTTAGAGTTGTTGCCAGTATCTCTAGACCGATCGATATATTCTGTGACAACTCAGGGGCTGTAGCGCAAGCTAAAGAGCCTAGAGATCATCAGCGGACAAGACACGTACTCAGGAAATATCACCTCATCCGAGAGATCATTGGAAGAGATGATATTAGATTGCAAAAGATACCGACGGACGACAACGTTGCTGACCCGTTGACGAAGCCGCTAGCTAGGGCTAAGCATGAGAGGCATGCGAGTTCTATAGGAATGCAGTACTTGGAACATAGCAGCTAGTTCGTGTTTTTTGATTATTACTATGGATGTAACTTGAAACCTTTTATTATGTATTTACATTTCATGGGATTGAAATAGGAGGTATTTGCATAATGTTTCGTAGTTATCCATTTTTAGCATGTTTAACCTATCCTTGACAAGTCAAGTTATGAATTGTCTTAATGGTCGTAGCTACTTAATGTAGTGGGAGCTACATTAGGGAGGTAACGCTATTATGAATATTTGATGATTTATTCAGGTATGAGTAAAAGCACTAGGTTGTGACCAAATATTCATAGATATTTATCAAGGGATAAATATTGGGGTGATCCGCATCGAGTTTACTTCATGGAGCGTTAACATAAGTAAACTTGATAGGTTGTCCTTAGACCTGAGATATTTGGTTTGGGGCGTGGTAACTTCTGTACTTTAGCATGTTCTAACGTCACGCAGTAACAGGGTGATCATAAGGGGCTTGTCTAGGTGTAGCGGAAGCCATGTGCTCAAATTGCAAATAGTCAAGATGGGATTTGCACCTCTTTTTTAGGAGATATATTTTTTGAGCTCCTCGATGATTAAGACTACTGAAAATGCGTGGCCGCGCTCGGTTAGAATGATAGTTATTCATTCGGGAAAACCGTAACTGCAGAGTGTCGAAATCAGAGTCGAGAAAATCTGAGTATTAGATGAGATCCCTGCTCCATGTCAAATACTCACATTACGAAATATCGCGATGCAAAAGGAAAAGCCTAGATAATCCAAGGCGTGGATTATGTCTCTAGATATAAGAGATCTCATAGTCTAGTAAACCTAAGCGTCTGGCTAGGGACCTCCTTAGGCCAATGATGTACAAGAAGTGTTACTTATCTTGCACAAGTGGGAGTCTGTTGGATTATGTGCAGAGATAGATAACATGTACTATCGTGTCCAATACTATGTGACACTAAAGGAACACACCGCTGCACACCCAATTAGAACCTTTTGGATTATAACCTTTTGTCTGGAAAAGAATAATTAATTAGTTAATTAATTATTGAGAAAGAGAAAAATAATAAAAGTTATTTATTATTTAAAAGGAGAAGTTAATATTTAGTTTAAATATTAACAGGACCAATTAATTAATAGTTATTAATTAATTAGAAAGGTCGAGGGTATATTCTGTAATTGATTAATAGTTTAATTAAAGCTGGGCTTTAATTAAACGGGCTTGGCCTAATAAGGATTAATATATATTCTTGTTTAAGCCTCATTAATCAATAAGCTAATCACATAACAAAAACCCTAAAGGCTCTCCTCTCTCTCTCTCTCTCTCTTCTCTCTTTCTCGGCGGCGGCGCAAAGGAGAAACCGAACCACCGAGGGCGGTTGCCGGCGGCGACGCGGAAACACATACACACATGCGGGTCTCGATTTTGATCCAAGGTTTAATCCTTAGGCGGTCTAGCAGCCAGTTCGAGGTGGTGCAGTAGCGGTGGATAACCTGCAGCTGTCTAGGGGAATAAAGAAAGTTTTGGTTTTACAACAAAGGTTTAACTTTCTAACCCTCTTCCTCTTTTAGTTTCTGTACGAGTTAGATGAGATCACTGGAGGGGGTTTTATTCCGCTGTGCATTTGATAATATGTTTTTATACCCTACAAAAGCCTTCATTGATAACCTTGGATGTAATCATACTTTTCTTTTAATTAGTATATAAGAAGATTTGACGAATGAATTTGAAATATCGAAAAAAATATAAATTCAAAACATTTGGTCTTATATGTAATATAATATATATATATATATATATATATATATATATATATATATATATATATATATATATATATATATATATATATATATAGCCAAAAGTTCAAACGAGAATTATTTTTCGAATGTGAACTGCTAGAACTGTTTTTAACGCCATTAATAACTCATTAATAGGGGTAGTTTGGTAATTTGTATATTTGCCCATCCGTGAATCTCGTTTGCACCGTCCCCTGTGTGTGTGTGGACAGGCGACACATGAAAACCCTATTTTTGACGACGGCGGTAGGCAAGCAAGAAACCCTAGTTTTTGACATGACGGCGGCATGCGACGCAAGAAACCCTAGTTTTGGCATGACGGAGGCAGTGGTGGTTTGAAGAGGAGACGATGGCGGTGGTGGTCTTGAAGGCCAAGGCGGCGGTGTTGGTTTGAAGAGGAGACAGTTGCGGTGGTGGTCTTGAAGCCGAAGGCAGGCGGTGTTGGTTTGAAGAGGAAACAGTTGAAGGGTCAAGCAAGTAAGCTATGGTGGTGGTGGTCTTGAAGGCCAAGCCGGTGGTGAGTTGAAGGTTTGGTTGAGCAGGTGAGCTGTGGTGGTGTTTAAAATTTGAAGGGTTTGTTTGAGCATGTGAATTTGAAGGTTAGGTTCGCTCAAGTGGATTTGAATATCTTGAAGGTTTGTACAGATCTTTAAAGAACATTCATACATATGAATAAAAAAATCAAAAAGTAAAAAGTAAATAAAGTCAACCGGTTGTTAACCTGTTTTATAGGTCATTTGTGTATAATGGAAGAAAAAAATGGGTTTGTTGTATTTTTTTTGTTAAATTTTAAAGTTTGTTGTATATATTGGTAGTTTAGTAAAAGGTCGTTGTATTTTGGAGCAGTTTGCTCATAAAAATATTTCTATAAATAAGGATGATAATGTTATAGTCATTTTCTTTTTATTAGTATATTAGATGAGGATTGATCTTACATTCTGGCCACTTATTTCACCGAGGTTTTACATGTTATTGGTATCGAGTATACTATATGTTCCTCTAAATTCTCGTAGTAAACAAAATGTGTAGATTCATTAATACGATTAGATGGTGTGCACTACTTGTGGGTCTCTATTTATTTATTTTTCTTTTTGTTTTGTTACTTATTTTGATTTTATTGCAAGCAAGAAAATTTGAAAGGCTTAAAAACATTTTTTAAAAGAATTATTTTGGTGAAAAGATTAAAAAATTAGTTGGGTTTAATTAGGATGATAAAGAGAAGCTCTCTTATATGAAAAATGATATTTTGTAAAAAAAATTGGCGTATCTTCTTACTTTTTTCTTTTACTTACCATCTTACTAACAAGATCAACATATATATCAAATTAATGACGGAGATGCGAAAAGCAAATTTATGGGGTCAAGTTATCATCTGTAATGAATAGGTGAATAAAGTAAAATTATATATATATTTTTTTCACAAAAACAAATGTGAGTTTGTTTTTAAAAAATCACGTTCACAAGAGAAAAATGCATAATCACTTTTAAAAAACGAAACATTACAAGCTGTTAAAAAAAGGAAACAATACAAACACATCTCAAAGTTTTAAAAAGAGTTAATTGTACAAATCGTCCTTAAACTTAGGCAAAACTGTCATTTTGTTCCTTTAACTTCAAAAGTAGTGTGGTTGGTCCTTTGTGAATCAATTTATAGTCAAAACATTCCGTTCTAACGTTGACCGTCACACCACCACCCTCTAGTTAGCTTCACCACAGCCTCTTTCTCTCTCATGTACAGCCAACAACAACCGTAATATATACCAACCACAACCGCCAACCACTACCGTAAAACCTATCTACCCACCACCACCTCCTCCTCCACTGCCAACCGCCACCGTAGAAAATCCAAGCTGCCGCCACCCAACGGCCACCATGGAAAACCCTACAAAACCTTACCACCACCGTCCTCGATTATAGAAAGCTTAGAAAACCCTAGCCGCCGCCACCCACCCACCGGCCACAGTAGAAAACCCTAGAAAACTCGCCACCACCGTCCTCGATCTAAAAACACTTGCTTCTTCTTCAAGATCTAAAAATCACCTTCAACATCACCTGCTTCTTCTTCAAGATATAAAAACAATTGTGTTCAACCACCACCGCTACCAAGATCCTTTCTTGAAAATCAGAAAACCTTAATCGTGTGTGTGTTTTCTTTGTTTGAAAGAGTGTGTGTGTGTGTGTGTTTAGATCTTAAAGTTACCGGTACCGATTTTACACAATACAAGCATGATGAGTAAGCCAAAAAGTAAATCATAAGAACCAAGTGTATACAAAAACAAGTAAATCATGGACTCAATCAATTGATTCATGCATCAAGCATGATGAGTAAGCCAAAAAGTTCTACAATTTACCTTTCCAAAGATAAATGTAAAAACTAATACAATAAAATCTTACATGTTTTCATTAGAAAATAAAGTTAATGACCGTGTTCACTTTTAGAAAATCTTTTATTTTTTAAAATCTTTTTTAAGAAAATTAAAAATTAAAAAACATGCTTGCTTACATATATTTTCAAGATATCATGGAGGACTTGCTTCCCAAGCTTCAGAAAATTTCAGCCCTTTGGATGGAAAGTACAAAACCTAATCTACGGGTTAACTGGAAAATTTTGCATATATGACCTTTTGATTTGTCAAGGTAATGTTCTTGTTTCTATTTTTTTTTCATCGACGTATTCTTCGAATTTACTTTCGGTGTATTGTTTGATTTGTTTGGAGACTCGATAACATATTATAGCAGTTTTATATCGACATGTTTAATTTTCAGCTTTAGTTTTTTTATCAACGTATTTTTAAGCTTCACTTTAGATGTATTTTGTGATTTGTTTCATCTTTCAAAACTTGGAGACTCATAATAACATACCATAGCCATTCAAAATAAATTCAATTTTTTAAATATATTCCAACTTCCAGAATACTATGCAAAAACAAAAACATATAAGATATTTAAGCGTTAATTTTACATAATTATTTTTTATGATATATATAAACCGGAGTTATTTTGGAAATTGCTCAAGTAGAGGTAGATTGTCTAAATACTACCTTCTGTATACATGTTAAAACAGGATTAATTAATGTTGTTTGTTACATTCCAACTTCAAGAATACTATACAAAAACTTGAATTCATACTTGTGACTTATGACTTATCCATGGACCATCTTGGGGATGCATTTTCCATTGCACAATCTTGGGTACGTTTTGAAATAGTCATTCAATTTCAAGGAAGAGAAGTTTGATCAGGTTCGTCTCAATATTTTAGAGGTTTGGGGTAAAGTTAAATGACCCTTAAACTACTGAACTAAATAAAAATGTTCCTGTAACAAACTTACAATTGTATGTACCTAATTAAGTGCAACAATAGACAAAAACATACAACTAACAACCAAATAAGTGATTCTTTTGAAACATGATTTAAAAAATAGCATACTAATATGCAAATATAAATTAACCAATTACAAACTTAGTAAATCTAATAAACATGGATTTCAACAATTAAAATCTAATAACAAAGCAAACTAATAAACAAGCTAATATGCAAACACTAATTAGTTACCACATATATAACTAATTAACCAATTACCAACTAAGCAACCAATATGTAAATACCAATTAAAGAATTATCTATGGACCAGTAAACAAAGTATTATGCATATAACCAAGAGTTAATTACACGGATGATCCGTGTAAGTAGTCTATAATTACTGGTTTAGTCATTTAAGTAGAAAAATTACACCAATGGTCCCTACTGTACGAGTTTTGTTATGCCATTGGTCCTTTTACTAACTGTCCATTAACTTCTACCGTTAGTTGACTTTTCCAAGGGGTAATTTGGTCACTAGTGCAAATTTTGAGACCGATCTTGCTATATTTTTTTGAAAACGAAAAGGTGTTAAATTACGAAAAATATACCAAATAAATGACAAAATTATGTTTTTTAATTTGAGACCGAACTTGCTATATTTTTTTTGAAGAAAAAGTCGCGTTTTCTAGGTTTTTTTCCAGTACAACTCGACATGTGCACTAGTGCAAATTTTTACACAAGTGCAAATTTTGCACATGTGCATATCTACATCTGTGCTGAAAACATTAGGTAAATCTGTGCATATGTACATGTATAAAATTTGCACTAGTGCACATTCAAGCTCTACTGAAAAAAAAACCCATCAAACACAACAAAAAATGATAACATTTACTAAGGACATATATGTATATGTAAGAGGGGAAAATGGTAATTTCATGGAAGCTCGATTAGGCTCGCGAGCCTGACGAGCTGAGTATTAGGGAACTTGAGCTCTAGCTCGACTTGATTCACAACGAGTCGATTCCAAGTATTTTCTAAGTCGGTCTCGAGTTGCTTATGGGTGTTGTGCGTATTGTATATGTTATATTAATCCATGATGAAGTTATTTTTGTCTATTTCCTATGAGTAAATAATAATATATTAATGTAACACCACTTTTTTCAAGAAGAGCTTTAATTACATAAACTAGCAATTAGTGCTCAAAAGAGATCAGAGTTTAACAAAATAAGTGACTATTTACATCCACGCTAATTGTTTAACGAAAGTAGTGTTAATGTTTCGACAAAAGACTCTGAGCTATCCAACCAACTACACTGTTGGGGCCTTCCCTTTGCTACTACCAAGTACACCTGAATGCACAAAATACTGAACGTAAGCTAACGCTTAGTGAGTGTACTACTGAACAGATAAATGTAAAACATGAGTAACTCTTCTCAGGATGTTCTACATCCCAGCTGTCAACCTGCAAAACCATACACACTGTTAACTTATCCCAGGGTATGGCTGCACACGTGCGACACCAATCCCCTGAGATATTCCTTTGGGTATAAGGAGCTCAATATACCCATGTCACTATCCGAAGGGTTTTGTAGGGTATAAAAACATGCACAACGGAATAAAACCCCCTCTAGTGATCTCATCTAACTCGTACAAGAACTTAGAAGAAGAAGAGGATTAAAAAGTTATACCTTGATGAAAACCAAAACTTTTCTTTAAACCTCTAGACATCTGCATGTTATCCACCGCTACTGCACCACCTTGAACTGGCTGCTAGACCGCCTAAGGATTAAACCTTGGATCAAAACGTGACCCGCGATGTGTGTGTGTATCGCTGCCGCCAACCACCGTGCTCGGTGGTTCGGTGTTGCCTTTGCGCCACCGCCGAAAACCCCAAGAGAGGGAGAGAGGGCCGGCCGCCGAGAGAGAGAGAGAGAGGGATTAGGGTAATCTTTTTCTCCTTTTTATTTAACTTGTAATTAGATTAAAGGCTAAATAAGGTTTATATAATAAACCCTTATTAGGCCTAAACCCGTTTAATTAAAGCCCAGCTTTAATTAAACTATTAATCAATTACAGAAAATACCCTCGACCTTTCTAATTAATTAATAACTATTAACTAATTGGCCCCGTTAATATTTAAACTAAATATTAACTTCTTCTCTTTAAATAATAAATAACTTTTATTATTTTTCTCTTTCTCAATAATTAATTAAACTATTAATTATTGTGATACACAAACAGGTAAAATCCAAAAGGTTCTAATTGGGTGTGTAGCAGTGTGATCCTTTAGTGTCACATAGTATTGGACACGATGATATATGTTATCTATCTCTGCACATAATCCAACAGACTCCCACTTGTGCAAGATAAGTAACACTCCTTGTACATCGTTGGCCTAAGGAGGTCCCTAGCCAGACGCTTAGGTTAACCAGACTATGAGATCTCTTATATCTAGAGACATAATCCACGCCTTGGATTATCTAGGATTTTCCTTTTGCATCGCGATATTCCGTAATGTGAGTATTTGACATGGAGCAGGGATCTTATTAAATACTCAGATTTTCTCGACTCTGATTTCGACACTCTGCAGTTACGGTTTACCGAATGAAAAACTACCATTCTAACCGAGCGCGGCCACGCATTTTCAGTAGTCTTAATCGTCGAGTAGCTCAGAAAATATCTCTCCTAAAAAGGAGGTGCAAATCCCATCTTGACTATTTGCAATTTGAGCACATGGCTTCCGCTGCACCTAGACATGCCCCTTATAATCACCCTGTTACGGCGTGATGTTAGAACACGCTAAAGTACAGAAGTTATCACGCCCCAAACCAAATATCTCAGGTCTAAGGACAACCTATCAAGTTTACTTATGTTAACGCTCCATGAAGTAAACTCGATGCGGATCACCCCAATATTTATCCCCTGATAAATATCTATGAATATTTGGTCACAATCCTTGTGCTTTTATTCATACCCGAATAAATCATCAAATATCCATAATAGCGTTACCTCCCTAATGTAGCTCCCACTACATTAAGTAGCTACGGGCATTTAGAAAATTCATCACTTGACTTGTCATGGATAGGTTAAACATGCTAAAAATAGACAACTAGAAACAATTATGTAAAAACCTCCTATTTCAATCCCATGAAATATAATTACATAATAAAAGAGTTTCAAGCTACATCTATAGTAATAATCAAAACTAGCTGCTATGTTCTAAGTACTGCATTCCTATAGAACTCGCATGCTTCTCATGCTTAGCCCTAGCTAGTGGATTCGTCAACGGGTCAGCAACATTGTCGCCCGTCGGTATCTTTTGCAATCTAATATCATCTCTTCCAATGATCTCTCGGATGAGGTGATATTTCCTGAGTACGTGCCTAGTCCGCTGATGATCTCTAGGCTCTTTAGCTTGCGCCACAGCCCCTGAGTTGTCACAGAATATATCAATCGGTCTAGAGATACTGGCAACAACTCTAAGATCCGAGATAAAATTCTTCAGCCAGACAGCTTCCTTTGCCGCATCACTTGCCGCAATATACTCTGCCTCTGTAGTAGAGTCTACTATTGTATCTTTCTTCTGACTTTTCCAAGATATGGCTCCTCCGTTTAGGGTAAAGACAAATCCTGACTGCGACCTGAAGTCGTCCCTGTCGGTCTGGAAACTACCATCAGTGTAACCAGTTACACTGAGCTCATCCATGAAACCTCCATATAATAGGAATATGTCTTTCGTCCTTCTCAGATACTTGAGAATATTCTTGACGGCTACCCAATGAGCTTCACCAGGATTTTGCTAATATCTACTCGTGACACTGATAGAATAGGCAACATCGGGTATAGTACATAGCATGGCATACATGATTGAACCAACTGCCGAGGCATATGGTATCAATTTTATCTTGTCCTGATCTTGACTAGACACAGGACACTGAGCCTTGCTCAAAATCGCGCTAGATTGCATATGAATAAATCCTTTCTTGGATTCATCCATCTTGAATCTTTTGACGACTTTGTCAATATAAGTACTTTGACTAAGTCCGATAAGCCGCTTAGATCTATTCCTATAGATCCTTATACCCAGTATATAAGCAGCTTCTCCCAAGTCTTTCATCTGGAAACATTTACCTAACCAGGATTTTACTCCTTGTAATACTGGTATATTGTTTTCTATTAACAGTATGTCATCTACATACCTAACCAGGATTTTACTCCTTGTAATACTGGTATATTTTTTCCCACTGAATTTAGTGTAAACACACGACTCGAACTCACTTTTGGTAAAACCAAACTCTTTGATACGCTCATCAAAGTGTAAGTTCCAGCTTCTAGTTTCTTACTTTAGTCCATAGATGGATTTAAGCAACTTGCATACTTTATTAGGGTTCTTTAGATCCGCAAAACCATCCGGCTGTGTCATATTGTAACGCCCCAAAGTTCGTAAGTTCCTAATTATGAGTTTATATCAAGTGATGTGTTAAGTATTAGACATGGTTAGCAAGTTGCCATTATGTGAATATGAGAAGTATGATATTCTAATTACAAGTTAGAGGGCTTAAATTGCCAAGATCTGAAACTTAGAAGTGCAGGGGCTATTTCTACCATATGTTGAAACTATTGGATTTATATGAGTCTGGTTTGACTCATTTGTGGTAAAACAATCAGGAGCCAAATTGCATTATACGACACACACATATCTTCACCATTTGCTGCTGAAATCGATCAAAGAGAGGAGATTATCATCTGAAATTGAGTTCCTAGTGATTCTATAGCAAGAGGTATGTGTTCTTGATGAATTAAATTGAGTTTTAGGTCAAGAAATGGATTCATAGGTTGAATCCTTGAGTTTATGTGTTAGTCTTTGATTTTTATATTGTTTGATGGTTCAAGAGATTTTGGTATGTGTTAATAGATGTTACTTGGTCAGAAAACAGGTATAGAATCGTCAATTGAGGGTAAAACCTCGAGTTACAGTTGCTGTCGTCAAACAGAGTAAGCTGGTCTGCTGTACCGACTGTTCCTACGGCCGCAGGGATTATTCCCTACGGGCGTAGGAAGGTTTTTGATGTGTTTCTAAAGTTTAGGCTCTTACGGCCGCAAGAAGTATGTCCTACGGGCGCAGGGTGAATCCCTACGGCCGTAGTTAAGAAAACTCCTGCGGGCGCAGGGAATATTCCCTACGGCCGTAGGGAGGGCTAGGATCAGGTCAAGCTGTTTGTTGTTTAGTGTTCAGTTTAAGATGCCGCAGAGCGTTTAGAAGTTAATGTAGCACATGTTTATTGCTTGTAGGCAATAAGAGCTTGACGTTTCGGTGATAGGAGTATAATTGCTTAGCTGCTGCTAAGGTGAGTATACTTTCTTTAATCAGATTAGCATACGTACGTGCACTAAGTGAATAGTATATCAATTGTATGTATGATATGTGAAGTTAAAGGCTATTGTTAAGAGATTCAGTAGCACTATGTTATAGTATATGATATGATTAGTATGCATTTATGTACAAAGTGAACAGTATGATATAAGTGTTGTGATATGTGATAACATGTCATCTATGTATGATACGTGTTTAAGCTTGAGCTATGCTCATGATGTGCTATAGTACGAGAGCAGAGGGTATCTTGCTAAGAGTAGCTTTATACCAAGATCAGCGAGTATCTAATTACGAGTAATCGTAGTTAGATATTCGGAGAGAGAAGAAGGGTGTAATGAGCTCCTTATACCCAAGAACAGTGTCAGGGACTGACTACGCGTGAGGTGTGGTTATTTCCCGGGACCAGTTAACCATTTTATGGTTATGCAGATTACAGCTGGGTGTGAAAACATCCTGAGAAAGAGTTTACTCTTGCTTGGGTATATTGAGCTCCTTATACCCACAGATAAAGCGTCAGGGGCTTGGTTACGCGCGAGGTGTGATCATACCCCGGGACTACTTAACAGTTTGACTGTTTTGCAGGTTATAGCTGGGATGTGAGACATCCCGAGAAGAGATACTCATGCTATGTGTTTATTAGTCAGTAGTATGCTCACTAAGCGAAAGCTTACGTTTTAATATGTTGTGCATGCAGGTAACCAGATTCCAGCAAGGGTAAGGCCCCGGTGCTCCGCAGAGTTGGATAGCTCCCAACTTTTGAAAAGAGTACTTTTAACACTACTTTTTGTAAAACTGTTAGCATGAAAGTGTTGTAGCTAGTTTTCCGCAAACTCTGACGTTTTAGAATGCTATTCAGTAGTAATTAAATTTTTAAAAGCTATTTTAGAAAAGTGGTGTTACAATTTGGTATCAGAGCCAAGGTTTGAGGGATTTGGGCACACATGAGTGTGATGTCTGAACTTAAACCCTGGTTTTGAGGTAAAGTGGAGCTATCCCTGGGGTGGTTACCTTGGTGAGCATACAGTAGTAAGAAGTTATGAACTGTTATCTGTTTTACAGTTTGAGCATGAGTAGTAATGTTTTTACATTTGTAGTTAACTTGCAATACGTGACCTAAGCTTGTGAATCGGGGTATTCTATGACGGTACCAAGAACAGTTGTGTATAATATGTCCCTTACGACGCCTGGCCAGTATGTGTAAAGAACATATGGTATGCAGTTGAGCTTGAGATTGTTATGGCAGTGTCTTGTGAATCAAGTGATGGGTAATATGTGATTGTATATAGTATGTGAAGAAGACAAGAATTGAATATGAGATAGATGTAGTATTTATAATATTACATACCTTGTTATGAGAAATAAAGAAAGAAGTTATTGTATAGTATGCTAAAGATATATGATTATAAGAAATGAGTATGTGAAAAGAGTTAGCATGTGTTAGTAGTCTGAGGCTAGTATACCTCGGGAGACCACAGATACTTATGTTTTAGATGCAAGTTATATTTAAATTAATAAACTTATGAGTAACCCTGTAGAGGGAGTTGTTACAGAAGAGTTTGCAAGATTGAGAATGTGATTCAGTAAAAGAGATAGTAGTATTAAAGTTGAGTAAAGTCCTATAAGCATGCGTTTAAGATAATATCAACCCAGTGGTTGATCAAGTTACAGAAATAATGAAAGTCTTGTAATAACAACACGTGGATGTAGCCATATAAGCTATGATTAAGGCACCAGTAAGACTTCAGAGTGCAAGCCACCTGTCTTCGAAGGGGGTTACAGATTCGATTATGAGCAGTTGACGGTTAGTAGAGACATAAAGAGGTTTCCATCACTAGTATGTGTCCACCACAGAGAGAGAGCAATTATAAATGTTTATAATTTTATGAGTAGAACAGTGAAAGACGGGTGGACTTTCTTTAGCAATCCTAAAGGTTTTGATAAGGTATATTTTTATAACCTTATCTGTGGATTGTTTGTTAGAAACTATGTTGATCATGTAAGTTTTTCAAGATCCTAACCCTTTTGGGGTTTAGAGGGTTGTGTTCAATCCAGTTTCGCTTTTAGGATTGAACCAGTAGAATCAAACCCAGGATTGACCAGTTTCTGTCATATGGTGGTTTGGTCAGGTTCACAAAACCCTTCAGTGGTATCAGAGCCTCGGTTCTATGATCCATAGTTTCTAGTTTTTCTGTTACTAGATTTAAGGTTTGTTGTTTTTGGTCTTCTACTCACTCTTGGATTTTTAGAAAATCAAGAAGGTATCAAGAACAGTTTGTTTTTTCTTCCCAGGTTTAATCCTATTAATCAGAAAGTTCAAACAGTTAGTTTGAATGGTTAAAAGGTTTATGATTTTTGAATATAGGATAAGATTGATCAAGAATATTAAACAGTTTGTTTAATTAGTCAAACCTAGATAATCTAGTTAGGTGGTTTGTTTGATAATTGTATGATCTTCTTCATCTTGTTTCTTCTCCTCAAGTTTTCGAAAACCATAAGGTGATTAAAACAAGTTTTCTGTTTTTATCCGGATCATAAAATGTTTGTTTTTTAACCAGTTAGGTTTAAACCAGGTTTGAGTTTAAACGGTTAAAAATGATAAAACTTTTTATCTAAAACTTTATCTTAACCAGTAATTTCTGAACTTTTGTTTAAAAAGGTTGAAATCAAATTTTAGGATAATTAATTATTAATAAAACAAGTTTTGTTAATATTAATAATTAATAGTTTTTTGGTTTTTGAAATTAAATCCAGTTTTTAATCAGGATATTAAAACAGTAAGTTTTAATAGGATTAAAAGGATTTAAATATTTTTTATTAATCGGGAAACCGCGAACCGAAAGCATCACCGTGACCGTTAGCGGCACTAAAAGGGATTTAGCGGCGCTAAGAGGAGTTAGCGGCGCTAAGCCCCGTAAGACTCGGCCCAATGGTCTTTGGGCTAACAGTTTTTTCGGTCCAGGTGGCCTACGGCCTGATGGGCTGCGATCGAAGTAGATCACGGCCCAGCAGGGGTTCTCGGCCCTGGGGTTTTTCGGCCCAAAGGGTTCTCGGCCCAAAGGGGTGCACGGCTCAAGAGCTACTCGGCCCAGGAGATGTTGGCCCAAATAGTTTTTTCCGGATTAATACAAAAGGATTATTAATTTTAAGTTATTAAATTAATAAGATGTTATATATAAACTAGTGTTATATATTTTAATTAGTTTAGTTAAAATATATATCTTAGACTTTTATTTATTATGACTAGTTTAGTCATTTTTGATTAAAATCTAAAAGGATAAAGTTTATATAATATTATGGAGAAACAAATAAGATAATAATATTTAAAATCGACCAAAAGTTGTCGTTTTTTAAGTTTTTGGAAAACTAGTAGAAAAACCGACATAAGGATTTCATTCAAGTTTTGAATGAGATCAAGTTTTTTAAAAGTTTTGTTAGAAAACTATTTTGGTCAGATAAATTTAATTAGAGATCATGATTCTCTTTTTTGGTTAATAAGTATTAATCAAAGAGTAAATGAGAAAGTTTAAACAAATCAGGTTATGTGCTTAACAGCACATTTTTTGTTTATATATTATATAACTGCGTGGTTGACTTTTATATATATAGTGCTTATATATATAATTGTGTGGTTGTGATATATATATATAGTTATAGTTTTGCCGACTTAGGATTCGTTATTCCCTTTCTTTCTTTTTTTTGGTTTTGGGAAGGCTTGCGTGCCAATTACAATCCCTTTCTTATTTGTAATATTGTACTGGTTTGGGGAGGCCTGTGTGTCGATTACAACCCTATTCAATATTGTATTTGTAATAGATTAGTAATAGTTTAATTCCTCCACCAAGATAGACTCGAAGAAGGTGATGAAGTAAATGGTGCTTTTCACGCGAAGCACGGGCACTTCGGGGAGGTGTGAAGGCTAGTGGGAGCAGCACATCAAGAAGGCGAATTCAAGTCATTTTATCCTTAGGTTTAACCTTAGGATTAGTTGGCAAAACTATAGGGCTTTATATGCTTATTCTTGTTATCTGCGTGGTTGTGTTTTTTATTTACTATTTTTCATATTTGCATATGATATGTTTGTGATGGTAAATAAAAGGGGATTTAATAACAGGTTGTTATTAAACAGTGAAAAACCACATTTAATGACAAACTAGAATACGACTACAGGTTGCTAGTCGTGTTAGTTAAATTTTTTATAATTTTAAAATTTTGTCAAGGTTATAAGTTTGGAACTTATAAAGGCCGTTTTGTGCACCTAGTTTAGGTACACATATAAATCGTATTTTTTTTAAAATAGTTAGTTTTAAAATGGTTTTTCAAAAACTGGAAAATTAAGTTTTTCATTAAGCTTAATTAAAAATCCAAGAAAAATCTTAGATCAGTGTGCTACCCACCTAATGGTACACCTTGACTGTTAAACGGTACTCGGGTGTCGGAAGTGCCCAAACCTTGGGCATCCGGGTTCAAACCATTGCGGGAAAGGGCATGAAAGATTCTGCGATAATCGGGAGTCCCGGCCAGAATTCATGCTGTCTTAGGTGGTGCGATCTATTTTGGTGATAATCGGGAGTCCCGGCCCAAAAAGCACTAGAGTAGAGTTAAACTTACTAGACTGGGTCTAAGTGCTCTACGAGGTTCTAGGAGTCGTATCAGTTAGGTACGATTGGTACAGGGTGTTACCTACCAGAAATAGCATGACTTGGCGGGAAGTGCCCAAACCTTGCGTCAAGTATGTGAAATATGGGTCCTAGGTCTAATATATATTATTTATGGGTTTGATGATATATAACTAGAAAGTTTATCTGCAATTACTAATTAAACCAAGGTTTTAATTTGTAGATGGCAACCAACGTTACTAGTACTAACAATCTCTCTCTCAGCTCCATCCTTGAGAAGGACAAGCTTACCGGTCCAAACTTTCTCACGTGGGAGAGAAATCTCCGGATCGTGCTTAGGCACGAGAGAAAGTGGCATGTCCTAGAACAACCTCTAGGAAATCCTCCTGCCAGCAACGCTAGGGCAGACATCAGGGAGGCTTTTCAAAAACGCTCCAATGACGCCCTAGATGTCAGCTGCCTCATGCTTGCAACTGAGTCCAGAGTTGCAGTCTAGCATGATGGAGACTCCTGCCTATGACATGATCCACCAGCTGAGGGACATGTTCCAGGAGCAAGCTCGCACAGAGCGGTATGATGCCACCAGGGCATTTAACTCGTGCAAGATGGCTAAGGGGACCTCGGACAGTAACCACGTCATGAAAATGAAAGGTTACATGGACCATCTAGAAAGACTTGGGCACCCAGTACCGTTGCAGCTAGCAACGGATACGATACTCAACTCGTTGTCAGATGACTATAAGCCTTTTATAGTCAACTACAACATGAACAACATGGAGAAATCCGTGGCTGAGTTGCACTCCATGCTCAAGACTGCTGAGCAGAGTATCGGGACCAAGTCCAAGGATATTCTCATGGTGGGTCATGGCGGGCATAAGAAGAAGAAGGGGCGCAACGAAAAGGGAAAGGGCAAGGCCCAACCCAGCCAGAGCTAATAATGACAACAAGGGCAAGAAGCCAAAGCCGAACAAAGCAAGAACCGAGAATCGGTGCTTCAAGTGCGGCGAGGTCAGGCATTGGAAAAGAGATTGCCCGAAGGGTCACGAGGCAGGTGGCAAGGCTGGCACCTCAGGTATCGTGTAAACAGCTTCTTTATCACTTTCCACTTGTAAAAGTTTTTACGAGTATTCTAATATCTTGCAATCGTTTATTGCAGGAGGAGATGGAAAGTGATGCGGCCCAGCATAAAGAGATCCCACGTGCAGCTGACGGATATTATTAATAATTTTATTTCCTAGTTTATTAAACTCTTTTAAGTTTATTTGAACAGTTTCTATCTTGATTGTTTATGGAAACTTTTATTTCTGAGTTTATGGAAATTTTTATTATTGAGTTATATATCCGTGCACGTGTTCTTATTTTATGAATAAGGATTAGTCCAGTTGTGACTAAAAAAAAAAAGAACCAATAAGTCAAGTCTTGACTTGATTGGTAATTCATTATAATCTTTATGCTATGGTTTGTTGTAGTTTCATAAATGCTGGCTCCACTATTCAAATGCTTAAATAAACAAGTTTTGTTTATATGATTAGATAGTTTTTCTAATCCAACAAGCATTTAAGATTTTATGAAAAGTGAATGTTCAAATTCTTGAACATATGGAAATAATAGTCATTATTTCCGGGTAAAGTAGTTTTTTGATAAAACGTTTAAGAAAGTGTAAAAATGATTATAATAGTTATTATAATCAAGGGAGTTTTATACTAAATGTTTTAGGAAAAGAAATTTAAATTACCATTATGAGTGTTTCATACTTGTGATCATGGTAAGTTTAATGAAACCGTTTTCCGTAATTGGAAAGATGGTTATATGGGAGATCTAAGTTTTTGGTTTCATAAAACAAATAAATTTCTTACAAAAACTAAAAGTTTAAAACAAGTGTTTGGAACACAAGTTTTTTTTTTTAGGCATATTAGTCAAGGATTGACTAAGCCTAAAAGGATGTTTAAAGTAATGCACTTTTTCATAAAAGATAGTGGGAGCATCTGACTAATGTATTTATCAAAGTTAATAAAAGTTTGTTTTTAACCCGTGTGATAAATACAAGATTGAATTTTTAGAGTATGTAATTATCGGATGTTTTTAGAAGTTATCTAAAATAGTAAGTTCTTGAGAAAAGAACTAATCCAAGGAATGCATGACTTATTGAGAGGTACTCAATAAAGATATCATTGCAAGACTTGGAGTCAAGTTATGACTTGAAATTATATACGTTCTAAAATGTTCAGTGAGTCAGATTAATGATTGTTGGCTAATTAACGTTAGAAATGATAAAATAGGATGTTCTATAACATTCCTAGTAGTGTTTTTAGATTAGTGTTGGCATACACAGGGAATCTAATCTCAAAGTTTCTTACAAGTATATGTAAGGAGGTTTATCATTTCAAAAGGATAATAAAATCCAGTATATCTACAAATGTAATTAAAGTTTTAATTACAAGGAAATTATTTTGTAAAATCAGAAAATTTGGAGTTATTTCCAGTTTTCTCCAAGTTTGAGGAATTTTATAAAATAAGTAAGTCTAGAATTGTTCCTAGGTTGCAAGAATGATTTCTAGCAAAACCAAGAAGGAGTACTTCATGGTACTAGTCTTGTGTTTTAAGGTTTATGATCATATTATTTTTCTCTGTAATCTGTGATAAGTTACAATGCAAAATAGTAAGTAATTCAGATATACACCGTGAATCGAGTCAATGAAATGGTAGAAATTATGCGCCTTTATTCCAGGATGGAATATGGAAGGGTGTAGAAATTAGTTTCATTATTCTTCACAATTTTGTATGTTTTGGTTTATCCAGGAATAAACAAGATTTATTCAAAACATTATCCGTGACTACTTATCGTGGTGGGAACTATGATAGGGATATAAAGTCATCGTAATTTTGGGGTAGATTTGAGAGTATGTCGAATATAGCTGCAAAGGTTTTTGCGGACCAAAATTGACGGATATTCGTTAGGGTTACGAATATTGGATTGACCCACTGTGAAAAATACTTTGTGGATTCGTGTCAAAAGTATTTATCACATAAGTTATCCTTAAGCCTGAGGTATTTGGTTTGGGATGCGGAAACGGTTGTCTTCTTAGCGCGATCTAACGCCACGCCGTAACAAGGTGGTCATAAGGGGCGTGTCTAGATTCAGTGGGAGCCGTATTTCCAAATGCAAATATGCAAGATGGTAATTGCAACTTATTTTTAGAAGAGATATTTCCGGGCCCCTTGACTGATTAGAGAAACTGGTAAGTGCATGGCCGTGCCCAAACGAACTGATCTGTTCTTTGTCGTTTATCACACAGTTTTGAAATCAAGTATGTCATGAACAAAAATTTTTGCGTCTCTGAGTTGACCTTTTTCCATGCTCATGCTCAAAATTGAAATTTCGCGCTGCAAGGGACAAACCTATATATATGCATGTTTGTATATATAAAAACGTACCCATTCATGAACAGGGAGTTTATGATAGTTTAGTTTATAAACAGTTAGTTTATAACAGGTTACTTCTAAGCAGGTTGCTTATGAAGTTCTATCACAAGTTACTTTGGGGTATAAGAGTTCTTATAACCTGGTTACCCTAAGTGTCTGGCTAGGGACCTCCTTAGGTTAACAATGTGCAGTAACTATTACTTATCTTGCACAAGTAGGAGTCTGTTGGATTATGTGCAGAGATAATTAATGGGCATATTGTGTCCAATGTTATAAGAGACTAAAGGGTCACACTGCTACACACCCAATACGGAACAGTTGGATTTCACCATAAATCTGTGTGGAAATAATTAATCAGTTAGATTAATTATTAAAGAGAAAAAGGAAATAATTAATCAGTTATATTAATTATTAAAGAGATAAACGAATAATTAATCAGTAGTATTAATTATCAAAAAGAGAGAAATAAATAATTAATCAGTTTGTATTAATTATTAAAAGGAATAAATAATAAATAGTTATTTATTATTTAAAGGGAATTAAATATTAAGTTTTAATATTTAACGGACCAGTTAATTAATAGTTAATTAATTAACTAGTAAATTTCAAGGGGTCAAAGTGAAGAGATTGAAAGTTTAATTAAAACCAGTGGGCTTTTAATTAAACAAGCTTAGGTCCATCTAATCCTTATATATATCCTTAAGCCTTAAGGATTAAGACATTAGTGACAAGGGATTAAACCTAGCCACCACAACTCTCTCTCCCTCCCTTCTCTCGTCGCACACTCTCTCTCGGCTCTCTCTTCTCTCTCGTTGAATCGAAGCAAGCAAAACACCAAGGGTGTTTTGCGATCTCAAAGTCGACGCAAGGTACTCACACACACACACACACAAGAGGGTTTCAAAATTTGAAGCTTTGGTGATCCAGGAGCGGTCTAGCAGCCAGTTCCAAGGAGGTGCAGTAGTGGTGAACTTTCTTTAGCAATCCTAAAGGTTTTGATCAGGTATATTTTTATAACCTTATCTGTGGATTGTTTGTTAGAAACTATGTTGATCATGTAAATTTTTCAAGATCCTAACCCTTTTGGGGTTTAGAGGGTTATGTTTAATCCAGTTCCGCTTTTAGGATTGAACCAGTAGAATCAAACCCAGGATTGACCAGTTTCTGTCATATGGTGGTTTGGTCAGGTTTACAAAACCCTTCAGATTAGACTTAGTTTAAAGAATTGTTATAGTGGCACTAGAAGATTGTGTAGACCAGATTACAGTTTAGTTTCAATATTGATGACAGATGATAGAGTTGGGGAATGATATCACCAAGAAGTTGTTAGAAATGTGACGTTTTATTCAGAGTAAGTTAGTGCAGAGGTTATGTAAATACAATGCAATAGTTTGGTGTTAAGTGATGTGTATGAAGCTTGATGACAGTTACAAGTAATACAGTAGGCGAGATAAAAAGTCTTGCATAAGAGAAAGAATAATGGAGTGAGTAAGAGGAAGAATAGTAAATGAAGAGAGAAAGATTGAGCTGACAAGTATGTTAAGTAAAAGCAGCGGTTGTAATACAACAGGGGAGATTGATTCCCCCACCCAGATGTGCAAGGTGTGAAAAGAAGAGACATGTGACCAAAGATTTGAAACAGTTCGCTCTAAGTGTGATACCAGTTTACTAGTTTGAATACAGTAAGTTTGTTGTTCTAAGTTATCAGCGATCGGGAGAAAGTCAATGAAATATTTACCCTAGTTTTGGCACAATGACGGTCAGTACTAGAAAGCAGAGGTGCCCTGGCCAAATGGCATAGTTTTTCAGTTCATAAGTAAAGAAGTAAAGGTAAAATATGATGTGATTACAGGTAGATGCATCAGATAAGACTATTATTGTGAATAGTATGTGTAAGTAAGAAGTAATAAAGATAGAAATTTCCAGTTTCCATTGAGTATACGTAAACCGTGATGAAAGAGTTTTGAGAAGTTAGTGAGATTAATTGGTTAAATTAGTAGCAAGCCCAAGTACACAGTGATCAGAGAACAGTATGAGTTCAGACCCTAAGTGGGGAAGAACTGGTGAGCAAAAATAACAGTAAAAGAGTAGGCATTCTAGTTTCTTGTTAGTAGAAATGAGAAAGTATCCGGGGCATAAATGTATAGTGTTTTAGCTTATGTGAAATAAGATAGCATAAAAAGAAAGTTACAAAAGATTTAAGAGATATCGGTGGTTGTGATTACACAGATGATTTACCAGAAATTCCACCGGCTTGATAAGTGGAATTCAGAAGTAATGTAGTATATGGAACGAGATCAGAAAAGTTATGGAACGAGATCAGAAAAGTTAAGGCCCCGTACAGATTGGCCCGCTAGAAATGTAAGAGTTGATAAGTCAACTGCAAGAACTGACAGATAGAGGTTTCATTTGGCTTAGTAGTTTACCGTAGGGGCGCATTACAGATTCTAAGAAACCAAGACGAGTTAGTTGATCAGTTTAAGGATATGTTATGATGTTCAAAGATAGATCTGCGGTCAGAGTACCATTAGCTAAATATTAGAAAAGAGAATATGATCAGACTAGTGTTACCCCTGCGTGAGTAGCAAATAGGGATGCAAAGTTGAACTGGGAAGGTGAGCAGTAGAAAGTATATGATACTTTGAAACATAAGTTGTGTGATGCTTCAGTGAATATGTTTATAGATGAATGAGAGACGGGGTAGTTGTTGTGATACGTTATACAGAGTAGTAAAGCCATTACTTATGTTTTTCCTCAGATAGATGTGAATAAAAGTAGTTACCTTCCCATTATTTAGAATTGAAATGCAAGAGTCTGAACAGGCGTCAGAGATGGTGATAAGAGCTTTTAAAGGATTAGTAGAGTGTGGTTTTAGACCACCCACATGAAGTTAATATAGTAGTAGATACTTTGAGCAGAAGGTCAGGCACCATACAGTTGTCCCGACCAGAATTCATGCTGTCTTAGGTGGTGCGATCTATTTTGGTGATAATCGGGAGTCCCGGCCCAAAATGCACTAGAGGGACTAAACATGCACGGTTCTCGTAACCGATGTCCCGCGGATCTAGGAGTCGTGTCCAGTTAGGATACGATTGGTATAGTTTTTACCTACCAGAAATAGCATTGTCCCGGTGGGAAGTGCCCAAACCTTGCATCGGGAAATGTGAAATATGGATCCTAGTCTAATAATTTTTGTTAAAAGGTAATAATTATTAGAAGATATAATCAATACTGAATCGGTTTTATCTTTTCCTTTTTCTGTAGATGTCTATTATATCTTTTATTCCGTTTTATTCACCAAGAGAGTCTCTAAGTCTCATCACCGGCAAGTGAAAGCTTTCAGGTCCAAACTTTGCTGTTTGGAAGTTGCATCTGAAAAATATTTTGGATGCACAGGGGAAGCTTCACATTATTGAGACATTGCCTCCAGAGCGACCAGGAGTAGATGCCCAGGATAGTGAGTATGACACTTACTATCAGTATCTGGATGATGAATCTGACGTTATGTCGATTCTCATTCTCACAGCATCATCCGAGTTTACGGATGATCTCCGTGAGAAGTCGTCTTATGAGGTTGTTCAAGGATTGGAGCAAAAGTTCAAGTCTAGTGAACGGATATGTCGTATGCTACTGATGAGGGAAATTCTTTCAGCCAAGATGAAAGAAAGTCAGCCTATTAGCGATCATCTCATTAATATGAGAAGGCTCTTGGATTGCTATGAGAGCTTGGGGTCAAAATCAAAACCACATGAGCTAGTTATGCTCTTGTTCGGTTCCTTGTCAGACTATTACCAGAAAAGAGTAATGTATGTTCTCGGTGATTTTGAGATAACTGTCGCAGGGTTGCACGAAATCCTCATGTGCATTAGCGACGAGTTGAACCCGAAGCAGCTAGAGTCACCAGTTGTGGACACTATGCTGGAGGATGACTGGCTGGAAGAACTTGGAGAAATTTGTTGCCCAGACTGTGGTAGCAAGGATTCATGCGAGCACTCACTCGACATAGATCAGCTGGACATTGGTTCGCCCAATGATACAGGTATCTTTATGATAGATTGTCTTGTTACTTCTTATGAATCATGGGTATTGGATACCGGATGTGGTCATCACATATGCAATCATTTGCAGGGATTCAAGAGAAGTAAGAAGCTGAGACAAGGAGATATGGACCTGCGGGTAGGCGAAGGCTCCATGGTTGGTGCCGAAGCTGTAGGGATATATTGTCTTAGTTTGCCCTCGGGCATGGTCTTAGAACTAGAACCTTGTTATTATGTTCCTAGACTAATTAAAAATGTTATCTCGTTCAATTTGCTGATAGACTGTGGTTTTGCTTATGTTTTTAATGAAAAAGTTATTTCATGTTTTAGAAACAATGTTTTCTTTTTCAAAGCCACTCCAGAAAACGGTCTATATACGCTAAATTTAGATAACAATGACATCTATCATATAAGTAAGAGATCCAAGAGTAACTTGAATCAAACTTACCTCTGGCATTGTCGTTTAGGACACATAAACGAGAAACGCATAGAGAAGCTCCGAGATAACTGAATTCTATAACCATTTGACTTGGAGTCATATGATATTTGCGAATCTTGTTTGTCTGGTAAAATGACAAAGCAGCCTTTCAACAGTGAGAATGAAAGGGCCAGCGAGTTATTAGGGATTATACACACAGATGTGTGCGGACCCTTTACTCCAGAAGCTAGAGGAGGATACCGGTATTTCATAACCTTTACTGATGACTTCAGTAGGTTCGGTTATGTTTACCTCATGAGACTTAAATCTGAAAGTTTTGACAAGTTCAAACAGTTTCAGAATGAGGTACAAAATCAGCTGGACAAGAAGATAAAGTCGCTTCGGTCGGATCGAGGTGGCGAATATCTGAGTCAGGAATTCAACGATCATTTGAAGGAATGTGGGATTGTTTCACAACTCACACCTCCGTATACACCTCAGATGAATGGTGTATTAGAAAGGAGGAATCGTACACTGCTTGACATGGTACGATCAATGATGAGTCGAAGTTCACTACCATTGTCGTTTTGGGGACACGCACTTGAGACAGCAGCGTTCATGCTGAACCGGGTTCCAACCAAATCGGTTGAAAAGACACCGTTCGAGATATGGACGGGGAAAAAGCCCAAAATGTCTTTTCTAAAGGTTTGGGGATGTGAGGTGTATGTTAAGAGAACATTCACGGATAAACTCAATCCCAAATCAGATAAGTGTATCTTCGTGGGCTATCCCAAGGAAACCATGGGATACTATTTCTACAACCCAGATGAGAACAAAGTTTTTGTTGCTCGTAAAGGGGTATTCTTGGAGGAGAAGTTTCTAAACTCAGAGACTCCAAGAAAAGAAATAGAGCTTCAAGAAATTGAAGAGGAGGAGATTAAACCATCACCGATAGTTGAACCTGTAGTTCAACAGAGAATTGTTGAACCTCAACCCGAGTCTGTGGTTGAGGAAGAGGTGCAAACACAAGACCTTCGCAGGTCTAGTAGGCCTCGTATTGAGCCAGATAGGTATCTGGGATTCCTAGTTGCTCAAGACGAAAGGGATCTGTTAGAACCCACTACCTACCAAGACGTTGCCTCAGGTTTGGAATCTGAGAAATGACTAGAAGCCATGAAGGCAGAGATGCAATCCATGTATGACAACCAAGTTTGGGAGTTAGTGGATTTTCCTCAACACAGTAAAGCGACAGACATGGATGGAAAGGTACATACTTTTAAAGCAAGGCTAGTGGCAAAAGGTTTCACGCAAACTCATGGCGTTGACTATGATGAAACTTTTTCCCCAGTGGCAATGCTTAAGACTATTAGGATTCTAATGGCCATATCAGCATATTTTGAGTATGAGATATGGCAGATGGATGTCAAAACCGCTTTCCTTAATGGGAAACTGACAGAGGATGTATATATGATACAACCGGATGGTTTTGCAGATCCAAAGAACCCTAATAAAGTATGCAAGTTGCTTAAATCCATTTATGGACTAAAGCAAGCATCTAGGAGCTGGAACTTACACTTTGATGAGCGCATCAAAGAGTTTGGTTTTACCAAAAGTGAGTTCGAGTCATGTGTTTACACCAAATTCAGTGGGAGCGCGGTAACCTTCCTAGTCTTGTATGTAGATGACATACTGTTAATAGGAAACAATATACCAGTATTACGAGTAAAATCCTGGTTAGGTAAATGTTTCCAGATGAAAGACTTGGGAGAAGCTGCTTATATACCGGGTATAAAGATCTATAGGAATAGATCTAAGCGGCTTATCGGACTTAGTCAAAGTACTTATATTGACAAAGTCGTGAAAAGATTCAAGATGAATGGATCCAAGAAAGGATTTATTCCTATGCAATCTGGCGCAATTTTGAGCAAGGCTCAGTGTCCTGTGTTTAGTCAAGATCAGGACAAGATGAAATTGATACCATATGCCTCTGCAAGTTGCAGATCCAAAGAACCCTAATAAAGTATGCAATTTGCTTAAATCCATTTATGGACTAAAGCAAGCATCTAGGAGTTGGAACTTACACTTTGATGAGCGCATCAAAGAGTTTGGTGTTACCAAAAGTGAGTTCGAGTCGTGTGTTTACACCAAATTCAGTGGGAGCGCGGTAACCTTCCTAGTCTTGTATGTAGACGACATACTGTTAATAGGAACCAATATACCAGTATTACAAGGAGTAAAATCCTGGTTAGGTAAATGTTTCCAGATGAAAGACTTGGGAGAAGCTGCTTATATACTGGGTATAAAGATCTATAGGAATAGATCTAAGCGGCTTATCGGACTTAGTCAAAGTACTTATATTGACAAAGTCGTGAAAAGATTCAAGATGAATGGATCCAAGAAATGATTTATTCCTATGCAATCTGGCGCGATTTTGAGCAAGGCTCAGTGTCCTGTGTCTAGTCAAGATCAGGACAAGATGAAATTGATACCATATGCCTCTGCAAGTTGCAGATCCAAAGAACCCTAATAAAGTATGCAATTTGCTTAAATCCATTTATGGACTAAAGCAAGCATCTAGGAGCTGGAACTTACACTTTGATGAGCGCATCAAAGAGTTTGGTGTTACCAAAAGTGAGTTCGAGTCGTGTGTTTACACCAAATTCAGTGGGAGCGCGGTAACCTTCCTAGTCTTGTATGTAGACGACATACTGTTAATAGGAAACAATATACCAGTATTACAAGGAGTAAAATCCTGGTTAGGTAAATGTTTCCAGATGAAAGACTTGGGAGAAGCTGCTTATATACTGGGTATAAAGATCTATAGGAATAGATCTAAGCGGCTTATCGGACTTAGTCAAAGTACTTATATTGACAAAGTCGTGAAAAGATTCAAGATGAATGGATCCAAGAAAGGATTTATTCCTATGCAATCTGGCGCGATTTTGAGCAAGGCTTAGTGTCCTGTGTCTAGTCAAAATCAAGACAAGATGAAATTGATACCATATGCCTCTGCAGTTGGTTCGATTATGTATGCCATGCTATGTACTAGACCCGATGTTGCCTATTCTATCAGTGTCACGAGTAGATATCAGCAAAATCCTGGTGAAGCTTATTGGGTGGCCGTCAAGAATATTCTCAAGTATCTGAGAAGGACGAAAGTCATATTCCTAGTATATGGAGGTTCGATGGATGAGCTCAGTATAACTGGTTACACTGATGCTAGTTTCCAGACCGACAGAGACGACTTCAGGTCGCAGTCAGGTTTTGTCTTTACCCTAAACGGAGGAGCCATATCTTGGAAGTGTTAGAAGCAAGATACAATAGCATATTCTACTACAGAGGCAGAGTATATTGCGGCAAGTGATGCGGCAAAGGAAGCTGTCTGGCTGAAGAATTTTATCTCGGATCTTAGAGTTGTTGCCAGTATCTCTAGACCGATCGATATATTCTGTGACAACTCAGGGGCTGTAGCGCAAGCTAAAGAGCCTAGAGATCATCAGCGGACAAGGGACGTACTCAGGAAATATCACCTCATCCGAGAGATCATTGGAAGAGATGATATTAGATTACAAAAGATACCGACGGATGACAACGTTGCTGACCCGTTGACGAAGCCGCTAGCTAGGGCTAAGCATGAGAGGCATGCGAGTTCTATAGGAATGCAGTACTTGGAACATAGCAGCTAGTTCGTGTTTTTTGATTATTACTATGGATGTAACTTGAAACCTTTTATTATGTATTTACATTTCATGGGATTGAAATAGGAGGTATTTGCATAATGTTTCGTAGTTATCCATTTTTAGCATGTTTAACCTATCCTTGACAAGTCAAGTTATGAATTGTCTAAATGCCCGTAGCTACTTAATGTAGTGGGAGCTACATTAGGGAGGTAACGCTATTATGAATATTTGATGATTTATTTAGGTATGAGTAAAAGCACTAGGTTGTGACCAAATATTCATAGATATTTATCAGGGGATAAATATTGGGGTGATCCGCATCGAGTTAATTCATGGAGCGTTAACATAAGTAAACTTGATAGGTTGTCCTTAGACCTGAGATATTTGGTTTGGGGCGTGGTAACTTCTGTACTTTAGCATGTTCTAACGTCACGCCGTAACACGGTGATCATAAGGGGCTTGTCTAGGTGCAGCGGAAGCCATGTGCTCAAATTGCAAATAGTCAAGATGGGATTTGCACCTCTTTTTAGGAGAGATATTTTTTGAGCTCCTCGACGATTAAGACTACTGAAAATGTATGGCCGCGCTCGGTTAGAATGATAGTTATTCATTCGGGAAAACCGTAACTGCAGAGTGTCGAAATCAGAGTCGAGAAAATCTGAGTATTAGATGAGATCCCTGCTCCATGTCAAATACTCACATTACGAAATATCGCGATGCAAAAGGAAAAGCCTAGATAATCCAAGGCGTGGATTATGTCTCTAGATATAAGAGATCTCATAGTCTGGTAAACCTAAGCGTCTGGCTAGGGACCTCCTTAGGCCAACGATGTACAAGAAGTGTTACTTATCTTGCACAAGTGGGAGTCTGTTAGATTATGTGCAGAGATAGATAAAATGTACCATCGTGTCCAATACTATGTGACACTAAAGGATCACACCGCTGCACACCCAATTAGAACCTTTTGGATTATAACCTTTTGTGTGGAAAAGAATAATTAATTAGTTAATTAATTATTGAGAAAGAGAAAAATAATAAAAGTTATTTATTATTTAAAAGGAGAAGTTAATATTTAGTTTAAATATTAACAGGACCAATTAATTAATAGTTATTAATTAATTAGAAAGGTCGAGGGTATATTCTGTAATTGATTAATAGTTTAATTAAAGCTGGGCTTTAATTAAACGGGCCTGGCCTAATAAGGATTAATATATATTCTTGTTTAAGCCTCATTAATCAATAAGCTAATCACATAACAAAAACCCTAAAGGCTCTCCTCTCTCTCTCTCTCTCTCTCTCTTCTCTCTTTCTCGGCGGCGGCGCAAAGGAGAAACCGAACCACCGAGGGCGGTGGCCGGCGGCGACGCGGAAACACATACACACATGCGGGTCTCGATTTTGATCCAAGGTTTAATCCTTAGGCGGTCTAGCAGCCAGTTCGAGGTGGTGCAGTAGCGGTGGATAACCTGCAGCTGTCTAGGGGCATAAAGAAAGTTTTGGTTTTACAACAAAGGTTTAACTTTCTAACCCTCTTCCTATTTTAGTTTCTGTACAAGTTAGATGAGATCACTGGAGGGGGTTTTATTCCGCTGTACATTTGATAATATGTTTTTATACCCTACAAAACCCTTCATTGATAACCTTGGATGTAATCATACTTTTCTTTTAATAAGTATATAAGAAGATTTGACGAATGAATTTGAAAACATCAAAAAAAATATTAATTCAAAACATTTGGTCTTATATGTAATATAATATATATATATATAGCCAAAAGTTCAAACGAGAATTATTTTTCGTATGTGAACTGCTAGAACTGTTTTTAACGCCATTAATAACTCATTAATAGGGGTACTTTGGGAATTTGTATATTTGCCCATCCGTGAATCTCGTTTGCACCATCCCCTGTGTGTGTGTGTGTGTGTGGACAGGCGACACATGAAAACCCTATTTTTGACGACGGTGGTAGGCAAGCAAGAAACCCTAGTTTTTGACATGACGGCGGCATGCGACGCAAGAAACCCTAGTTTTGGCATGACTGAGGCAGTGGTGGTTTGAAGAGGAGACGATGGCGGTGGTGGTCTTGAAGGCCAAGGCGGCGGTGTTGGTTTGAAGAGGAGACAGTGGTGGTGGTGGTCTTGAAGCCGAAGGCAGGCGGTGTTGGTTTGAAGAGGAAACAGTTGAAGGGTCAAGCAAGTAAGCTATGGTGGTGGTGGTCTTGAAGGCCAAACCGGCGGTGGTGAGTTGAAGGTTTGGTTGAGCAGGTGAGCTGTGGTGGTGTTTAAAATTTGAAGGGTTTGTTTGAGCATGTGAATTTGAAGGTTAGGTTCGCTCAAGTGGGTTTGAAGATCTTGAAGGTTTGTACAGATCTTTAAAGAACATTCATACATATGAATATAAAAATCAAAAAGTAAAAAGTAAATAAAGTCAACCGGTTGTTAACCTGTTTTATAGATCATTTGTGTATAATGGAAGAAAAAAATGGGTTTGTTGTATTTTTTTTTTGTTAAATTTTAAAGTTTGTTGTATATATTGGTAGTTTAGTAAAAGGTCGTTGTATTTTGGAGCAGTTTGCTCATAAAAATATTTCTATAAATAAGGATGATAATGTTATAGTCATTTTCTTTTTATTAGTATATTAGATGAGGATTGATCTTACATTCTGGCCACTTATTTCACTGAGGTTTTACAGGTTATTGGTATCGAGTATACTATATGTTCCTCTAAATTCTCGTAGTAAACAAAATGTGTAGATTCATTAATACGATTAGATGGTGTGCACTACTTGTGGGTCTCTATTTATTTATTTTTCTTTTTGTTTTGTTAATTATTTTGATTTTATTGCAAGCAAGAAAATTTGAAAGGCTTAAAAACATTTTTTAGAAGAATTATTTTGGTGAAAAGATTAAAAAATTAGTTGGGTTTAATTAGGATGATAAAGAGAAGCTCTCTAGACAGGCGATTTGAATTGGGGACCAAACAAAAAGTTATGAAACAAAAATACAAGATTTGGTATATAATCAATTTGTAAATTAAAAAAAAGAAAGAAAAATAGCAACATGTAAAGAACATAACAGCCATGGTCACATGGTCATTGGTCAAGGAGTCAACCAAAGAGAATGGTAGGGCATAGTATGACCATGCTAAATTAGATATTACATATGGGAATTTGATTACCAACGTAAGAAAAACGTATAACCCGTAGAAAAAGCTACATTAATATATAGTCTCTAAATTTATTTGTTAATTTTTTTATTTTTGTTTAAAGAGAAATAATTTGTTTGTTAATCTATAACTGATACTTCATCTATTAAAACGTACTATGGTGTGTTAGGGACCACTTCATAAGTTCATATATGAAAAATGATATTTTGTAAAAAAAATTGGCGTATCTTCTTACTTTTTTCTTTTACTTACCATCTTACTAACAAGATCAACATATATATCAAATTAATGACGGAGATGCGAAAAGCAAATTTATAGGGTCAAGTTATCATCTGTAATGAATAGGTGAATAAAGTAAAAGAATATATATATATTTTTTTCACAAAAACAAATGTGAGTTTGTTTTTAAAAAATCACGTTCACATGAGAAAAATGTATAATCACTTTTAAAAAAAGAAACAATACAAGCTGTTAAAAAAAGGAAACAATACAAACACATCTCAAAGTTTTAAAAAGAGTTAATTGTACAAATCGTCCTTAAACTTAGGCAAAACTGTCATTTTGTTCCTTTAACTTCAAAAGTAGTGTGGTTGGTCCTTTGTGAATCAATTTATAGTCAAAACATTCCTTTCTAACGTTGACCGTCACACCACCACCCTCTAGTTAGCTTCACCGCAGTCTCTTTCTCTCTCATGTACAGCCAACAACAACCGTAATATATACCAACCACAACCGCCAACCACTACCGTAAAACCTATCTACCCACCACCACCTCCTCCTCCACTGCCAACCGCCACCGTAGAAAATCCAAGCTGCCGCCACCCAACGGCCACCATGGAAAACCCTACAAAACCTTACCACCACCGTCCTCGATTATAGAAAGCCTAGAAAACCCTAGCCGCCGCCACCCACCGGCCACCGTAGAAAACCCTAGAAAACTCGCCACCACCGTCCTCGATCTAAAAACACTTGCTTCTTCTTCAAGATCTAAAAATCACCTTCAACATCACCTGCTTCTTCTTCAAGATCTAAAAACACTTGTGTTCAACCACCACAGCTACCAAGATCCTTTCTTGAAAATCAGAAAACCTTAATCGTGTGTGTGTTTTCTTTGTTTGAAAGAGTGTGTGTGTGTGTGTGTGTTTAGATCTTAAAGTTACCGGTACCGATTTTACACAATACCGAATTTGATTTAAAGACGGTACCGAATACCATACCGAGTATTCATATATGGTACCGGTACCAGTACCGAGTACTTATTTTACTTAGTTGGTTCGGTACTAGTCCTGAATACTGAGAATACCGAGTCCCGAATACCGATTTAGAAATATTTCAAGTACCGAGTACCGGACCGAAAACTCTAATTCGGTACCGGTACGATTTGGTACTTCCGGTATGCATGCTCACCTCTATTTGAATCTGGTCTGTGAAGGTGTGTGACGGAGAGAGAGAGATAATGAGGTGAGAGAGAGGGATGGTGGTGTGACGTGGAGAGGCGTGTAAGTGGAGAGGCGTGTCAGAGTGTTGTTATCATTAATATCTAATTTAATATATATGATAAATAAATAATAGATTAAATCAATAAAAGTTAAAAAGAAAGGAATAAAATTTTACCTTGATTTAACGGACTTGACTAACGTCTACCGTTAGAAAGGATCAAATTGGCTAAATGATTTATTAAAGACTATCATCACTTTTAAACTTAAAGGACTAAAATGTCAGTTTTGCCTAAGTTAAAGGACAATTTGAACAGTTAACTCTTTTAAAAATCAATTCTAAGACCACTCGTATAGCCAAGCTCGAAGAGTATCAGGTTGCCTTTGGGTAGCTCGGATTACTTCAAAAACATCACTACCACTACCCATTGGGTTCCTCTTTCGGTTCCACCCACCCGAGCCAACCAAAAGCATTTTTTTTATGTGTGTTACAACGGATAGATAAATGTTCTTTCATGTCCCATCAAGAAAACTAGGGAGAGAATCTTAAGAACCAAGTGTATACAGAAACAAGTAAATCATGGACTCAATCAATTGATTCATGCATCAAGCATGATGAGTAAGCCAAAAAGTTCTACAATTTACCTTTCCAAAGATAAATGTAAAAACTAATACAATAAAATCTTACATGTTTTCATTAGAAAATAAAGTTAATGACCGTGTTCACTTTTAGAAAATCTTTTATTTTTTAAAATCTTTTTTAAGAAAATTAAAAATTAAAAAACATGCTTGCTTACATATATTTTCAAGATATCATGGAGGACTTGCTTCCCAAGCTTCAGAAAATTTCAGCCATTTGGATGGAAAGTACAAAACCTAATCTACGGGTTAACTGGAAAATTTTGCATATATGACCTTTTGATTTGTCAAGGTAATGTTCTTGTTTCTATTTTTTTTTTCATCGACGTATTCTTCGAATTTACTTTCGGTGTATTGTTTGATTTGTTTGGAGACTCGATAACATATTATAGCAGTTTTATATCGACATGTTTAATTTTCAGCTTTAGTTTTTTTATCAACGTATTTTTAAGCTTCACTTTAGATGTATTTTGTGATTTGTTTCATCTTTCAAAACTTGGAGACTCATAATAACATACCATAGCCATTCAAAATAAATTCAATTTTTTAAATATATTCCAACTTCCAGAATACTATGCAAAAACAAAAACATATAAGATATTTAAGCGTTAATTTTACATAATTATTTTTTATGATATATATAAACCGGAGGTATTTTGGAAATTGCTCAAGTAGAGGTAGATTGTCTAAATACTACCTTCTGTATACATGTTAAAACAGGATTAATTAATGTTGTTTGTTACATTCCAACTTCAAGAATACTATACAAAAACTTGAATTCATACTTGTGACTTATGACTTATCCATGGACCATCTTGGGGATGCATTTTCCATTGCACAATCTTGGGTACGTTTTGAAATAGTCATTCAATTTCAAGGAAGAGAAGTTTGATCAGGGTCGTCTCAATATTTTAGAGGTTTGGGGTAAAGTTAAATGACCCTTAAACTACTGAACTAAATAAAAATGTTCCTGTAACAAACTTACAATTGTATGTACCTAATTAAGTGCAACAATAGACAAAAACATACAACTAACAACCAAATAAGTGATTCTTTTGAAACATGATTTAAAAAATAGCATACTAATATGCAAATATAAATTAACCAATTACAAACTTAGTAAATCTAATAAACATGGATTTCAACAATTAAAATCTAATAACAAAGCAAACTAATAAACAAGCTAATATGCAAACACTAATTAGTTACCACATATATAACTAATTAACCAATTACCAACTAAGCAACCAATATGTAAATACCAATTAAAGAATTATCTACGGACCAGTAAACAAAGTATTATGCATATAACCAAGAGTTAATTACACGGATGGTCCGTGTGGGTAGTCTATAATTACTGGTTTAGTCATTTAAGTAGAAAAATTACACCAATGGTCCCTACTGTACGAGTTTTGTTATGCCATTGGTCCTTTTACTAACTGTCCATTAACTTCTACCGTTAGTTGACTTTTCCAAGGGGTAATTTGGTCACTAGTGCAAATTTTGAGACCGATCTTGCTATATTTTTTTGAAAACGAAAAGGTGTTAAATTACGAAAAATATACCAAATAAATGACAAAATTATGTTTTTTAATTTGAGACCGAACTTGCTATATTTTTTTTGAAGAAAAAGTCGCGTTTTCTAGGTTTTTTTCCAGTACAACTCGACATGTGCACTAGTGCAAATTTTTACACAAGTGCAAATTTTGCACATGTGCATATCTACATCTGTGCTGAAAACATTAGGTAAATCTGTGCATATGTACATGTGTAAAATTTGCACTAGTGCACATTCAAGCTCTACTGAAAAAAAACCCCATCAAACACAACAAAAAATGATAAAATTTACTAAGGACATATATGTATATGTAAGAGGGGAAAATGGTAATTTCATGGAAGCTCGATTAGGCTCGCGAGCCTGACGAGCTGAGTATTAGGGAACTTGAGCTCTAGCTCGACTTGATTCACAACGAGTCGATTCCAAGTATTTTCTAAGTCGGTCTCGAGTTGCTTATGGGTGTTGTGCGTATTGTATATGTTATATTAATCCATGATGAAATTATTTTTGTCTATTTCCTATGAGTAAATAATAATATATTAATGTAACACCACTTTTTTCAAGAAGAGCTTTAATTACATAAACTAGCAATTAGTGCTCAAAAGAGATCAGAGTTTAACAAAATAAGTGACTATTTACATCCACGCTAATTGTTTAACGAAAGTAGTGTTAATGTTTCGACAAAAGACTCTGAGCTATCCAACCAACTACACTGTTGGGGCCTTCCCTTTGCTACTACCAAGTACACCTGCATGCACAAAATACTGAACGTAAGCTAACGCTTAGTGAGTGTACTACTGAACAGATAAATGTAAAACATGAGTAACTCTTCTCAGGATGTTCTACATCCCAGCTGTCAACCTGCAAAACCATACACACTGTTAACTTATCCCAGGGTATGGCTGCACACGTGCGACACCAATCCCCTGAGATATTCCTTTGGGTATAAGGAGCTCAATATACCCATGTCACTATCCGAAGGGTTTTGTAGGGTATAAAAACATGCACAACGGAATAAAACCCCCTCTAGTGATCTCATCTAACTCGTACAAGAACTTAGAAGAAGAAGAGGATTAAAAAGTTATACCTTGATGAAAACCAAAACTTTTCTTTAAACCTCTAGACATCTGCATGTTATCCACCGCTACTGCACCACCTTGAACTGGCTGCTAGACCGCCTAAGGATTAAACCTTGGATCAAAACGTGACCCGCGATGTGTGTGTGTATCGCTGCCGCCAACCACCGTGCTCGGTGGTTCGGTGTTGCCTTTGCGCCACCGCCGAAAACCCCAAGAGAGGGAGAGAGGGCCGGCCGCCGAGAGAGAGAGAGAGAGGGATTAGGGTAATCTTTTTCTCCTTTTTATTTAACTTGTAATTAGATTAAAGGCTAAATAAGGTTTATATAATAAACCCTTATTAGGCCTAAACCCGTTTAATTAAAGCCCAGCTTTAATTAAACTATTAATCAATTACAGAAAATACCCTCGACCTTTCTAATTAATTAATAACTATTAACTAATTGGCCCCGTTAATATTTAAACTAAATATTAACTTCTTCTCTTTAAATAATAAATAACTTTTATTATTTTTCTCTTTCTCAATAATTAATTAAACTATTAATTATTGTGATACACAAACAGGTAAAATCCAAAAGGTTCTAATTGGGTGTGTAGCAGTGTGATCCTTTAGTGTCACATAGTATTGGACACGATGATATATGTTATCTATCTCTGCACATAATCCAACAGACTCCCACTTGTGCAAGATAAGTAACACTCCTTGTACATCGTTGGCCTAAGGAGGTCCCTAGCCAGACGCTTAGGTTAACCAGACTATGAGATCTCTTATATCTAGAGACATAATCCACGCCTTGGATGGGATTTTCCTTTTGCATCGCGATATTCCGTAATGTGAGTATTTGACATGGAGCAGGGATCTTATTAAATACTCAGATTTTCTCGACTCTGATTTCGACACTCTGCAGTTACGGTTTACCGAATGAAAAACTACCATTCTAACCGAGCGCGGCCACGCATTTTCAGTAGTCTTAATCGTCGAGTAGCTCAGAAAATATCTCTCCTAAAAAGGAGGTGCAAATCCCATCTTGACTATTTGCAATTTGAGCACATGGCTTCCGTTGCACCTAGACATGCCCCTTATAATCACCCTGTTACGGCGTGATGTTAGAACACGCTAAAGTACAGAAGTTATCACGCCCCAAACCAAATATCTCAGGTCTAAGAACAACCTATCAAGTTTACTTATGTTAACGCTCCATGAAGTAAACTCGATGCGGATCACCCCAATATTTATCCCCTGATAAATATCTATGAATATTTGGTCACATAATAGCGTTACCTCCCTAATGTAGCTCCCACTACATTAAGTAGCTACGGGCATTTAGAAAATTCATCACTTGACTTGTCATGGATAGGTTAAACATGCTAAAAATAGACAACTAGAAACAATTATGTAAAAACCTCCTATTTCAATCCCATGAAATATAATTACATAATAAAAGAGTTTCAAGCTACATCTATAGTAATAATCAAAACTAGCTGCTATGTTCTAAGTACTGCATTCCTATAGAACTCGCATGCTTCTCATGCTTAGCCCTAGCTAGTGGATTCGTCAACGGGTCAGCAACGTTGTCGCCCGTCGGTATCTTTTGCAATCTAATATCATCTCTTCCAATGATCTCTCGGATGAGGTGATATTTCCTGAGTACGTGCCTAGTCCGCTGATGATCTCTAGGCTCTTTAGCTTGCGCCACAGCCCCTGAGTTGTCACAGAATATATCAATCGGTCTAGAGATACTGGCAACAACTCTAAGATCCGAGATAAAATTCTTCAGCCAGACAGCTTCCTTTGCCGCATCACTTGCCACAATATACTCTGCCTCTGTAGTAGAGTCTACTATTGTATCTTTCTTCTGACTTTTCCAAGATATGGCTCCTCCGTTTAGGGTAAAGATAAATCCTGACTGCGACCTGAAGTCGTCCCTGTCGGTCTGGAAACTAGCATCAGTGTAACCAGTTACACTGAGCTCATCCATGAAACCTCCATATAATAGGAATATGTCTTTCGTCCTTCTCAGATACTTGAGAATATTCTTGACGGCTACCCAATGAGCTTCACCAGGATTTTGCTAATATCTACTCGTGACACTGATAGAATAGGCAACATCGGGTATAGTACATAGCATGGCATACATGATTGAACCAACTGCCGAGGCATATGGTATCAATTTTATCTTGTCCTGATCTTGACTAGACACAGGACACTGAGCCTTGCTCAAAATCGCGCTAGATTGCATATGAATAAATCCTTTCTTGGATTCATCCATCTTGAATCTTTTGACGACTTTGTCAATATAAGTACTTTGACTAAGTCCGATAAGCCGCTTAGATCTATTCCTATAGATCCTTATACCCAGTATATAAGCAGCTTCTCCCAAGTCTTTCATCTGGAAACATTTACCTAACCAGGATTTTACTCCTTGTAATACTGGTATATTGTTTTCTATTAACAGTATGTCATCTACATACCTAACCAGGATTTTACTCCTTGTAATACTGGTATATTTTTTCCCACTGAATTTAGTGTAAACACACGACTCGAACTCACTTTTGGTAAAACCAAACTCTTTGATACGCTCATCAAAGTGTAAGTTCCAGCTTCTAGTTTCTTACTTTAGTCCATAGATGGATTTAAGCAACTTGCATACTTTATTAGGGTTCTTTAGATCCGCAAAACCATCCGGCTGTGTCATATTGTAACGCCCCAAAGTTCGTAAGTTCCTAATTATGAGTTTATATCAAGTGATGTGTTAAGTATTAGACATGGTTAGCAAGTTGCCATTATGTGAATATGAGAAGTATGATCTTCTAATTACAAGTTAGAGGGCTTAAATTGCCAAGATCTGAAACTTAGAAGTGCAGGGGCTATTTCTGCCATATGTTGAAACTATTGGATTTATATGAGTCTGGTTTGACTCATTTGTGGTAAAACAATCAGGAGCCAAATTGCATTATACGACACACACATATCTTCACCATTTGCTGCTGAAATCGATCAAAGAGAGGAGATTATCATCTGAAATTGAGTTCCTAGTGATTCTATAGCAAGAGGTATGTGTTCTTGATGAATTAAATTGAGTTTTAGGTCAAGAAATGGATTCATAGGTTGAATCCTTGAGTTTATGTGTTAGTCTTTGATTTTTATATTGTTTGATGGTTCAAGAGATTTTGGTATGTGTTAATAGATGTTACTTGGTCAGAAAACAGGTATAGAATCGTCAATTGAGGGTAAAACCTCGAGTTACAGTTGCTGTCGTCAAACAGAGTAAGCTGGTCTGCTGTACCGACTGTTCCTACGGCCGCAGGGATTATTCCCTACGGGCGTAGGAAGGTTTTTGATGTGTTTCTAAAGTTTAGGCTCTTACGGCCGCAAGAAGTATGTCCTACGGGCGCAGGGTGAATCCCTACGGCCGTAGTTAAGAAAACTCCTGCGGGCGCAGGGAATATTCCCTACGGCCGTAGGGAGGGCTAGGATCAGGTCAAGCTATTTGTTGTTTAGTGTTCAGTTTAAGATGCCGCAGAGCGTTTAGAAGTTAATGTAGCACATGTTTATTGCTTGTAGGCAATAAGAGCTTGACGTTTCGGTGATAGGAGTATAATTGCTTAGCTGCTGCTAAGGTGAGTATACTTTCTTTAATCAGATTAGCATACGTACGTGCACTAAGTGAATAGTATATCAATTGTATGTATGATATGTGAAGTTAAAGGCTATTGTTAAGAGATTCAGTAGCACTATGTTATAGTATATGATATGATTAGTATGCATTTATGTACAAAGTGAACAGTATGATATAAGTGTTGTGATATGTGATAACATGTCATCTATGTATGATACGTGTTTAAGCTTGAGCTATGCTCATGATGTGCTATAGTACGAGAGCAGAGGGTATCTTGCTAAGAGTAGCTTTATACCAAGATCAGCGAGTATCTAATTACGAGTAATCGTAGTTAGATATTCGGAGAGAGAAGAAGGGTGTAATGAGCTCCTTATACCCAAGAACAGTGTCAGGGACTGACTACGCGTGAGGTGTGGTTATTTCCCGGGACCAGTTAACCATTTTATGGTTATGCAGATTACAGCTGGGTGTGAAAACATCCTGAGAAAGAGTTTACTCTTGCTTGGGTATATTGAGCTCCTTATACCCACAGATAAAGCGTCAGGGGCTTGGTTACGCGCGAGGTGTGATCATACCCCGGGACTACTTAACAGTTTGACTGTTTTGCAGGTTATAGCTGGGATGTGAGACATCCCGAGAAGAGATACTCATGCTATGTGTTTATTAGTCAGTAGTATGCTCACTAAGCGAAAGCTTACGTTTTAATATGTTGTGCATGCAGGTAACCAGATTCCAGCAAGGGTAAGGCCCCGGTGCTCCGCAGAGTTGGATAGCTCCCAACTTTTGAAAAGAGTACTTTTAACACTACTTTTTGTAAAACTGTTAGCATGAAAGTGTTGTAGCTAGTTTTCCGCAAACTCTGACGTTTTAGAATGCTATTCAGTAGTAATTAAATTTTTAAAAGCTATTTTAGAAAAGTGGTGTTACAATTTGGTATCAGAGCCAAGGTTTGAGGGATTTGGGCACACATGAGTGTGATGTCTGAACTTAAACCCTGGTTTTGAGGTAAAGTGGAGCTATCCCTGGGGCGGTTACCTTGGTGAGCATACAGTAGTAAGAAGTTATGAACTGTTATCTGTTTTACAGTTTGAGCATGAGTAGTAATGTTTTTACATTTGTAGTTAACTTGCAATACGTGACCTAAGCTTGTGAATCGGGGTATTCTATGACGGTACCAAGAACAGTTGTGTATAATATGTCCCTTACGACGCCTGGCCAGTATGTGTAAAGAACATATGGTATGCAGTTGAGCTTGAGATTGTTATGGCAGTGTCTTGTGAATCAAGTGATGGGTAATATGTGATTGTATATAGTATGTGAAGAAGACAAGAATTGAATATGAGATAGATGTAGTATTTATAATATTACATACCTTGTTATGAGAAATAAAGAAAGAAGTTATTGTATAGTATGCTAAAGATATATGATTATAAGAAATGAGTATGTGAAAAGAGTTAGCATGTGTTAGTAGTCTGAGGCTAGTATACCTCGGGAGACCACAGATACTTATGTTTTAGATGCAAGTTATATTTAAATTAATAAACTTATGAGTAACCCTGTAGAGGGAGTTGTTACAGAAGAGTTTGCAAGATTGAGAATGTGATTCAGTAAAAGAGATAGTAGTATTAAAGTTGAGTAAAGTCCTATAAGCATGCGTTTAAGATAATATCAACCCAGTGGTTGATCAAGTTACAGAAATAATGAAAGTCTTGTGATAACAACACGTGGATGTAGCCATATAAGCTATGATTAAGGCACCAGTAAGACTTCAGAGTGCAAGCCACCTGTCTTCGAAGGGGGTTACAGATTCGATTATGAGCAGTTGACGGTTAGTAGAGACAGAAAGAGGTTTCCATCACTAGTATGTGTCCACCACAGAGAGAGAGCAATTATAAATGTTTATAATTTTATGAGTAGAACAGTGAAAGACGGGTGGACTTTCTTTAGCAATCCTAAAGGTTTTGATAAGGTATATTTTTATAACCTTATCTGTGGATTGTTTGTTAGAAACTATGTTGATCATGTAAGTTTTTCAAGATCCTAACCCTTTTGGGGTTTAGAGGGTTGTGTTCAATCCAGTTTCGCTTTTAGGATTGAACCAGTAGAATCAAACCCAGGATTGACCAGTTTCTGTCATATGGTGGTTTGGTCAGGTTCACAAAACCCTTCAGTGGTATCAGAGCCTCGGTTCTATGATCCATAGTTTCTAGTTTTTCTGTTACTAGATTTAAGGTTTGTTGTTTTTGGTCTTCTACTCACTCTTGGATTTTTAGAAAATCAAGAAGGTATCAAGAACAGTTTGTTTTTTCTTCCCAGGTTTAATCCTATTAATCAGAAAGTTCAAACAGTTAGTTTGAATGGTTAAAAGGTTTATGATTTTTGAATATAGGATAAGATTGATCAAGAATATTAAACAGTTTGTTTAATTAGTCAAACCTAGATAATCTAGTTAGGTGGTTTGTTTGATAATTGTATGATCTTCTTCATCTTGTTTCTTCTCCTCAAGTTTTCGAAAACCATAAGGTGATTAAAACAAGTTTTCTGTTTTTATCCGGATCATAAAATGTTTGTTTTTTAACCAGTTAGGTTTAAACCAGGTTTGAGTTTAAACGGTTAAAAATGATAAAACTTTTTATCTAAAACTTTATCTTAACCAGTAATTTCTGAACTTTTGTTTAAAAAGGTTGAAATCAAATTTTAGGATAATTAATTATTAATAAAACAAGTTTTGTTAATATTAATAATTAATAGTTTTTTGGTTTTTGAAATTAAATCCAGTTTTTAATCAGGATATTAAAACAGTAAGTTTTAATAGGATTAAAAGGATTTAAATATTTTTTATTAATCGGGAAACCGCGAACCGAAAGCATCACCGTGACCGTTAGCGGCACTAAAAGGGATTTAGCGGCGCTAAGAGGAGTTGTGACTAAAAAAAAGAACCAATAAGTCAAGTCTTGACTTGATTGGTAATTCATTATAATCTTTATGCTATGGTTTGTTGTAGTTTCATAAATGCTGGCTCCACTATTCAAATGCTTAAATAAACAAGTTTTGTTTATATGATTAGATAGTTTTTCTAATCCAACAAGCATTTAAGATTTTATGAAAAGTGAATGTTCAAATTCTTGAACATATGGAAATAATAGTCATTATTTCCTGGTAAAGTAGTTTTTTGATAAAACGTTTAAGAAAGTGTAAAAATGATTATAATAGTTATTATAATCAAGGGAGTTTTATACTAAATGTTTTAGGAAAAGAAATTTAAATTACCATTATGAGTGTTTCATACTTGTGATCATGGTAAGTTTAATGAAACCATTTTCCGTAATTGGAAAGATGGTTATATGGGAGATCTAAGTTTTTGGTTTCATAAAACAAATAAATTTCTTACAAAAACTAAAAGTTTAAAACAAGTGTTTGGAACACAAGTTTTTTTTTTAGGCATATTAGTCAAGGATTGACTAAGCCTAAAAGGATGTTTAAAGTAATGCACTTTTTCATAAAAGATAGTGGGAGCATCTGACTAATGTATTTATCAGAGTTAATAAAAGTTTGTTTTTAACCCGTGTGATAAATACAAGATTGAATTTTTAGAGTATGTAATTATCGGATGTTTTTAGAAGTTATCTAAAATAGTAAGTTCTTGAGAAAAGAACTAATCCAAGGAATGCATGACTTATTGAGAGGTACTCAATAAAGATATCATTGCAAGACTTGGAGTCAAGTTATGACTTGAAATTATATACGTTCTAAAATGTTCAGTGAGTCAGATTAATGATTGTTGGCTAATTAACGTTAGAAATGATAAAATAGGATGTTCTTTAACATTCCTAGTAGTGTTTTTAGATTAGTGTTGGCATACACAGATAATCTAATCTCAAAGTTTCTTACAAGTATATGTAAGGAGGTTTATCATTTCAAAAGGATAATAAAATCCAGTATATCTACAAATGTAATTAAAGTTTTAATTACAAGGAAATTATTTTGTAAAATCAGAAAATTTGGAGTTATTTCCAGTTTTCTCCAAGTTTGAGGAATTTTATAAAATAAGTAAGTCTAGAATTGTTCCTAGGTTGCAAGAATGATTTCTAGCAAAACCAAGAAGGAGTACTTCATGGTACTAGTCTTGTGTTTTAAGGTTTATGATCATATTATTTTTCTCTGTAATCTGTGATAAGTTACAATGCAAAATAGTAAGTAATTCAGATATACACCGTGAATCGAGTCAATGAAATGGTAGAAATTATGCGCCTTTATTCCAGGATGGAATATGGAAGGGTGTAGAAATTAGTTTCATTATTCTTCACAATTTTGTATGTTTTGGTTTATCCAGGAATAAACAAGATTTATTCAAAACATTATCCGTGACTACTTATCGTGGTGGGAACTATGATAGGGATATAAAGTCATCGTAATTTTGGGGTAGATTTGAGAGTATGTCGAATATAGCTGCAAAGGTTTTTGCGGACCAAAATTGACGGATATTCGTTAGGGTTACGAATATTGGATTGACCCACTGTGAAAAATACTTTGTGGATTCGTGTCAAAAGTATTTATCACATAAGTTATCCTTAAGCCTGAGGTATTTGGTTTGGGATGCGGAAACGGTTGTCTTCTTAGCGCGATCTAACGCCACGCCGTAACAGGGTGGTCATAAGGGGCGTGTCTAGATTCAGTGGGAGCCGTATTTCCAAATGCAAATATGCAAGATGGTAATTGCAACTTATTTTTAGAAGAGATATTTCCGGGCCCCTTGATTGATTAGAGAAACTGGTAAGTGCATGGCCGTGCCCAAACGAACTGATCTGTTCTTTGTCGTTTATCACACAGTTTTGAAATCAAGTATGTCATGAACAAAAATTTTTGCGTCTCTGAGTTGACCTTTTTCCATGCTCATGCTCAAAATTGAAATTTCGCGCTGCAAGGGACAAACCTATATATATGCATGTTTGTATATATAAAAACGTACCCATTCATGAACAGGGAGTTTATGATAGTTTAGTTTATAAACAGTTAGTTTATAACAGGTTACTTCTAAGCAGGTTGCTTATGAAGTTCTATCACAAGTTACTTTGGGGTATAAGAGTTCTTATAACCTGGTTACCCTAAGTGTCTGGCTAGGGACCTCCTTAGGTTAACAATGTGCAGTAACTATTACTTATCTTGCACAAGTAGGAGTCTGTTGGATTATGTGCAGAGATAATTAATGGGCATATTGTGTCCAATGTTATAAGAGACTAAAGGGTCACACTGCTACACACCCAATACGGAACAGTTAGATTTCACCATAAATCTGTGTGTAAATAATTAATCACTTAGATTAATTATTAAAGAGAAAAAGGAAATAATTAATCAGTTATATTAATTATTAAAGAGATAAACGAATAATTAATCAGTAGTATTAATTATCAAAAAGAGAGAAATAAATAATTAATCAGTTTGTATTAATTATTAAAAGGAATAAATAATAAATAGTTATTTATTATTTAAAGGGAATTAAATATTAAGTTTTAATATTTAACGGACCAGTTAATTAATAGTTAATTAATTAACTAGTAAATTTCAAGGGGTCAAAGTGAAGAGATTGAAAGTTTAATTAAAACCAGTGGGCTTTTAATTAAACAAGCTTAGGTCTATCTAATCCTTATATATATCCTTAAGCCTTAAGGATTAAGACATTAGTGACAAGGGATTAAACCTAGCCACCACAACTCTCTCTCCCTCCCTTCTCTCGTCGCACACTCTCTCTCGGCTCTCTCTTCTCTCTCGTTGAATCGAAGCAAGCAAAACACCAAGGGTGTTTTGCGATCTCAAAGTCGACGCAAGGTACTCACACACACACACACACACACACAAGAGGGTTTCACAATTTGAAGCTTTGGTGATCCAGGAGCGGTCTAGCAGCCAGTTCCAAGGAGGTGCAGTAGTGGTGAACTTTCTTTAGCAATCCTAAAGGTTTTGATCAGGTATATTTTTATAACCTTATCTGTGGATTGTTTGTTAGAAACTATGTTGATCATGAAAAATTTTCAAGATCCTAACCCTTTTGGGGTTTAGAGGGTTATGTTTAATCCAGTTCCGCTTTTAGGATTGAACCAGTAGAATCAAACCCAGGATTGACCAGTTTCTGTCATATGGTGGTTTGGTCAGGTTTACAAAACCCTTCAGATTAGACTTAGTTTAAAGAATTGTTATAGTGGCACTAGAAGATTGTGTAGACCAGATTACAGTTTAGTTTCAATATTGATGACAGATGATAGAGTTGGGGAATGATATCACCAAGAAGTTAGAAATGTGATGTTTTATTCAGAGTAAGTTAGTGCAGAGGTTATGTAAATACAATGCAATAGTTTGGTGTTAAGTGATGTGTATGAAGCTTGATGACAGTTACAAGTAATACAGTAGGCGAGATAAAAAGTCTTGCATAAGAGAAAGAATAATGGAGTGAGTAAGAGGAAGAATAGTAAATGAAGAGAGAAAGATTGAGCTGACAAGTATGTTAAGTAAAAGCAGCGGTTGTAATACAACAGGGGAGATTGATTCCCCCACCCAGATGTGCAAGGTGTGAAAAGAAGAGACATGTGACCAAAGATTTGAAACAGTTCGCTCTAAGTGTGATACCAGTTTACTAGTTTGAATACAGTAAGTTTGTTGTTCTAAGTTATCAGCGATCGGGAGAAAGTCAATGAAATATTTACCCTAGTTTTGGCACAATGACGGTCAGTACTAGAAAGCAGAGGTGCCCTGGCCAAATGGCATAGTTTTTCAGTTCATAAGTAAAGAAGTAAAGGTAAAATATGATGTGATTACAGGTAGATGCATCAGATAAGACTATTATTGTGAATAGTATGTGTAAGTAAGAAGTAATAAAGATAGAAATTTCCAGTTTCCATTGAGTATACGTAAACCGTGATGAAAGAGTTTTGAGAAGTTAGTGAGATTAATTGGTTAAATTAGTAGCAAGCCCAAGTACACAGTGATCAGAGAACAGTATGAGTTCAGACCCTAAGTGGGGAAGAACTGGTGAGCAAAAATAACAGTAAAAGAGTAGGCATTCTAGTTTCTTGTTAGTAGAAATGAGAAAGTATCCGGGGCATAAATGTATAGTGTTTTAGCTTATGTGAAATAAGATAGCATAAAAAGAAAGTTACAAAAGATTTAAGAGATATCGGTGGTTGTGATTACACAGATGATTTACCAGAAATTCCACCGGCTTGATAAGTGGAATTCAGAAGTAATGTAGTATATGGAACGAGATCAGAAAAGTTATGGAACGAGATCAGAAAAGTTAAGGCCCCGTACAGATTGGCCCGCTAGAAATGTAAGAGTTGATAAGTCAACTGCAAGAACTGACAGATAGAGGTTTCATTTGGCTTAGTAGTTTACCGTAGGGGCGCATTACAGATTCTAAGAAACCAAGACGAGTTAGTTGATCAGTTTAAGGATATGTTATGATGTTCAAAGATAGATCTGCGGTCAGAGTACCATTAGCTAAATATTAGAAAAGAGAATATGATCAGACTAGTGTTACCCCTGCGTGAGTAGCAAATAGGGATGCAAAGTTGAACTGGGAAGGTGAGCAGTAGAAAGTATATGATACTTTGAAACATAAGTTGTGTGATGCTTCAGTGAATATGTTTATAGATGAATGAGAGACGGGGTAGTTGTTGTGATACGTTATACAGAGTAGTAAAGCCATTACTTATGTTTTTCCTCAGATAGATGTGAATAAAAGTAGTTACCTTCCCATTATTTAGAATTGAAATGCAAGAGTCTGAACAGGCGTCAGAGATGGTGATAAGAGCTTTTAAAGGATTAGTAGAGTGTGGTTTTAGACCACCCACATGAAGTTAATATAGTAGTAGATACTTTGAGCAGAAGGTCAGGCACCATACAGTTGTCCCGACCAGAATTCATGCTGTCTTAGGTGGTGCGATCTATTTTGGTGATAATCGGGAGTCCCGGCCCAAAATGCACTAGAGGGACTAAACATGCACGGTTCTCGTAACCGATGTCCCGCGGATCTAGGAGTCGTGTCCAGTTAGGATACGATTGGTATAGTTTTTACCTACCAGAAATAGCATTGTCCCGGTGGGAAGTGCCCAAACCTTGCATCGGGAAATGTGAAATATGGATCCTAGTCTAATAATTTTTGTTAAAAGGTAATAATTATTAGAAGATATAATCAATACTGAATCGGTTTTATCTTTTCCTTTTTCTGTAGATGTCTATTATATCTTTTATTCCGTTTTATTCACCAAGAGAGTCTCTAAGTCTCATCACCGGCAAGTGAAAGCTTTCAGGTCCAAACTTTGCTGTTTGGAAGTTGCATCTGAAAAATATTTTGGATGCACAGGGGAAGCTTAACATTATTGAGACATTGCCTCCAGAGCGACCAGGAGTAGATGCCCAGGATAGTGAGTATGACACTTACTATCAGTATCTGGATGATGAATCTGACGTTATGTCGATTCTCATTCTCACAGCATCATCCGAGTTTACGGATGATCTCCGTGAGAAGTCGTCTTATGAGGTTGTTCAAGGATTGGAGCAAAAGTTCAAGTCTAGTGAACGGATATGTCGTATGCTACTGATGAGGGAAATTCTTTCAGCCAAGATGAAAGAAAGTCAGCCTATTAGCGATCATCTCATTAATATGAGAAGGCTCTTGGATTGCTATGAGAGCTTGGGGTCAAAATCAAAACCACATGAGCTAGTTATGCTCTTGTTCGGTTCCTTGTCAGACTATTACCAGAAAAGAGTAATGTATGTTCTCGGTGATTTTGAGATAACTGTCGCAGGGTTGCACGAAATCCTCATGTGCATTAGCGACGAGTTGAACCCGAAGCAGCTAGAGTCACCAGTTGTGGACACTATGCTGGAGGATGACTGGCTGGAAGAACTTGGAGAAATTTGTTGCCCAGACTGTGGTAGCAAGGATTCATGCGAGCACTCACTCGACATAGATCAGCTGGACATTGGTTCGCCCAATGATACAGGTATCTTTATGATAGATTGTCTTGTTACTTCTTATGAATCATGGGTATTGGATACCGGATGTGGTCATCACATATGCAATCATTTGCAGGGATTCAAGAGAAGTAAGAAGCTGAGACAAGGAGATATGGACCTGCGGGTAGGCGAAGGCTCCATGGTTGGTGCCGAAGCTGTAGGGATATATTGTCTTAGTTTGCCCTCGGGCATGGTCTTAGAACTAGAACCTTGTTATTATGTTCCTAGACTAATTAAAAATGTTATCTCGTTCAATTTGCTGATAGACTGTGGTTTTGCTTATGTTTTTAATGAAAAAGTTATTTCATGTTTTAGAAACAATGTTTTCTTTTTCAAAGCCACTCCAGAAAACGGTCTATATACGCTAAATTTAGATAACAATGACATCTATCATATAAGTAAGAGATCCAAGAGTAACTTGAATCAAACTTACCTCTGGCATTGTCGTTTAGGACACATAAACGAGAAACGCATAGAGAAGCTCCGAGATAACTGAATTCTATAACCATTTGACTTGGAGTCATATGATATTTGCGAATCTTGTTTGTCTGGTAAAATGACAAAGCAGCCTTTCAACAGTGAGAATGAAAGGGCCAGCGAGTTATTAGGGATTATACACACAGATGTGTGCGGACCCTTTACTCCAGAAGCTAGAGGAGGATACCGGTATTTCATAACCTTTACTGATGACTTCAGTAGGTTCGGTTATGTTTACCTCATGAGACTTAAATCTGAAAGTTTTGACAAGTTCAAACAGTTTCAGAATGAGGTACAAAATCAGCTGGACAAGAAGATAAAGTCGCTTCGGTCGGATCGAGGTGGCGAATATCTGAGTCAGGAATTCAACGATCATTTGAAGGAATGTGGGATTGTTTCACAACTCACACCTCCGTATACACCTCAGATGAATGGTGTATTAGAAAGGAGGAATCGTACACTGCTTGACATGGTACGATCAATGATGAGTCGAAGTTCACTACCATTGTCGTTTTGGGGACACGCACTTGAGACAGCAGCGTTCATGCTGAACCGGGTTCCAACCAAATCGGTTGAAAAGACACCGTTCGAGATATGGACGGGGAAAAAGCCCAAAATGTCTTTTCTAAAGGTTTGGGGATGTGAGGTGTATGTTAAGAGAACATTCACGGATAAACTCAATCCCAAATCAGATAAGTGTATCTTCGTGGGCTATCCCAAGGAAACCATGGGATACTATTTCTACAACCCAGATGAGAACAAAGTTTTTGTTGCTCGTAAAGGGGTATTCTTGGAGGAGAAGTTTCTAAACTCAGAGACTCCAAGAAAAGAAATAGAGCTTCAAGAAATTGAAGAGGAGGAGATTAAACCATCACCGATAGTTGAACCTGTAGTTCAACAGAGAATTGTTGAACCTCAACCCGTGTCTGTGGTTGAGGAAGAGGTGCAAACACAAGACCTTCGCAGGTCTAGTAGGCCTCGTATTGAGCCAGATAGGTATCTGGGATTCCTAGTTGCTCAAGACGAAAGGGATCTGTTAGAACCCACTACCTACCAAGACGTTGCCTCAGGTTTGGAATCTGAGAAATGACTAGAAGCCATGAAGGCAGAGATGCAATCCATGTATGACAACCAAGTTTGGGAGTTAGTGGATTTTCCTCAACACAGTAAAGCGACAGACATGGATGGAAAGGTACATACTTTTAAAGCAAGGCTAGTGGCAAAAGGTTTCACGCAAACTCATGGCGTTGACTATGATGAAACTTTTTCCCCAGTGGCAATGCTTAAGACTATTAGGATTCTAATGGCCATATCAGCATATTTTGAGTATGAGATATGGCAGATGGATGTCAAAACCGCTTTCCTTAATGGGAAACTGACAGAGGATGTATATATGATACAACCGGATGGTTTTGCAGATCCAAAGAACCCTAATAAAGTATGCAAGTTGCTTAAATCCATTTATGGACTAAAGCAAGCATCTAGGAGCTGGAACTTACACTTTGATGAGCGCATCAAAGAGTTTGGTTTTACCAAAAGTGAGTTCGAGTCATGTGTTTACACCAAATTCAGTGGGAGCGCGGTAACCTTCCTAGTCTTGTATGTAGATGACATACTGTTAATAGGAAACAATATACCAGTATTACGAGTAAAATCCTGGTTAGGTAAATGTTTCCAGATGAAAGACTTGGGAGAAGCTGCTTATATACCGGGTATAAAGATCTATAGGAATAGATCTAAGCGGCTTATCGGACTTAGTCAAAGTACTTATATTGACAAAGTCGTGAAAAGATTCAAGATGAATGGATCCAAGAAAGGATTTATTCCTATGCAATCTGGCGCAATTTTGAGCAAGGCTCAGTGTCCTGTGTTTAGTCAAGATCAGGACAAGATGAAATTGATACCATATGCCTCTGCAAGTTGCAGATCCAAAGAACCCTAATAAAGTATGCAATTTGCTTAAATCCATTTATGGACTAAAGCAAGCATCTAGGAGTTGGAACTTACACTTTGATGAGCGCATCAAAGAGTTTGGTGTTACCAAAAGTGAGTTCGAGTCGTGTGTTTACACCAAATTCAGTGGGAGCGCGGTAACCTTCCTAGTCTTGTATGTAGACGACATACTGTTAATAGGAACCAATATACCAGTATTACAAGGAGTAAAATCCTGGTTAGGTAAATGTTTCCAGATGAAAGACTTGGGAGAAGTTGCTTATATACTGGGTATAAAGATCTATAGGAATAGATCTAAGCGGCTTATCGGACTTAGTCAAAGTACTTATATTGACAAAGTCGTGAAAAGATTCAAGATGAATGGATCCAAGAAAGGATTTATTCCTATGCAATCTGGCGCGATTTTGAGCAAGGCTCAGTGTCCTGTGTCTAGTCAAGATCAGGACAAGATGAAATTGATACCATACGCCTCTGCAAGTTGCAGATCCAAAGAACCCTAATAAAGTATGCAATTTGCTTAAATCCATTTATGGACTAAAGCAAGCATCTAGGAGCTGGAACTTACACTTTGATGAGCGCATCAAAGAGTTTGGTGTTACCAAAAGTGAGTTCGAGTCGTGTGTTTACACCAAATTCAGTGGGAGCGCGGTAACCTTCCTAGTCTTGTATGTAGACGACATACTGTTAATAGGAAACAATATACCAGTATTACAAGGAGTAAAATCCTGGTTAGGTAAATGTTTCCAGATGAAAGACTTGGGAGAAGCTGCTTATATACTGGGTATAAAGATCTATAGGAATAGATCTAAGCGGCTTATCGGACTTAGTCAAAGTACTTATATTGACAAAGTCGTGAAAAGATTCAAGATGAATGGATCCAAGAAAGGATTTATTCCTATGCAATCTGGCGCGATTTTGAGCAAGGCTCAGTGTCCTGTGTCTAGTCAAAATCAAGACAAGATGAAATTGATACCATATGCCTCTGCAGTTGGTTCGATTATGTATGCCATGCCATGTACTAGACCCGATGTTGCCTATTCTATCAGTGTCACAAGTAGATATCAGCAAAATCCTGGTGAAGCTTATTGGGTGGCCGTCAAGAATATTCTCAAGTATCTGAGAAGGACGAAAGACATATTCCTAGTATATGGAGGTTCGATGGATGAGCTCAGTATAACTGGTTACACTGATGCTAGTTTCCAGACCGACAGAGACGACTTCAGGTCGCAGTCAGGTTTTGTCTTTACCCTAAACGGAGGAGCCATATCTTGGAAGAGTCAGAAGCAAGATACAATAGCATATTCTACTACAGAGGCAGAGTATATTGCGGCAAGTGATGCGGCAAAGGAAGCTGTCTGGCTGAAGAATTTTATCTCGGATCTTAGAGTTGTTGCCAGTATCTGTAGACCGATCGATATATTATGTGACAACTCAGGGGCTGTAGCGCAAGCTAAAGAGCCTAGAGATCATCAGCGGACAAGGGACGTACTCAGGAAATATCACCTCATCCGAGAGATCATTGGAAGAGATGATATTAGATTACAAAAGATACCGACGGACGACAACGTTGCTGACCCGTTGACAAAGCCGCTAGCTAGGGCTAAGCATGAGAGGCATGCGAGTTCTATAGGAATGCAGTACTTGGAACATAGCAGCTAGTTCGTGTTTTTTGATTATTACTATGGATGTAACTTGAAACCTTTTATTATGTATTTACATTTCATGGGATATAGGAGGTATTTGCATAATGTTTCGTAGTTATCCATTTTTAGCATGTTTAACCTATCCTTGACAAGTCAAGTTATGAATTGTCTAAATGCCCGTAGCTACTTAATGTAGTGGGAGCTACATTAGGGAGGTAACGCTATTATGAATATTTGATGATTTATTCAGGTATGAGTAAAAGCACTAGGTTGTGACCAAATATTCATAGATATTTATCAGGGGATAAATATTGGGGTGATCCGCATCGAGTTAATTCATGGAGCGTTAACATAAGTAAACTTGATAGGTTGTCCTTAGACCTGAGATATTTGGTTTGGGGCGTGGTAACTTCTGTACTTTAGCATGTTCTAACGTCACGCCGTAACACGGTGATCATAAGGGGCTTGTCTAGGTGCAGCGGAAGCCATGTGCTCAAATTGCAAATAGTCAAGATGGGATTTGCACCTCTTTTTTAGGAGAGATATTTTTTGAGCTCCTCGACGATTAAGACTACTGAAAATGCATGGCCGCGCTCGGTTAGAATGATAGTTATTCATTCGGGAAAACCGTAACTGCAGAGTGTCGAAATCAGAGTCGAGAAAATCTGAGTATTAGATGAGATCCCTGCTCCATGTCAAATACTCACATTACGAAATATCGCGATGCAAAAGGAAAAGCCTAGATAATCCAAGGCGTGGATTATGTCTCTAGATATAAGAGATCTCATAGTCTGGTAAACCTAAGCGTCTGGCTAGGGACCTCCTTAGGCCAACGATGTACAAGAAGTGTTACTTATCTTGCACAAGTGGGAGTCTGTTAGATTATGTGCAGAGATAGATAACATGTACCATCGTGTCCAATACTATGTGACACTAAAGGATCACACCGCTGCACACCCAATTAGAACCTTTTGGATTATAACCTTTTGTGTGGAAAAGAATAATTAATTAGTTAATTAATTATTGAGAAAGAGAAAAATAATAAAAGTTATTTATTATTTAAAAGGAGAAGTTAATATTTAGTTTAAATATTAACAGGACCAATTAATTAATAGTTATTAATTAATTAGAAAGGTCGAGGGTATATTCTGTAATTGATTAATAGTTTAATTAAAGCTGGGCTTTAATTAAACGGGCCTGGCCTAATAAGGATTAATATATATTCTTGTTTAAGCCTCATTAATCAATAAGCTAATCACATAACAAAAACCCTAAAGGCTCTCCTCTCTCTCTCTCTCTCTCTCTTCTCTCTTTCTCGGCGGCGGCGCAAAGGAGAAACCGAACCACCGAGGGCGGTGGCCGGCGGCGACGCGGAAACACATACACACATGCGGGTCTCGATTTTGATCCAAGGTTTAATCCTTAGGCGGTCTAGCAGCCAGTTCGAGGTGGTGCAGTAGCGGTGGATAACCTGCAGCTGTCTAGGGGCATAAAGAAAGTTTTGGTTTTACAACAAAGGTTTAACTTTCTAACCCTCTTCCTCTTTTAGTTTCTGTACAAGTTAGATGAGATCACTGGAGGGGGTTTTATTCCGCTGTACATTTGATAATATGTTTTTATACCCTACAAAACCCTTCATTGATAACCTTGGATGTAATCATACTTTTCTTTTAATAAGTATATAAGAAGATTTGACGAATGAATTTGAAAACATCAAAAAAAATATTAATTCAAAACATTTGGTCTTATATGTAATATAATATATATATATATATATATATATATATATATATAGCCAAAAGTTCAAACGAGAATTATTTTTCGTATGTGAACTGCTAGAACTGTTTTTAACGCCATTAATAACTCATTAATAGGGGTACTTTGGTAATTTGTATATTTGCCCATCCGTGAATCTCGTTTGCACCATCCCCTGTGTGTGTGTGTGTGTGTGTGTGGACAGGCGACACATGAAAACCCTATTTTTGACGACGGTGGTAGGCAAGCAAGAAACCCTAGTTTTTGACATGACGGCGGCATGCGACGCAAGAAACCCTAGTTTTGGCATGACTGAGGCAGTGGTGGTTTGAAGAGGAGACGATGGCGGTGGTGGTCTTGAAGGCCAAGGCGGCGGTGTTGGTTTGAAGAGGAGACAGTGGCGGTGGTGGTCTTGAAGCCGAAGGCAGGCGGTGTTGGTTTGAAGAGGAAACAGTTGAAGGGTCAAGCAAGTAAGCTATGGTGGTGGTGGTCTTGAAGGCCAAACCGGCGGTGGTGAGTTGAAGGTTTGGTTGAGCAGGTGAGCTGTGGTGGTGTTTAAAATTTGAAGGGTTTGTTTGAGCATGTGAATTTGAAGGTTAGGTTCGCTCAAGTGGGTTTGAAGATCTTGAAGGTTTGTACAGATCTTTAAAGAACATTCATACATATGAATATAAAAATCAAAAAGTAAAAAGTAAATAAAGTCAACCGGTTGTTAACCTGTTTTATAGATCATTTGTGTATAATGGAAGAAAAAAATGGGTTTGTTGTATTTTTTTTTTTGTTAAATTTTAAAGTTTGTTGTATATATTGGTAGTTTAGTAAAAGGTCGTTGTATTTTGGAGCAGTTTGCTCATAAAAATATTTCTATAAATAAGGATGATAATGTTATAGTCATTTTCTTTTTATTAGTATATTAGATGAGGATTGATCTTACATTCTGGCCACTTATTTCACTGAGGTTTTACAGGTTATTGGTATCGAGTATACTATATGTTCCTCTAAATTCTCGTAGTAAACAAAATGTGTAGATTCATTAATACGATTAGATGGTGTGCACTACTTGTGGGTCTCTATTTATTTATTTTTCTTTTTGTTTTGTTAATTATTTTGATTTTATTGCAAGCAAGAAAATTTGAAAGGCTTAAAAACATTTTTTAGAAGAATTATTTTGGTGAAAAGATTAAAAAATTAGTTGGGTTTAATTAGGATGATAAAGAGAAGCTCTCTAGACAGGCGATTTGAATTGGGGACCAAACAAAAAGTTATGAAACAAAAATACAAGATTTGGTATATAATCAATTTGTAAATTAAAAAAAAGAAAGAAAAATAGCAACATGTAAAGAACATAACAGACATGGTCACATGGTCATTGGTCAAGGAGTCAACCAAAGAGAATGGTAGGGCATAGTATGACCATGCTAAATTAGATATTACATATGGGAATTTGATTACCAACGTAAGAAAAACGTATAACCCGTAGAAAAAGCTACATTAATATATAGTCTCTAAATTTATTTGTTAATTTTTTTATTTTTGTTTAAAGAGAAATAATTTGTTTGTTAATCTATAACTGATACTTCATCTATTAAAACGTACTATGGTGTGTTAGGGACCACTTCATAAGTTCATATATGAAAAATGATATTTTGTAAAAAAAATTGGCGTATCTTCTTACTTTTTTCTTTTACTTACCATCTTACTAACAAGATCAACATATATATCAAATTAATGACGGAGATGCGAAAAGCAAATTTATAGGGTCAAGTTATCATGTGTAATGAATAGGTGAATAAAGTAAAAGAATATATATATTTTTTTTTCACAAAAACAAATGTGAGTTTGTTTTTAAAAAATCACGTTCACATGAGAAAAATGCATAATCACTTTTAAAAAAAGAAACAATACAAGCTGTTAAAAAAAAGGAAACAATACAAACACATCTCAAAGTTTTAAAAAGAGTTAATTGTACAAATCGTCCTTAAACTTAGGCAAAACTGTCATTTTGTTCCTTTAACTTCAAAAGTAGTGTGGTTGGTCCTTTGTGAATCAATTTATAGTCAAAACATTCCTTTCTAACGTTGACCGTCACACCACCACCCTCTAGTTAGCTTCACCGCAGTCTCTTTCTCTCTCATGTACAGCCAACAACAACCGTAATATATACCAACCACAACCGCCAACCACTACCGTAAAACCTATCTACCCACCACCACCTCCTCCTCCACTGCCAACCGCCACCGTAGAAAATCCAAGCCGCCGCCACCCAACGGCCACCATGGAAAACCCTACAAAACCTTACCACCACCGTCCTCGATTATAGAAAGCCTAGAAAACCCTAGCCGCCGCCACCCACCGGCCACCGTAGAAAACCCTAGAAAACTCGCCACCACCGTCCTCGATCTAAAAACACTTGCTTCTTCTTCAAGATCTAAAAATCACCTTCAACATCACCTGCTTCTTCTTCAAGATCTAAAAACACTTGTGTTCAACCACCACAGCTACCAAGATCCTTTCTTGAAAATCAGAAAACCTTAATCGTGTGTGTGTTTTCTTTGTTTGAAAGAGTGTGTGTGTGTGTGTGTGTGTTTAGATCTTAAAGTTACCGGTACCGATTTTACACAATACCGAATTTGATTTAAAGACGGTACCGAATACCATACCGAGTATTCATATATGGTACCGGTACCGGTACCGAGTACTTATTTTACTTAGTTGGTTCGGTACTAGTCCCGAATACTGAGAATACCGAGTCCCGAATACCGATTTACAAATATTTCAAGTACCGAGTACCGGACCGAAAACTCTAATTCGGTACCAGTACGATTTGGTACTTCCGGTATGCATGCTCACCTCTATTTGAATCTGGTCTGTGAAGGTGTGTGACGGAGAGAGAGAGATAATGAGGTGAGAGAGAGGGATGGTGGTGTGACGTGGAGAGGCGTGTCAGAGTGTTGTTATCATTAATATCTAATTTAATATATATGATAAATAAATAATAGATTAAATCAATAAAAGTTAAAAAGAAAGGAATAAAATTTTACCTTGATTTAACGGACTTGACTAACGTCTACCGTTAGAAAGGATCAAATTGGCTAAATGATTTATTAAAGACTATCGTCACTTTTAAACTTAAAGGACTAAAATGTCAGTTTTGCCTAAGTTAAAGGACAATTTGAACAGTTAACTCTTTTAAAAATCAATTCTAAGACCACTCGTATAGCCAAGCTCGAAGAGTATCAGGTTGCCTTTGGGTAGCTCGGATTACTTCAAAAACATCACTACCACTACCCATTGGGTTCCTCTTTCGGTTCCACCCACCCGAGCCAACCAAAAGCATTTTTTTTATGTGTGTTACAACGGATAGATAAATGTTCTTTCATGTCCCACCAAAATAAATGTTCTTTCATGTCCCATCAAGAAAACTAGGGAGAGAATCTTAAGAACCAAGTGTATACAAAAACAAGTAAATCATGGACTCAATCAATTGATTCATGCATCAAGCATGATGAGTAAGCCAAAAAGTTCTACAATTTACCTTTCCAAAGATAAATGTAAAAACTAATACAATAAAATCTTACATGTTTTCATTAGAAAATAAAGTTAATGACCGTGTTCACTTTTAGAAAATCTTTTATTTTTTAAAATCTTTTTTAAGAAAATTAAAAATTAAAAAACATGCTTGCTTACATATATTTTCAAGATATCATGGAGGACTTGCTTCCCAAGCTTCAGAAAATTTCAGCCCTTTGGATGGAAAGTACAAAACCTAATCTACGGGTTAACTGGAAAATTTTGCATATATGACCTTTTGATTTGTCAAGGTAATGTTCTTGTTTCTATTTTTTTTTCATCGACGTATTCTTCGAATTTACTTTCGGTGTATTGTTTGATTTGTTTGGAGACTCGATAACATATTATAGCAGTTTTATATCGACATGTTTAATTTTCAGCTTTAGTTTTTTTATCAACGTATTTTTAAGCTTCACTTTAGATGTATTTTGTGATTTGTTTCATCTTTCAAAACTTGGAGACTCATAATAACATACCATAGCCATTCAAAATAAATTCAATTTTTTAAATATATTCCAACTTCCAGAATACTATGCAAAAACAAAATCATATAAGATATTTAAGCGTTAATTTTACATAATTATTTTTTATGATATATATAAACCGGAGGTATTTTGGAAATTGCTCAAGTAGAGGTAGATTGTCTAAATACTACCTTCTGTATACATGTTAAAACAGGATTAATTAATGTTGTTTGTTACATTCCAACTTCAAGAATACTATACAAAAACTTGAATTCATACTTGTGACTTATGACTTATCCATGGACCATCTTGGGGATGCATTTTCCATTGCACAATCTTGGGTACGTTTTGAAATAGTCATTCAATTTCAAGGAAGAGAAGTTTGATCAGGGTCGTCTCAATATTTTAGAGGTTTGGGGTAAAGTTAAATGACCCTTAAACTACTGAACTAAATAAAAATGTTCCTGTAACAAACTTACAATTGTATGTACCTAATTAAGTGCAACAATAGACAAAAACATACAACTAACAACCAAATAAGTGATTCTTTTGAAACATGATTTAAAAAATAGCATACTAATATGCAAATATAAATTAACCAATTACAAACTTAGTAAATCTAATAAACATGGATTTCAACAATTAAAATCTAATAACAAAGCAAACTAATAAACAAGCTAATATGCAAACACTAATTAGTTACCACATATATAACTAATTAACCAATTACCAACTAAGCAACCAATATGTAAATACCAATTAAAGAATTATCTACGGACCAGTAAACAAAGTATTATGCATATAACCAAGAGTTAATTACACGGATGGTCCGTGTGGGTAGTCTATAATTACTGGTTTAGTCATTTAAGTAGAAAAATTACACCAATGGTCCCTACTGTACGAGTTTTGTTATGACATTGGTCCTTTTACTAACTGTCCATTAACTTCTACCGTTAGTTGACTTTTCCAAGGGGTAATTTGGTCACTAGTGCAAATTTTGAGACTGATCTTGCTATATTTTTTTGAAAACGAAAAGGTGTTAAATTACGAAAAATATACCAAATAAATGACAAAATTATGTTTTTTAATTTGAGACCGAACTTGCTATATTTTTTTGGAAGAAAAAGTCGCGTTTTCTAGGTTTTTTCCAGTACAACTCGACATGTGCACTAGTGCAAATTTTTACACAAGTGCACATTTTGCACATGTGCATATCTACATCTGTGCTGAAAACATTAGGTAAATCTGTGCATATGTACATGTGTAAAATTTGCACTAGTGCACATTCAAGCTCTACTGGAAAAAAAAAACCCCATCAAACACAACAAAAAATGATAAAATTTACTAAGGACATATATGTATATGTAAGAGGGGAAAATGGTAATTTCATGGAAGCTCGATTAGGCTCGCGAGCCTGACGAGCTGAGTATTAGGGAACTTGAGCTCTAGCTCGACTTGATTCACAACGAGTCGATTCCAAGTATTTTCTAAGTCGGTCTCGAGTTGCTTATGGGTGTTGTGGGTATTGTATATGTTATATTAATCCATGGTGAAGTTATTTTTGTCTATTTCCTATGAGTAAATAATAATATATTAATGTAACACCACTTTTTTCAAGAAGAGCTTTAATTACATAAACTAGCAATTAGTGCTCAAAAGAGATCAGAGTTTAACAAAATAAGTGACTATTTACATCCACGCTAATTGTTTAACGAAAGTAGTGTTAATGTTTCGACAAAAGACTCTGATTATTGTGATACACAAACAGGTAAAATCCAAAAGGTTCTAATTGGGTGTGTAGCAGTGTGATCCTTTAGTGTCACATAGTTTTGGACACGATGATACATGTTATCTATCTCTGCACATAATCCAACAGACTCCCACTTGTGCAAGATAAGTAACACTCCTTGTACATCGTTGGCCTAAGGAGGTCCCTAGCCAGACGCTTAGGTTAACCAGACTATGAGATCTCTTATATCTAGAGACATAATCCACGCCTTGGATTATCTAGGATTTTCCTTTTGCATCGCGATATTCCGTAATGTGAGTATTTGACATGGAGCAGGGATCTTATTAAATACTCAGATTTTCTCGACTCTGATTTCGACACTCTGCAGTTACGGTTTACCGAATGAAAAACTACCATTCTAACCGAGCGCGGCCACGCATTTTCAGTAGTCTTAATCGTCGAGGAGCTCAGAAAATATCTCTCCTAAAAAGGAGGTGCAAATCCCATCTTGACTATTTGCAATTTGAGCACATGGCTTCCGCTGCACCTAGACATGCCCCTTATAATCACCCTGTTACGGCGTGATGTTAGAACACGCTAAAGTACAGAAGTTATCACGCCCCAAACCAAATATCTCAGGTCTAAGGACAACCTATCAAGTTTACTTATGTTAACGCTCCATAAAGTAAACTCGATGCAGATCACCCCAATATTTATCCCCTGATAAATATCTATGAATATTTGGTCACAATCCTTGTGCTTTTATTCATACCCGAATAAATCATCAAATATCCATAATAGCGTTACCTCCCTAATGTAGCTCCCACTACATTAAGTAGCTACGGGCATTTAGAAAATTCATCACTTGAATTGTCATGGATAGGTTAAACATGCTAAAAATAGACAACTAGAAACAATTATGTAAAAACCTCCTATTTCAATCCCATGAAATATAATTACATAATAAAAGAGTTTCAAGTTACATCTATAGTAATAATCAAAAACCCGAACTAGCTGTTATGTTCTAAGTACTGCATTCCTATAGAACTCGCATGCTTCTCATGCTTAGCCCTAGCTAGCGGCTTCGTCAACGGGTCAGCAACGTTGTCGTCCGTCGGTATCTTTTGCAATCTAATATCATCTCTTCCAATGATCTCTCGGATGAGGTGATATTTCCTGAGTACGTGCCTAGTCCGCTGATGATCTCTAGGCTCTTTAGCTTGCGCCACAGCCCCTGAGTTGTCACAGAATATATCAATCGGTCTAGAGATACTGGAAACAACTCTAAGATCCGAGATAAAATTCTTCAGCCAGACAGCTTCCTTTGCCGCATCACTTGCCGCAATATACTTTGCCTCTGTAATAGAGTCTGCTATTGTATCTTGCTTCTGACTTTTCCAAGATATGGCTCCTCCGTTTAGGGTAAATACAAATCCTGACTGCGACCTGAAGTCGTCCCTGTCGGTCTGGAAACTAGCATCAGTGTAACCAGTTACACTGAGCTCATCCATCGATCCTCCATATACTAGGAATATGTCTTTCGTCCTTCTCAGATACTTGAGAATATTCTTGACGGCTACCTAATGAGCTTCACCAGGATTTTGCTGATATCTACTCGTGACACTGATAGAATAGGCAACATCGGGTCTAGTACACAGCATGGCATACATGATTGAACCAACTGCCGAGGCATATGGTATCAATTTCATCTTGTCCTGATCTTGACTAGACACAGAACACTGAGGCTTGCTCAAAATCGCGCTAGATTGCATAGGAATAAATCCTTTCTTGGATTCATCGATCTTGAATCTTTTGACGACTTTGTCAATATAAGTACTTTGACTAAGTCCGATAAGCCGCTTAGATCTATTCCTATAGATCCTTATACCCAGTATATAAGCAACTTCTCCCAAGTATTTCATCTGAAAACATTTACCTAACCAGGATTTTACTCCTTGTAATACTGGTATATTGTTTTCTATTAACAGTATGTCATCTACATACCTAACCAGGATTTTACTCCTTGTAATACTGGTATATTGTTTCCCACTGAATTTAGTGTAAACACACGACTCGAACTCACTTTTGGTAAAACCAAACTCTTTGATACGCTCATCAAAGTGTAAGTTCCAGCTTCTAGTTTCTTACTTTAGTCCATAGATGGATTTAAGCAACTTACATACTTTATTAGGGTTCTTTGGATCCGCAAAACCATCCGGCTGTGTCATATTGTAACGCCCCAAAGTTCGTAAGTTCCTAATTATGAGTTTATATCAAGTGATGTGTTAAGTATTAGACATGGTTAGCAAGTTGCCATTATGTGAATATGTGAAGTATGATCTTCTAATTACAAGTTAGAGGGCTTAAATTGCCAAGATCTGAAACTTAGAAGTGTAGGGGCTATTTCTGCCATATGTTGAAACTATTGGATTTATATGAGTCTGGTTTGACTCATTTGTGGTAAAACAATCAGGAGCCAAATTGCATTATACGACACACACATATCTTCACCATTTGCTGCTGAAATCGATCAAAGAGAGGAGATTATCATCTGAAATTGAGTTCCTAGTGATTCTATAGCAAGAGGTATGTGTTCTTGATGAATTAAATTGAGTTTTAGGTCAAGAAATGGATTCATAGGTTAAATCCTTGAGTTTATGTGTTAGTCTTTGATTTTTATATTGTTTGATGGTTCAAGAGGTTTTGGTATGTGTTAATAGATGTTACTTGGTCATAAAACAGGTATAGAATCGTCAATTGAGGGTAAAACCTCGAGTTACAGTTGCTGTCGTCAAACAGAGTAAGCTGGTCTGCTGTACCGACTGTTCCTACGGCCGCAGGGATTATTCCCTACGGGCGTAGGAAGGTTTTTGATGTGTTTCTAAAGTTTAGGCTCTTACGGCCGCAAGAAGTATGTCCTACGGGCGCAGGGTGAATCCCTACGGCCGTAGTTAAGAAAACTCCTGCGGACGCAGGGAATATTCCCTACGGCCGTAGGGAGGGCCAGGATCAGGTCAAGCTGTTTGTTGTTTAGTGTTCAGTTTAAGATGCCGCAGAGCGTTTAGAAGTTAATGTAGCACATGTTTATTGCTTGTAGGCAATAAGAGCTTGACGTTTCGATGATAGGAGTATAATTGCTTATACCCAAGAAGGGTGTATTGAGCTCCTTATACCCAAGAACAGTGTCAGGGACTGACTACGCGTGAGGTATGGTTATTTCCCGGGTCCAGTTAACCATTTTATGGTTATGCAGATTACAGCTGGGTGTGAAACCATCCTGAGAAAGAGTTTACTCTTGCTTGGGTATATTGAGCTCCTTATACCCACAGATAAAGCGTCAGGGGCTTGGTTACGCGTGAGGTGCGATCATACCCCGGGATTACTTAACAGTTTGACTGTTTTGCAGGTTATAGCTGGGATGTGAGACATCCCGAGAAGAGATACTCATGCTATGTGTTTATTAGTCAGTAGTATGCTCACTAAGCGAAAGCTTACGTTTTAATATGTTGTGCATGCAGGTAACCAGATTCCAGCAAGGGTAAGGCCCCGGTGCTCCGCAGAGTTGGATACCTCCCAATTTTTGAAAAGAGTACTTTTAAAACTACTTTTTGTAAAACTGTTAGCATGAAAGTGTTGTAGCTAGTTTTCCGCAAACTCTGACGTTTTAGAATGCTAATCAGTAGTAATTAAATTTTTAAAAGCTATTTTAGAAAAGTGGTGTTACAATTTGGTATCAGAGCCAAGGTTTGAGGGATTTGGGCACACATGAGTGGGATGTCTGAACTTAAACCCTGGTTTTGAGGTAAAGTGAAGCTATCCCTGGGGCGGTTACCTTGGTGAGCATACAGTAGTAAGAAGTTATGAACTGTTATCTATTTTACAGTTTGAGCATGAGTAGTAATGTTTTTACATTTGTAGTTAACTTGCCATACGTGACCTAAGCTTGTGAATCGGGGTTTTCTATGACGGTACCAAGAACAGTTGTGTATAATATGTCCCTTACGACGCCTGGCCAGTATGTGTAAAGAACATATGGTATGCAGTTGAGCTTGAGATTGTTATGGCAGTGTCTTGTGAATCAAGTGATGGGTAATATGTGATTGTATATAGTATGTGAAGAAGACAAGAATTGAATATGAGATAGATGTAGTATTAATAATATTACATACCTTGTTATGAGAAATAAAGAAAGAAGTTATTGTATAGTATGCTAAAGATATATGATTATAAGAAATGAGTATGTGAAAAGAGTTAGCATGTGTTAGTAGTCTGAGGCTAGTATACCTCGGGAGACCAGAGATACTTATGTTTCAGATGCAAGTTATATTTAAATTAATAAACTTATCAGTAACCCTGTAGAGGGAGTTGTTATAGAAGAGTTCGCAAGATTGAGAATGTGATTCAGTAAAAGAGATAGTAGTATTAAAGTTGAGTAAAGTCCTATAAGCAAGCGTTTAAGATAATATCAACCCAGTGGTTGATCAAGTTACAGAAAGAATGAAAGTCTTGTGATAACAGCACGTGGATGTAGCCATATAAGCTATGATTAAGGCACCAGTAAGATTTAAAGCTAGAATTGAACCGTTGTAGGGGTGCACGTATAAAGACTTCAGAGTGCAAGCCACCTCTCTTCGAAGGGGGTTACAGATTCGATTATGAGCAGTTGACGGTTAGTAGAGACAGAAAGAGGTTTCCATCACTAGTAGGTGTCCACCAGAGAGAGAGAGAGCAATTATAAATGTTTATAATTTTACGAGTAGAACAGTGAAAGACGGGTGGACCATATTATTGCAGAGAAAGGTAGAAACCCAGATTGAGGCCATGATTATGTTAGATTATGTGCAGAGATAATTAATGGGCATATTGTGTCCAATGTTATAAGAGACTAAAGGGTCACATTGCTACACACCCAATACGGAATAGTTGGATTTCACCATAAATTTGTGTGGAAATAATTAATCAGTTAGATTAATTATTAAAGAGAAAAAGGAAATAATTAATCAGTTAGATTAATTATTAAAGAGATAAACGAATAATTAATCAGTAGTATTAATTATCGAAAAGAGAGAAATAAATAATTAATCAGTTTGTATTAATTATTAAAAGGAATAAATAATAAATAGTTATTTATTATTTAAAGGGAATTAAATATTAAGTTTTAATATTTAACGGACCAGTTAATTAATTAACTAGTAAAGTTCAAGTGGTCAAAGTAAAGAGATTGAAAGTTTAATTAAAACCAGTGGGCTTTTAACTAAACGGGCTTAGGTCCATCTAATCCTTATATATATCCTTAAGCCTTAAGGATTAAGACATAAGTGACAAGGGATTAAACCTAGCCACCACAACCCTCTCTCCCTCCCTTTTCTCGTCGCACACTCTCTCTAGGCTCTCTCTTCTCTCTCGTCAAATCGAAGCAAGCAAAACACCAAGGGTGTTTTGCGATCTCAAAGTTGACGCAAGGCACTCACACACACACACAAGAGGGTTTCACGATTTGAAGCTTTGGTGATCCAGGAGCGGTCTAGCAGCCAGTTCCAAGAAGGTGCAGTAGTGGTGGACTTTCTTTAGCAATCCTAAAGGTTTTGATAAGGTATATTTTTATAACCTTATCTGTGGATTGTTTGTTAGAAACTATGTTGATCATGTAAGTTTTTCAAGATCCTAACCCTTTTGGGGTTTAGAGAGTTGTGTTCAATCCAGTTCCGCTTTTAGGATTGAACCAGTAGAATCAAACCCAGGATTGACCTGTTTCTGTCATATGGCTAAATGGCATAGTTTTTCAGTTCATAAGTAAAGAAGTAAAGGTAAAATATGATGTGATTACAGGTAGATGCATCAGATAAGACTATTATTGTGAATAGTATGTGTAAGTAAAAAGTAATAAAGATAGAAATTTCCAGTTTCCATTGAGTATACGTAAACCGTGATGAAAGAGTTTTGAGAAGTTAGTGAGATTAATTGGTTAAATTAGTAGCAAGCCCAAGTAGACAGTGATCAAAGAACAGTATGAGTTCAGACCCTTAGTGGGGAAGAACTGGTGAGCAAAAATAACAGTAAAAGAGTAGGCATTCTAGTTTCTTGTTAGTAGAAATGAGAAAGTATCCGGGGCATAAATGTATAGTGTTTTAGCTTATGTGAAAGAAGATAGCATAAAAAGAAAGTTACAAAAGATTTAAGAGATATCGGTGGTTGTGATTACACAGATGATTTACCAGAAATTCCACCGGCTTGATAAGTGGAATTCAGAAGTAATGTAGTATATGGAACGAGATCAGAAAAGTTAAAGCCCCGTACAGATTGGCCCGCTAGAAATGTAAGAGTTGATAAGTCAACTGCAAGAACTGACAGATAGAGGTTTCATTTGGCTTAGTAGTTTACCGTAGGGGCGCATTACAGATTCTAAGAAACCAAGACGAGTTAGTTGATCAGTTTAAGGATATGTTATGATGTTCAAAGATAGATCTGCGGTCAGAGTACCATTAGCTAAATATTAGAAAAGAGAATATGATCAGACTAGTGTTACCCCTGCGTGAGTAGCAAATAGGGATGCAAAGTTGAACTGGGAAGGTGAGCAGTAGAAAGTATATGATACTTTGAAACATAAGTTGTGTGATGCTTCAGTGAATATGTTTATAGATGAATTAGAGACGGGGTAGTTGTTGTGATACGTTATACAGAGTAGTAAAGCCATTACTTATGTTTTTCCTCAGATAGATGTGAATAAAAGTAGTTACCTTCCCATTATTTAGAATTGAAATGCAAGAGTCTGAACAGGAGTCAGAGATGGTGATAAGAGCTTTTAAAGGATTAGTTGAGTGTGGTTTTAGACCACCCACATGAAGTTAATATAGTAGTAGATACTTTGAGCAGAAGGTCAGGCACCATACAGTAAGGAAGCACCGAGTAAGAAGGTCAGTTGTCACTGCAATACTTGACAAGATTAAATTAGTTAAAGATAGCAGCCTAAAATTAGGGTATCAAAGATCAGGCGATGAAGTTAGTAAGAGATGGTGGAGATCTATTGATCCGGTATGACCGGATATGAGTACCCAGTTAAAGGAATGTATGGGACAAGCTCTTTTAGAAGAAGCAAATTGCTCTCAGCTTCAACGCGCACAGTATCAATAGAGATGTATAGAGATATGTTGATAGGGTGTTCCACCCTTAGACGGATGGATAGAACGAGAGGGTTATACAGATACTGAAAGATAAATTCAGAACTCAGAGTTCTTGTGTAGTAACAGTTACCAGCAGAGTGTAGCAGATGTTGTGTGTTAGACAATGTCAAACCCTAACTGTTAGGGTGGGATTGGTCAAAAAGAGAGAATTGAATAGATGATCAAAATTAAAGATAGTAGCACAGATATATGAGCGGCTTAGGGCTGCACAGGATAAACAGAGTAGTTATGTGAGTAAGAAGAAATTGTTATTAGAGCTCCAGATTGGAGGCTATGTGTAGTTGAAAGCGTTACTGTGGGTATGGCTTATCAGATTTAGAAATAAAGGTAAGTTAGGGCCTCGTTTTATAGGTCCATTTGAGATTATTATGAGGGTAAATATCGTACGGACTAGAATTTCCAGGTAAAGTGATTCAGATTCGCGATACCTATCATGTACCCTACCTTCGTAAGAGTCCAGCTGATGTTTTAGTAGTTATCCCTCTGTAAGATGGGACAAGAGATAAGAAGTTCAGTTATATAGTAAAGTCAGTAGCTTTAGTAGAGAGAGAAGTTAAGGGTTTGTGTAACAAACAAATGAAATTGGTAACGATACCGTAAAAGTACAAGGAGAGTTCAGATTACACTTAGGTGTATATGCCATGTTCTATATATGATACATAATTTTATGTTCAGTATGTAATAGACCTTCTATGTTAGTAGCGGGTAGATGTGTGATGTAAGACAGTCGTCAGTGCGCTGCGATAACATTCAGAGTTGAGGAGATGTAAGAATTCCGTTAGTACGCTATGGTAGCATCCAGTATGATTTGACCCACAGTTAGTTATACAGTAGATTTCGAGGACGAAATCATCCCAAGTGGGGAAGAGTTGTAACGCCCCAAAGTTCATAAGTTCCTAATTATGAGTTTATATCAAGTGATGTGTTAAGTATTAGACATGGTTAGCAAGTTGCCATTATGTGAATATGTGAAGTATGATCTTCTAATTACAAGTTAGAGGGCTTAAATTGCCAAGATCTGAAACTTAGAAGTGTAGGTGCTATTTCTACCATATGTTGAAACTATTGGATTTATATGAGTCTGGTTTGACTCATTTGTGGTAAAACAATCAGGAGCCAAATTGCATTATACGACACACACATATCTTCACCATTTGCTACTGAAATCGATCAAAGAGAGGAGATTATCATCTGAAATTGAGTTCCTAGTGATTCTATAGCAAGAGGTATGTGTTCTTGATGAATTAAATTGAGTTTTAGGTCAAGAAATGGATTCATAGGTTGAATCCTTGAGTTTATGTGTTAGTCTTTGATTTTGATGTTGTTTGATGGTTCAAGAGGTTTTGGTATGTGTTAATAGATGTTACTTGGTCAGAAAACAGGTATAGAATCGTCAATTGAGGGTAAAACCTCGAGTTACAGTTGCTGTCGTCGAATAGAACAAGCTGGTCTGCGGTACCGACTGTTCCTACGGCCGCAGGGATTATTCCCTACGGGCGTAGGAAGGTTTTTGATGTGTTTCTAAAGTTTAGGCTCCTACGGCCGCAAGAAGTATGTCCTACGGGTGCAGGGTGAATCCCTATGGCCGTAGTTAAGAAAACTCCTGCGGGCGCAGGGAATATTCCCTACGGCCGTAGGGAGGGCCAGGATCAGGTCTAGCTGTTTGTTGTTTAGTGTTCAGTTTAAGATGCCGCAGAGCGTTTAGAAGTTAATGTAGCACATGTTTATTGCTTGTAGGCAATAAGAGCTTGACGTTTCGGTGATAGGAGTATAATTGCTTAGCTGCTGCTAAGGTGAGTATACTTTCTTTAATCAGATTAGCATACGTACGTGCACTAAATGAATAGTATATCAATTGTATGTATGATATGTGAAGTTAAAGGCTATTGTTCAGAATTCAGTAGCACTATGTTATAGTATATGATATGATTAGTATGCATTTATGTACAAAGTGAACAGTATGATATAAGTGTTGTGATATGTGATAACATGTCATCTATGTATGATACGTGTTTAAGCTTGAGCTATGCTCATGATGTGCTATAGTACGAGAGCAGAGGGTATCTTGCTAAGAGTAGCTTTATACCAAGATCAGCGAGTATCTAATTACGAGTAATCGTAGTTAGATATTCGGAGAGAGAAGAAGGGTGTATTGAGCTCCTTATACCCAAGAACAGTGTCAGGGACTGACTACGCGTGAGGTGTGGTTATTTCCCGGGACCAGTTAACCATTTTATGGTTATGCAGATTACAGCTGGGTGTGAAAACATCCTGAGAAAGAGTTTACTCTTGCTTGGGTATATTGAGCTCCTTATACCCACAGATAAAGCGTCAGGGGCTTGGTTACGCGCGAGGTGTGATCATACCCCGGGACTACTTAACAGTTTGACTATTTTGCAGGTTATAGCTGGGATGTGAGACATCCCGAGAAGAGATACTTATGCTATGTGTTTATTAGTCAGTAGTATGCTCACTAAGCGAAAGCTTACGTTTTAATATGTTGTGCATGCAGGTAACCAGATTCCAGCAAAGGTAAGGCCCCGGTGCTCCGCAAAGTTGGATAGCTCCCAGCTTTTGAAAAGAGTACTTTTAACACTACTTTTTGTAAACTGTTAGCATGAAAGTGTTGTAGCTAGTTTTCCGCAAACTCTGACGTTTTAGAATGCTAATCAGTAGTAATTAAATTTTTAAAAGCTATTTTAGAAAAGTGGTGTTACACATATATACATCCTCTATCAGTTTCCCGTTAAGGAAAGCGGTTTTGACATCCATCTGCCATATCTCATAGTCAAAATATGCTGATATGGCCATAAGGATCCTAATAGTCTTAAGCATTGCCACTGGGGAAAAAGTTTCATCATAGTCAACGCCATGAGTTTGTGTGAAACCTTTTGCCACTAGCCTTGCTTTAAAAGTATGCACCTTTCCATCCATGTCTGTCTTCTTCTTAAAAACCCATTTGCACCCAACAGCTTTACTGTGTTGAGACAAATCTACTAACTCGCAAACTTGGTTGTCATACATGGATTGCATCTCTGCCTTCATGGATTCTAGCCATTTCTCATATTCTAAACCTGAGGCAGCGTCTTGGTAGGTAATGGGTTCTAAAAGATCCCCTTCGTCTTGAGCAACTATGAATCCCAGATACCTATCTGGCTCATTACGAGGCCTACTAGACCTGCGAAGGTCTTATGTTTGCACCTTTTCCTCAACCAAAGACTCGGGTTGGGATTCAACAATTCTCTGTTGAACCACAGGTTCAATTATCGGTGGTGGTGTAATCTCCTCCTCTTCAATTTCTTGAAGCTCTATTTCTTTTCTTGGGGTTTCTGAGTTAAGAAATTTCTCCTCCAAGAACACCCATTTACGAGCAACAAAAACTTTGTTCTCGTCTGGGTTGTAGAAATAGTATCCCATGGTTTCCTTGGGATAGCCCACGAAGATACACTTATCTGATTTGGGATTGAGTTTATCCGTGAATGTTCGCTTAACATACACCTCACATCCCCACACCTTGAGAAAAGACATTTTGGGTTTTTTCCTCGTCCATACCTCGAACGGTGTCTTTTCAACCGATTTGGTTGGAACCCGGTTCAGCATGAACGCCGCTGTCTCGAGTATGTGTCCCCAAAACGACAATGGTAGTGAATTTCAACTCATCATTGATCGTACCATGTCAAGCAGTGTACGATTCCTCCTTTCTGACACACCATTCATCTGAGGTGTATACGGAGATGTGAGTTGTGAAACAATCCCACATTCCTTCAAATGATCGTCGAATTCCTGACTCAGATATTCGCCACCTCGATCCGACCGAAGCAACTTTATCTTCTTGTCCAGCTGATTTTGTACTTCATTCTGAAACTGTTTGAACTTGTCAAAACTTTCAGATTTGAGTCTCATGAGGTAGACATAACCGAACCTACTGAAGTCGTCAGTAAAGGTTATGAAATACCGGTATCCTCCTCTAGCCTCTGGAGTAAAGGGTCCACACACATCTATGTGTATAATCCCTAATAACTCGCTGACCCTTTCATTCTCACTGTTGAAAGGCTGCTTTGTCATTTTACCAGACAAACAAGATTCACAAATATCATATGACTCCAAGTCAAAAGGTTCTAGAATTCCGTCATCTCGGAGTTTCTCTATACGTTTCTCGTTTATATGTCCTAAACGACAATGCCAGAGGTAAGTCTGATTCAAGTTACTCTTGGATCTCTTACTTATATGATAGATGTCATTGTTATCTAAATTTAGCGTATATAGACCATTTTCTGGAGTAGCTTTGAAAAAGAAAATATCATTTTTAAAACATGAAATAACTTTTTCATTCAAAACATAAGCAAATCCACAGTCTATAAGTAAATTAAACGAGATAACATTTTTGATAAGTCTAGGAACATAATAACAAAGTTCTAGTTCTAAGACCATGCCCGAGGGCAAACTAAGACAATATGTTCCAACAGCTTCGGCACCAACCATGGAGCCTTCACCTACCCGCAGGTCCATATCTCCTTGTCTCAGCTTCTTACTTCTCTTGAATCCCTGCAAATGATTGCATATGTGATGACCACATCCGGTATCCAATACCCATGATTCATAAGAAGTGATAATACAATCTATCATAAAGATACATGTATCATTGGGCGAACCAATATCCAGCTGATCTATGTCGAGTGAGTGCTCGAATGAATCCTTGCTGCCATAGTCTGGGCAACAAATCTCTCCAAGTTCTTCCTGTTGGTCCCTTGTATGAGAGAGTAACAACAAGCAACAGTGTGTAGAAGGGGGGTTGAATACACTTTCTGCGGAAATTGAACAAATCAAAGAAAAGTGTTACACACAGTAAATCAAACCACAATTAATCGAATGCTTTTATTAATAAGAAGATGATTACAATGTTTTGAATAAGAAGATGATTACAATGACTATCAAGTAAGCAACTCTTGATATATAATCACCTAATATAAATCTCTCAATTCTCTCAAACTTAGATATCTATAATTAACATATAATTATAGATACCGACGACTCTCTAAACAGGATTTTCACAGATTGAATCAACACATGATTACTTACCAATATCACAACTAATGTGATTAATTCGAACACACGAACTTCTTTGGCAACTCTGTCGAGCTGACTCTGCTTTTGAGCTGAGTCACTCAGCTTGAAACACATCAAGCTGACTACTCGATATATACCTTATGTGACATACACAGATTATTAAACATATTAATAAACAAACTAAGGTATAATATAAACTGATCAACTTATGCTCAACTTATATTCAGCTTATACTCAGTCTGAATCACTCTAAGTGTTCAGTCTGACTAAGCTTCATAATTCTGTTTAAGTTATATGTAGAACTCATCTTACAAACTTAACTTTGTCTCATCAAATTCAAACTAATGAGATCATTTTCCCAACAAACTCCCCCTATTTGATGATGACAAAACCATCAAACAGTTCTTAAGTTTGTTTAACAGAATTATGTTTTAAATCTTAAACTTATTAAGATTTTGTTATTTGAACTGATCAAATATTTATTGAACATATCAATATTAATTGAACTTATCAATTTAAATTGGAACACACCAATTTTTAGTTGAACACACCAACTAATTACATAAATGAATAAGAACTTATCATTTATTCATTAAGCTGAACTTATCAGACTTATAGCTATGAACACATCATAATACAGTTGAACATATCAAACTTTATATTTGTATTAATAGAACTGATCATAATACAAATATGTTGATCACATAGATCATGCACACATAGTGCGTACAAAAATATTAGAACTAATCTAATATTTACAAAAGTAGAACTAATCTATTCTATCTGATGAACTCAGGATGTAAAAGCTCCCAGATGATGATCTCTTTATTGATCTCATCTAACAATCTTTCAGCTTCATCGTTTCCCTGAAGTTCCTTCTGTTGGACTCTAATGAGTTTGTTCAGTCTATACTTTATTAACTAATTTAAATCCTCACTACCACAACAGTTTCTTATTCTCAAGGCATCCTCAGCTTTTAGATAGCAAACCTCATTTAGCTTAATAAAATTGGGATTACCTGCCTGATCCTTAAACATGAAGCCTTGAATAGGAGTGTTGATGCTTTGATTTTCTCTGAATTCTACTCCTACAGGCATGTTGAACAATTTTCCCACTGCAGACCAGGAACTGGGACATACCTCAGTTCTTCAGCTCGAGCAATCAACTTGGAGACTTCAGATAGAATTTCTTGTTTGATATGACTTCTTTTAAATTTCTTCAGCAGCATCATTATCCTTTGACATTCAATGTAGCCCATCCTGTGAACATATCTCAGGTCCAATCCCACTGTTGATTTGTCACTAAGCTCAAAAGTGAGAATGATAGCTCCATTTGCTCTGCTCAAGGTCGTTCCTCTAATCTCTTTGTTGTAGCTCCTTCTGAAGTAACATTCCTGCAGTTCTGCATCTGAGTATGGAATTTGATCAGGTCTTGGACCAGTATATACAGCTTCAGCTCGTGCCAAAGCTTCCTTTTCTTTTTCTTTTTCTTGATTCCTGGCCTCTTTTTCTTTCCTTTTCCTAAGCCCATCAAGGGATATGCCCAGCTCAGCAGCTTCCTCTAGTTCAATCATTTCAATCATCTCCCTTGTAGATTTTTCCTCTTCAGTTTCAGAAACACTGTCAGCTTCAGATTCATTTTCTATTACTTTTTGCTTTTTAGCTGCAGGTTCCTATTTGTTTATTTCTAACTCCCCCTCAGTCTGAGTCTTCCTCTCTGCTCCTTTAGCTAGAACTAGAAGAGCTTCAGCTTCAGCTCGAACTAGCTCAGCTTCAGTATCAGCTTGAACCTTCTCCCCCTTTTTGTCATCATCAATAGGGTTTGAAGTCCTTTGTTGTTGGAGTGCAGCAACTGCAGAGACAATCTCTTGAACATCCTTTGTCAGCTTCTCAAGCCTTTGCTAGATTTGGCGTTTATGCTTCTTCTGCCGAAGATGGAACAAACCAAACTGAGCAGCAATATACTCTTTCAGCTGCTGGATGCCTGAGGAGGCATTTTCATGTTGAGGAGAGTCTTTGGGTGCATCATCCAAAGGTTGGTGTTTACCTTCAAATTCATTTGCACCAGAGTTTGGACCCTGTGATTCATCCTGGCTAGAAGATGAACCATTGACAGGTCGTGCACTAGAGTGTGAGAAATGAATAGAACGAATAGGGCTCGATACGTGAAGTGTATGGGTTGGAGGTTGGCTATTGGGTATAGAGGGGGGTGATTGACCCTGGGGATTGGTCAGATTTTCAATGTTACCTGAATGTGTCTGTTCAGGCACAGAAGTAGGCTCTCCCATGGCACGAGTAAGTGTGGGCTGAGTAGACACCATACCCGGTTTAGGCTGTTGGGTTTGAATGAGCCTTGAGGTTGACACCTTGAGAGTAGGCGTCTCCCCCTCAACTCCTGCCAGAGGGATCAATGTGATCTCAGCTCCAGTGATGCCTTTAGGAGTGGCACCACCTTTGGCAGTTTTTCTTTGGTAGGTTCGGATATTCTCCCTAGCAGCAGTGGGCATACTAGGGGTGGCTTCAGATTGGAATTGTAGATGGAATGAAGGTGGAGGAGATGGGTTAGACTGAGTTGGTTCTACTGCAGTCTTATCTCCAAAAGTGGATGGAGAAAAGTGAGAAGAAAGAGAAAGTGGAGAGGTCTTACCAGAGGTAGCTGTAGTGTAAACTGTTTCAGCCTGAGCAGAGTGCTCAGCTTGAACTTCTGTATCAGCTTGAGAAGATCCCTCTTGATTTGATTCCTCTTCTCCACTTGCAGATGAAACTCCCTCAGCCACCAAGAGCATTGGACCACTTAGACCCTCTTGCTCTGGGAAGATGTCATTGTTAAACATCTTTGGACTGAGAGTCGGAACAGGGAACACATCCCATCCAGCTTCATATAAATCCCCCAACTCAGCTTCAAGCACCAAGAACAAATACCTTATGAATGGTACATGGAGGTCCCTGGTGATCTTCAGTACTTGGACTTTGAGCTCGTTGAATATGAGCAGTACATAATCGATACGTCTATCAAAGAACATGTTGTATAGCAGCTGCATTTCGAACTCGTTAACTTGATCCAAGCCTCCAACCTTGGTCCCCAGTGAATGTACCACTGTGGAAACCATGAAGCCCCAGCTGGTTGGGAAAGTGGCCTTCTTAATCACCGCTTCAGTTTGAGGGTGACCCATTTGAGGTAGAACTGACCTTGCCACTTGTCTAGTCACGGTTGGCTCGAACACATTTTGAATAGGGAGGTGAAGAACATCCCTTAGCCGTTGAACCGTGAGGGCCACTGTTCTATCGCCATTAAGAACAGTGCCGGTTATTTCTCCTCTGTTCTGATTGAAGGTGCATGTAAACCAGAACTCCAACAGGTGTTGGGGAACAATGTTGAGTGATGCGCCACAGCAGGCAAATGCCAGGGGGCATTTACGGATATAATCAACCTAGATTTCATATCCTCTGCCTTGTTTCCTCTGAGGAATTGCAAGACAGGCCCGTTGATTATTGATTTTAATCACTGGCAGCCCATTGTTCTTAAACGTAGCACCTCTGACCATCCGCTCACCTAGAACAAGAGTGGTACTTTCCATCGTTGAATATTTAGATTACACAGAGCAATCAATTCGTAATTCGCACTGAGCGATTGGCAATTGTGCACTGAGCGACTTAAAAATGGATGGATCAGAGATTTGCACGTAGCAAAGAAATTGAAAGGTATGTGACAAGGTGTGAAGTCTGGATTGTAAGCGTAAACCCTCTAAGCCGAATGTAATCGGTATATATACCTTTCCGAGGAGAGAGAAAAATTACCGTTAGAAATCCCCCTTTTTATCCGTTACGCCGTAAAATTGTGATGTAACAGTAAGTGGGTAGAACTTATCATCTTCCAACGGATACTAAGGTAATATAATAATATTGACTAACAATAAGATTATATACCCCGATGTATTATACCTATACACAATTTAGTATAATACGCGATTTGAGACTGACTCAAATACGCAGTAGTCATGAGTCACTTACACTTAGTAAATAACACATGAGATTGGACACACAAAGCTGAGTAAACCTATTACTCAGTTTAACTTAAGCACTCAGCTTGATTTAAGCACTCAGCTTGAAATGTGCACTCAGCTTGAGAAGAGCACACAGCTCATAAGTAATGACACTAAGTCGTTTTCGTCTGAGACTGACTCAAACGAATCTATTAACCACACTGAGTAGTTATAGAGTGTTTGGAACCAACCAAACGTGTGAACCAATCACACAGTCTGAGTTAAGCACATAGCTCAGACTTAATGACACGTAGTCATTTATGTTTAAGACTAACTTAAACATGTAATTTTAGCTACACTAAGTAGGTAAAATATGTTTGGAACTTACCAAACGTGTGAACCAATCACACAGTGTGAGTTAAGCACATAGCTCAGACTCAATGACACTTAGTCATTTTGTTCGAGACAAACTCAAACTAACATTTCAACCACACTGAGTAGTTGAATTATGTTTGGAACTGACCAAACGTGTGAACTCATTATTCAGTTTGACATATAGATCAGTTTATGAAAACTTATTTATAAACTGTCCACCCAGCTTAAGACACTTAGTCTCTGTCAAACTGAGAACTCAATTTTTAGACACTTAGCTAGGGGTTGAGCATACCCAATTTACTTAGCAGATACATAAACCTCTTTTCATCAAGGGGGTTAGTAAAGATATCTGTTAATTGGTCATCAGTGGAGATAAATTTAATGTCAACTTTACCTTTTTCCACGATGTCCCTTATGAAGTGATGTCTAATTTCAATATGCTTGGTTCTTGAGTGAAATATTGGATTGTAAGTGATGGCTATTGCACTTTGGTTATCACAGAAGATAGGAGTTTTCTTGAAACTCATCCCAAAGTCCTGAAGTTGATGCTGCATCCACAAGATTTGAGCACAACAGCTCTCTGCTGCAACATACTCAGCTTCAGCAGTTGAAGTAGCCACTGAGTTATGTTTCTTACTAGTCCAACTTACTAATTTACCTCCAAGCAATTGACATCCTCCAGTGGTTGATTTTCTATCTAACTTGCACCCAGCATAGTCAGCATCTGAAAAACCAACTAATTCAAATCCAGAATCCTTTGGATACCAAAGACCTAGATTTGGTGCACCTTTAAGGTACCGAAAGATCCTTTTCACAGCTTGAAGATGTGATTCTTTAGGATCAGCCTGCTATCTTGCACAAACACATGTGGCAAACATGATATCAGGTATACTAGCTGTCAAATAGAGTAATGAACCTATCATTCCTCTATAGGTAGACTGACACACAGACTTACCATCTGAGTCTTTACTCAGCTTGATAGCTGGTGACATGGGTGTTTTCATGGTTGAACTTGAATCAAAACCATATTTCTTTATCAAATCCAAAACATATTTGCTTTGATTGATGAAAATTCCATCAGGCTTTTGTTGAATTTGTAGGCCTAGGAAATATATCATCTCACCCATCATACTCATCTTGTACTTTTGGGACATTATTTTGGAGAACCACTCACACAGAGATTCATTGGTTGAACAAAAAATAATATCATCCACATATATTTGTACAAGAATCACCTGTCCCTTGCTCTTTTTAATAAAGAGTGTCTTATCTATACTACCTCTGGTGAAATCCATGGATAGTAGATAGGTGGACAGTGTATCATACCAAGCTCTTGGAGCTTGTTTAAGACCATACAAAGCCTTGTCCAACTTATAGACATGATGTGGAAACTTTGAACTTACAAAGCCAGGAGGTTGTTTCACATAGACTTCCTCCTGAAGTTTTCCATTCAGGAAAACACTTTTCACATCCATTTGATAGACTTTGAAGTCTTTATATGCTGCATAAGCTAGGAACAGCCTTATGGCTTCAATTCTAGCAACATGGACAAAGGTCTCATCATAATCGATTCCTTCCTCTTGCTTATACCCTTGTGCTACCAGCCTGGCTTTGTTCCTAACTATCACTCCATCTTTGTCCATTTTATTTCTATAGACCCACTTAGTGCCTATAATTGAATGATCTTTGGGGGCAGGGACAAGGTTCCAGACCTTATTTCTCTCAAACTCATTTAGTTCCTCTTGCATAGCTTCAATCCAATCCTCATCTGCTAAGGCTTCCTCGGTCTTCTTTGGTTTCATCTGAGACAGAAAACCAAAGTGAGCAGCATAGTTAGCTGTAGCCTTAGATCTGGTCATGACTTTCTCTTGGACATTTCCAATGATTTGATCTTGAGGATGATCTTTGAGGAATTTAAATGTGGTAGTTGGAGAGTCTGGTTCTGAATTTGAGTGATGTTGAGAACCTCGAGGTGAACTTATCTCCTCAGTCTCAACAGCAGCATTGTCAACAAACTGATTATCACTAAGATTCTCAGTCTGAGTGACTTCAGCTCCAAAAGGATTGACGAACTCATCATCTTTCTCAGCTTGAGAATCCTTTGAAGCTTGTGATGATTTCATTGATGAACACACATCATCATCACTATCATCTCCTATGACATACATAGGATTTGACATGTTGATTTCCCTTGGCCTTTCAAGCTCACTCAGACTAAAGGAGTCAGCTTGACTTTTCTCAGCTTGATCAATACTGTCTTCATCAAATGAAACATGAATTGATTCTTCAATGGCCTTTCTCCTAGCGTTATATACTCTGTATGATTTGGAGATTGAGGAATAACCAACAAATATTCCAGGATCAGCTTTGGGTTCCAACTTATGGAGCTGATCTCTTTGATTCAGCACATAGCATTTTGAACCAAAGATATGGAAATAACCTATATTGGGCTTTCTAGACTTATACATTTCATATGAAGTCTTTCCATGTCTTTTGACAATGATTGACCTATTCTGAGTATAGCAGGCTGTACTAACAGGTTCATCCCAAAAATAGAGTTTCAATCCTGCCTCACATAGCATTGTCCTTGCAGCCTCAATTAAGGTTCTATTTCTCCTTTCCGCAACTCCATTTTGTTGTGGAGTTCTGACAGATGAGAAATTTTGTAATATTCCTTTTTGTTCACAGAAGCTTTCAAGGGTTGAGTTCCTGAACTCAGTCCTATGATCACTTCTGAGTTGCTTTACAGACAAACTTTTCTGCAACTCTTCCCTTTTGATGAAACTTATTATCTCCAGGGCAGCCTCACTTTTGGCTTTTAGGAATATTACCCAGGTGAATCGTGAGAACTCATCTACTATCACCAGAGTGTACTTCTTGCCACTTAGGCTTGGAGTACTTATGGGTCCAAATAGATCCATATGCAACATATGCAATGGGTCTGTTATTGATTAATTTTGCTTTGATTTAAAGGACCCTTTATGGTGTTTCCCTTGTTCACAAGCTGAACACAATTTGTCTTTGACAAATGTGATTTTTGGTAATCCAGAGACTAACTCTTTATTGGACAGCATATTTATATTTTTAAAGTTCAAATGAGACAAACCTTTATGCCATAACCAACTCAGCTCAGGAACAGAATGAGAATACAAGCAGATTTCATTATTGGGATCAGCAGAATTAAGATCAAGTAGATACACATCTCTTTCTCTTTTAGCTATTAATACAGGCTTTCCTTTAGCATTATAAATTGTTCCTGCTTTCTTCCTAAAAGTAACAACATTGTCCTCATCACACAATTGACTGATACTAATCAGGTTGTGTTTGAGGCCTTTGACATATGCAACTCTCTGAAAAGTGACTTTACCAGCTTGCATCTTCCCATAGCCTTTGGTTCTTCCATGGGAGTTGTCACCAAATGTTACTTTAGGACCTTCATCTTCCTGGAAATCACTGAGAAGTCCTTTCCATCCGGTCATGTGCCTTGAACATCCACTATCCAGGTACCATTTACTTGAACCCTGCACATGATATAAAAACTAAACACAATAGTTTTTCTTGGGAACCCACTTCTTGGTGGGTTCAGATGAGGAGCACTTAGCAGCTTCATCTTGTTGAACTGACTGCTCAGCTTGAGCCGGAAATGAATCCTGTGTAGGCTGATCAGTTTGTTCTTGCTCAGGCCTTGAGATTTCAGCATCACAGTCCTTAGCCTCATGACCTCTACTTCTACATTTGTAGCATCTCCTTCTTCTAATGATGACAGGAGGTAGAGTGTCTAACAATCCTTGTGAGAATTTACTCTTAGTTTTAGGATTGTATATGGTGGATAACTTCTCAACTTTCTTTGCAAGCTGATTCACCTGGTGATCACTGACTTTGGACTTACCTTTGTCAGGTCTCTGTTTGTTATCCCGAGAAGATTGACTAACAACCTTCTTCTCCATGACTTTGGACTTACCTTTGTCATGCTTACTGGACTCACCAGTTTCAACAGGTTTGGCCTTACCACTGTTGATCTTCTTGGACTTACCAAGATCAACAACTTTGGACTTACCATTGTTGTGATTTGACCTCTGACTTACAGTGGTCTTCCTGTTCTTATAACTTCTCTCCGAGCCAAATAGAGAATTTTGCCTTTTGAAAGGATTTGGATTAACCCTTCCTATGACCGAAGTTCTTTGAACAGAATGAGTGCCTAATCTGTCCAGCACAGACTTACCATGCTGTTTTGATGTTGAGCACTCATTCCCATGATCACTAGCTTTCACAAACATATTGAATTTCAAGTTCTGACCATGTTTGTTCTCTGAGGCTGACTTCTGAGACTCAATCAGTTGTCTATCCTCCTCAGAGTCTGTACTTGCTATCTCATCATCAGCTACATAAGCTGCTGTTTGATAGTCACCTCCAAGTACAGCCTTCACCTGTTTAGGTATCTGTTGGTTTATGCACTGTTCAGCAAGCTTTGATGACTTACACCAAGACTCAGTGATCTTTTGGAGTTGATCAGCTTTGTCTTTAGCTTCCTGCAGTTCTTCACTAAGAAGTTTGTTAATATGTCTTTGACATTCAAGGTCACACTGTGCTTTCTTACCAACATCAATGAGAGATTGATTTTCCTTAATCTCATCTTTAAGTTTAGCTATTTCAGCTTTGAGATCAGTCTGAGACTAAAGGCAGGTCATGAAATCATTTAGCAGATAATCGAATGCAAGACCCTTTTCTTCAGCAGTGTAAGAGTAGAAATTACTGACCTTATACATGGAAGCAGGATCCCAATCACTGAGCTTGCTGTTTTCCTCAGCTTCCTTCATGTCAGCTTCAAAGATTGATTCGGACATACCATAATCAACCTCATCGATTTCTATCTCTTCATCTTCTTGAGCCATCAGATATACATCATCATCTGATGTAGATGATTCTATATCCCATGTTTCAGCAATTAATCCTTTTGCACTGGGTTTGTCTTCAGGCTTTCCTTTCTTGAGCTGAGTATATTTCTTCTTGTATTTATTAGCTCTGTAAGCATTCTTATCAACAACTGATGTTGATTCTACCTTCTTAGATCTGCACTCAGCAGCTATATGTCCCTTTTTCTGACAGTTGAAGCACACAGCATTCTTGGGATCAAAGGAACTCTTCCCTTTGCTCCTATCAGATCTTCCTCTTCCCCTTTGAGCTTTTCTCAAACGTCTGGCTAACATGGCCATTTGCTCAGTGATGGTCTGAATATCATCAGTATCACTTGAGTCTGAGTCTGAGTGGTCAGCTTGAGATTCTGACTCAGTCTCAGATTCAACAACCATAGCTTTGGAACCTTTCTTCTTCTTCTGTGCAACTAATGCAACTTCTGTTTTGTCCAAAGATTCTTTTAGTTGTTGTTGAGAAGCTCTTTTGTGTTCTATGATCTGTTCATGATTCAGCAAGAACCCATAGATGGACTGTAGGTTATACATGTGTAATGTTCCTCCAGCCCTTAGTGCAGTGGTTACTTCATTGAACCTTTCTGGTAACACATCCAGAAATTTCAGCACGAGCTCAGCTTCATCTCTCTTTACACCCACACTTAGTAGGTCATTTATCAAGCAGTGAAACCTTGTGAACAAATCTGCCAAGGTTTCATTCTTCTTTGAAAAGAAGTTTTCATATGATCTATTCAAGTGATTCTTCTTTTGCTGCTTGACAAGTTCTATGCCCTCATAAGTGACACTCAGCGTATCCCAGATATCCTTTGCGGTTTGACACCCAGTCACAGTGCGCAGGATTTCATTAGTTAGGGAATTCGCTAGAACACTCTTTGCCTTGTCATCCAGATTGAAGAGTTTCCAATCTTCATCAGTCCAGGATGCAACAGGCTTTCTTGTTTCCTTCTCAGATTTGCCAGGAGACGTATCACTGACAGTAGAGGGAATCTTGGGGATTATTGGTCCTTTTGTGATGACTTCCGACATACGGTTGTCAATAGACTTTAGGAAGAGCATGGCTCTGAACTTCCACATAGGATAGTCAGATCCATCAAATATGGGACATCCTTTAGCAAAGATCTGAGGAAAGTTTGATGGAGTATTGCTTGTCGACATTTCAATCTTTCTCAGAATCTTGAACTATTCAACTGATGAAATCGTTCAGCCTGCTCTGATACCAGTTGTTGGTCCCTTGTATGAGAGAGTAACAACAAGCAACAGTGTGTAGAAGGGGGGGTTGAATACACTTTCTACGGAAATTGAACAAATCAAAGAAAAGTGTTACACACAGTAAATCAAACCACAATTAATCGAATGCTTTTATTAATCAGAAGATGATTACAATGCTTTGAATAAGAAGATGATTACAATGACTATCAAGTAAGCAACTCTTGATATATAATCACATAATATAAATCTCTCAATTCTCTCAAACTTAGATATCTATAATTAACATATAATTATAGATACCGACGACTCTCTAAATAGGATTTTCACAGATTGAATCAACACATGATTACTATCCAATATCACAACTAATGTGATTAATTCGAACACACAAACTTCTTTGGCAATCTGTGATTAAATCTTGATACTGAATCAAGACTCGTAACACATACGATGAGGTGAGGTTTGGCTCTGCAACACTTAGTTGTAATCGTCTCTGAGTCGTACCTCTAAACTTATCAGGAGATAAGTATTTATAATCCTGTTGCTACGGTTCCTAACAAACTAGACTTAGCCTAATTCACTAACTAACTTTCGGATAAACCGGAATCTTGAATATTGAATCTTCTTATCTTGAGTCTTCAATCTTCAATCTTGATTCTGGAGTCTTCTTATCCGCTCCGTAGATATAGAGAGAGATAAAGATGAATTTAAAACATATTTAAATTATCTTTAAACTGACTTCTTCACTCGGACTGAGTTACTCAGCTTGAAACTCATCAAGCTGAGTTCTTCGAGAACAAATCCGAATTCATACATGAACTAACATGTACATTGATAAACCCATCCTTAGAAGTCTAACTTAGTTGACTAAAACATATTTAGCAACTCTGTCGAGCTGACTCTGCTTTTGAGCTGAGTCACTCAGCTTGAAACACATCAAGCTGACTACTCGATATATACCTTATGTGACATACACAGATTATTAAACATATTAATAAACAAACTAAGGTATAATATAAACTGATCAGCATATGCTCAGCTTATATTCAGCTTATACTCAGTCTGAATCACTCTAAGTGTTCAGTCTGACTAAGCTTCATAATTATGTTTAAGTTATATGTAGAACTCATCTTACAAACTTAACTTTGTCTCATCAAATTCAAACTGATGAGATCATTTTCCCAACACTTCCAGCCAGTCATCCTCCTGTATAGGGTCCACAACTGTTGACTCTAGCTGCTTTGGATTTAACTCATCGCTGATGCACATAAGGATTTTGTGCAACCCTGCGACAGTCATCTCAAAATCACCGAGGACATACATTACTCTTCTCTGGTAATAGTCCGACAAGGAACCGAACAAGAGCATAACTAGCTCATGTGGTTTTGATTTTGACCCAAAGCTCTCATAGCAATCTAAGAGCCTTCTCATATTAATGAGATAATCGCTAATTGGCTGGCTTTCTTTCATCTTAGCTGAAAGAATTTCCTTCATCAATAGCATGCGACATATCCGTTCATTAAACTTGAACTTTCGCTCCAGCCCTTGAACAACCTCATAAGATGACTTCTCACGGAGATCATCTGTAAACTCGGATGATGCTGTGAGAACGAGAATGGACATAACATCAGACTCGTCAGCCAGATACTCATAGTAAGTGTCATACTCACTATCCTGGGCATCTACTCCTGGTCGCTCTGGAGGTAATGTCTCAATAATGTGAAGCTTTCCCTGTGCATCCAAAACATTTTTCAGATGCATCTTCCAAACAGCAAAGTTTGGACCTGAAAGCTTCCACTTGCTAGTGATAAGACTTAGAGAATCTCTTGGTGAATAAAACGGAATAATAGATATATAAGACATCTACAGAAAAAGAAAAAGAAAAAACCGATTCAGTATTGATTACATCTTCTAATAATTATTACCTTTTAAACAATAAATTATTAGACTAGGATCCATATTTCACATTTCCCGATGCAAGGTTTGGGCACTTCCCACCGGGACAATGCTATTTCTGGTAGGTAAAAACTATACCAATCGTATCCTAACTGGACACGACTCCTAGATCCGTGGGACATCGGTTACAAGAACCGTGCATGTTTAGTCCCTCTAGTGCATTTTGGGCCGGGACTCCCGATTATCACCAAAATAGATCGCACCACCTAAGACAGTGTGAACTCTAGCCGGGACTCCCGATTATCGCAGAGTCTTTCACACCCTCCCCCGCAATGGTTTGAACCCGGATACCCAAGGTTTGGTCACTTCCGACACCCGAGTACCGTTTAACAGGAAAGGTGTACTATTAGGTGGGTAGCATACTGATCTAAGATTTTTCTAAAAAGGATATTCAAGATTTTGACGAGAAAAACTTTAATGCCAGTTTTCTTTTAAAATCATCTGTTTAATAATTAACTATTATTAAAACCCTTGTTTTATTTCATCGTGAGAATCACAACCACGCATATATAATATGTAAAGAAATAAAACAACCACAAACAACTATGCCTTAGTCTTGCCCTTAACTATTGTCGGTTTCATGAGCCACACGAAAAAACCCGATGGTCAAAACCTAAGTGGAAAAAACACAACACACATGGCATGGCATTCTGAAGCTCCCACTGGCTCCAGCATCCAATTCTTCTCTTTGCTCCTTGCTCCTTGGTCCAGATATATATATTCTAAAAAATCTATTCTATTCTATTATCTAAAAACTAGAAATACAAAAGTACAAGATATATAAAAGCACGCAGGCCCGCTAATCTAAAACTTTTACAAAATAGAATAGGGGTTGTAAGTGGCACGCAGGCCTCCTCACACCATAGAATAATAAATCCAAAACAACCACAAGTGCAAGAAAATAAACAATCCACAAGGTTTAAGGCTCGGCTATGACATCCCAAACATGTACTAAACTAATACATGAAAGTAAAACAACAACTGATTTCTAATTATTCATTTTGATGAAAATTACTGATTTTAACAACCTGTTAAAATCCCTATATTGTTTTTCCTTTATTTGCAATAAATATATATTTCAAGTTTTATACTTTGATAATAAATCAAAAAACTCAAAATATTATTTAAACTTTAAATTAAAACAACAACTGTATTTTAATTTAACATTGACCTCACATACCTGAGCCGCAAGCTGGGTCAAATATTTAAACTGGGCCAATAATTGTAACCGGACCGAAAAGAACAAAAACACTGGGCCGGGGCCCATTTTGGCCTTTAGCGCCGCTACCCTAGCCGCTAAAACCCTAGCTAGGCCGCCGGCTTCTTGGGCCGTGGTTTCTGGGCCGTAGCCCACCACACAATTAGCGCCGCTAACTGCGACGCGGACCGTCGAAGACCGCCGCCGATCGCATGGACCGCGGCCGTCTTCCGCCGTGGACCGCCGCCCCAACTGAGGCCGCCGCGGGCGAAGTCGTGGTCAAAAATCTCGGTCATCGCAAATAACAACAATAAAAAATAAAAAAAACAGATTTAATTTAAAAATTAAATCTAATAATATTTTATCAAAAGTTTAACCAATAAAAATCAAAACTTGATTTTTATTATTCTGGATAATAAAAACTTTTTCCTTGATAAAAGATAAACCTTTTTCATCAGAATAAAAGAAACCTACCTAGTTCCTTACGAGGTCAGAAGTTGCTCTGATACCACTGAAGGGTTTTGTAGGGTATAAAAACATGCACAGCGGAATAAAAACCCATCCAGTGATCTCATCTAACTCGTACAAGAACTTAGAAGAAGAAGAGGATTAAAAAGTTATACCTTGATGAAAACCAAAACTTTTCTTTAATCCTCTAGACAGCTGCAGCTTATCCACCGCTATTGCACCACCTTGAACTGGCTGCTAGACCGCCTAAGGATTAAACCTTGGATTAAAACGTGACCCGCGATGTGTGTGTGTGTGTGTGTATCTCCGCCGCCAACCACCGTGCTCGGTGGTTCGGTGTTGCCTTTGCGCCACCGCCGAAAACCCCAAGAGAGGGAGAGAGGGCCGGCCGCCGAGAGAGAGAGAGAGAGAGAGAGGGATTAGGGTAATCTTTTTCTCCTTTTTAATTAACTTGTAATTAGATTAAAGGCTAAATAAGGTTTATATAATAAACCCTTATTAGGCCCAAGCCCGTTTAATTAAAGCCCAACTTTAATTAAACTATTAATCAATTACATAAAATACCCTCGACCTTTCTAATTAATTAATAACTATTAATTAATTGGTCCCGTTAATATTTAAACTAAATATTAACTTTTTCTCTTTAAATAATAAATAACGTTTATTATTTTTCTCTTTCTCAATAATTAATTAAACTATTAATTATTGTGATACACAAACAGGTAAAATCCAAAAGGTTCTAATTGGGTGTGTAGCAGTGTGATCCTTTAGTGTCACATAGTATTGGACACGATGATATATGTTATCTATCTCTGCACATAATCCAACACTTTCCTGAATACAAAGTCACGTCTCTCGTGGCTAAGTATCCGTTGTCTTTGGTACAAGGCTACTCAGAGCCAGGGACCCTGCTCTACATGTGCATAGCCATGCTCTCGCACAACTACACACATATATGTATCTCATGTAGTATCACAATTCATAAGACAATTATCTTGCTGGTCACAATTCACGTAATCATAGATTAAGCATAACAGAAGTAAGCATACTCACCTTAACTGTTATTTAGGTTAACAGTAGAAAGCTAGTCTTATCACAGAAACACCAATCTCTTATCCAACCTTCCTTACAGCCGCAAGGATCTTCCCTGCGCCCGTAAGGGTTCCTCCTCAACTACCAAAGCTTACGACCGTAAGGAGTCATCCTTACGCCCGCAAGTGATGTTCTAAGCTTGCTTACGGTTGCAAACTATATGATTGCGCCTGTAGGCTAGTTTCCTTCGTCCGTAGACGGTAAACAGCAAGTCACACGCTTGTGCCCGCAAGGACCTTTGCTTACAGCCGCAAGAGACGCAACAACGAAAACCCTTTGTACTTGCTTGCGCCCGCAAGGAACACCCCTTACGGCCGCAAGCATGGTCGGTACAGCAGACTTTCTGCTCTGTTTTCTAACAACAGCAACAAACCTAATTCAAACACATAACACACCACACAAATGCTGCCCTGGACATGTTTGAAGTAATACATAAGCTAGAAACACTACCACATCACGAAACAAGCACACAAAAAACTCTAAACTATGATTCCACCAAGGGAATCTCTCTTGACTAAAACATCATGAATCATTCAAACAACAAATACTTGAACTTTGGGACAACACTAAGATCAATTTCAGCTATCAAAGTCTTGTGTTTATTGATCAAAACTCAAAGAAAAGGGGTTGGCTAGAGGTTCACGTACGAGAGAGCATGTATGTGTATACATTGCAACTTATTTTGACTCATAAGAGTCAATACACAGCCATACATATCAACTTCTTTGGGCTAATTACAAATCAACCCCTAAACTTCATTAACGTTCAAGATTTAAAAAAACACACCCTCAAATTTTATAAACATATAGAACATACAAAGGCAACTTATTAAACACATATAACACTTAACAAGTATTCAATATAGACACGTATTAAAAAGACTTTCAAACCTTGGGGAGTTACAGTTAACTCTTTTATAAATATTACTTCATGTTTTAGATAAAGCTAGGTGTCTCATTCTTCTTGTTGTCTTATAAATATGTTCATGTAGGTTATGTTTAGTCAAAGAAAAATGATAGTGTACAACTACAATTAGATATATGTTATAAGTGTTTCTATAGTTATAAATATTTAAATGAGCAAATGATAAAAATACTAACATACTCTTTATTTAAAGAGTTCATGAGTATAGAATTATCTAAAATAGATAATATTAGAAGTAAATATCTCATCACTTTGGTTTATATAATTAAATGAGTACCATTTTAGGAAAGATTTCATAAACTACTAAAACATCAATCCGAAAACGCACATGAGTTACTTGTTTGCAACGGTAAGCCAAGAAACTTTGTTGAATGGCTAGTTGTTTTCAAATTGCGTCTTTGTTTACACATTTCTTTTGGGCATGCTCCACATCACTAGCTCTTGACTTGTTTACAAATTGCGTCTTTGTTGAATGGCTAGTTGTTTTCTTATTTTTAACGTGACAATATTAGATGACTACTTTAATGTTAATGTTAATAGAAAACTTAGTGTACTCATAAGCTTTTAGAAGCTAACCCATTGTTTTTTATAAATTCTTGTATCCACTTGTAATGAATAGTTGTTAACTTTAATTGTGAGAGTAGAAATTTTGCATCCACTTATAATTGATAGTTATTGAGGAACTTAAAAAAGGCATTGATAGATCCATGTAGACGAAGTTGACCAAGAAGTTATGGAATCCATTAGGTTGTATGTTGGTATGGTTAACAACCCATTAGACCACCAGCGGACTTACCTTTCTAACTCATTGCCACATCAACATCCACATCATCTCTTACTTTCAATCCTTTCTAACCTACAAACCCATACATTCAACTCACATCTACCCACATTAAATATCAATAAAAAAGATTTATTAATTAAGAGAGAAAGAGAGAAGAAAAGAATAAAGAAAAAAATTGGAACCAGAGTTGTTCTCCAAACCAGCCCGGGTTGAAAGCTTCTTGAACCAGCAATGCGGCGATGATGCTGGTTTAAACCAACTGAACCAGCCAGCGCGTTAAATGGATGAGTATTGGATGTGAAGCGGATATGGATGTTTAGTGGAGCGGATATGGATGATGATTTCCAATCCATAGACGAATCTGTTAACCCGAAATTGAATTTTGTACATTGTAATTTTATTTAATTAAGAATATACGTCTGAGTATTAATTGAATTAATAAAAATTATACTTAACATAACGTTGAGATAGCTACAAACCATGCTCTATGTTTTGAATGTAGACTTGTAATTATATTAAGTAATGTTTCGGTTTGTATCTTTTTTTATCAACATTTTGGATTTGTTACAAATTATGCTCTATGCATTGAATGTAGATATTTAAGTTATGTTTTCATTTCTATTTGTTTTTCTTTAAGAAACTATGTACATATGCAACAAAAATCGTAAGTTATACATAAAACTATCTTACTTTCTTTTGGACTTTCGACATCAATGGATGTCCATTTACCCCTTTTAATCCAATGGATATGGATATGGATGGATGAAATGATTTTACATAGGTTGGATATGGATATAGATGGATGAAATGATTTTAAATGAATATGGATATGGAGGATGAAAATTTAAATGAATATAAATTTAGAAACAGCATCATCCGATTGATATCCAATCCATTGTCATTGATGGTCTTAGGTTGCTTATGGTCATGTATTGTGTGAGGAGGAATTTTTCAACATGTTCATTGTGATAAATTTATTTTTTCCTGTAAATATAGTCACCTAAAATAACAAATACCTGCTCATGCAGCAACTCGCGGCCCTCTTCTTGATTGCTATTGCCTGCCAACAGTTTATATTTCTTTCAAATCCATTAGCATTGAATCCCTCATCGATAATCAACCAATGTGTTAAGCAACTTCAAGCATCACCACCAACCTCTATCTCTCGATGCCTTTTGACCAATTCTAGATGCAGATTCCTTGAGGGTGTTCATAAATACATTAATTGAGAGGAGAATGAAAAGTGCATGTGTATAGCTAGTTTATTAAAATGCTTCCAGCTGTGTGAAAAAGGGAAGCAAGCCGTACCTACTTACCAGGTTTAATCAAACATCTGAAGAGAACTAAAGAATGTATTACTAAAATCTTATAGTTTTTGACTTTTTGACAATAAGCTTTTAGTTAAAAGATTACTTTTGTTAATATTGTTTGCTTATGAAATAAAGTTAAAACTGTATAAGTACTATACAATTTCTTATAATTATTGTCAAGGTGTTTTTTTTAAACTTATGATAAAGAAACTCAAAAATTGAATATTTTTAAAGAAAATCTAGCATTATTAAATAAATACTTTAATGATTAGTGAAAATAAAAATAAAAATAAAAGAAATATTAAAATACTTATGTAAGACATTAATGTAGGCCACTTGTCAATAACATAAGTAAACTATTAAGAGAAGTGTGAGTTGTAACTTTATGTATTTCAAATTCTCATGAGATTTAATCATCTCATGTATCATGATATAAATATGAATTTACAAAAACATCCTTCATTTTCTCATGATAAATTGTCATATCACTTCAACAATTGATAGATAGTATAATGTTACATCATTTATTTTTAATTTTTTTTCATATATAAATCATCCTCTTTTATTTACTCAACTAGATTACAAATGAGTTGTTTATTCAAATTTAAGGGGATTTAGTTTGTTAATACTTAAATATTTTAACAAAAATATTTATTCAAATCATTTAGTAGATTCATCCACGTACCTATTTTTGTGGTTATTTGATTTTTAAGAGATATTATGTCTCTATGTATGGCATTATGCTTATATTACTAGATATGTTATTACTTTTTAACACCATAAATTAACATTTAAATTTTACTTTAACTATCCTTATTTTATACATAAGGTGTTAAGTTTCGAGCGTTGAAATCTATGACAAAACCATGACGTTGAATTATGTAATGACAACGCCACCTCTAATAATAGATAATTGAAATTATTACTTGAAAGATGGATATCAAATAGATGTGGCTTCCTAAGTTGTGTTCAGTATAGTCCATATAAAAAACATAGTCATATGCTCTTAATATTCAATTACATGTGATTCATTATACAATCACATGTGATTGTAAAATCATCACATATGAATTACGAAAATACCACTCCGCTCAAATTTTTAAAATTCAATTAAAACCATTGATGATGCTGATCCAAAGACTAAAATTAGTCCCTCAAGACTATGCATTAAGTATGGACTATATTAAACATTTCTCGTGACTTCCTATTCAAAAGAGAGCATATGACCAATTATTTGTAATTTCAACTTTTGTCATACAAACTTTACCGGCTTCCAACAAAATTGGATATTTTAATTTCAACTTGATGAATCCACTTGTATAAATATCTTTAAAATTAATTTATTGATGTGTCGGGCGGACACCTACTAAGGGTCCAGTGATGAAACGGTTTACTAGTTAATTTTGCTGGTGTAGTTAAAGAACTTGACTTTTTTGAGCCTTTGCTACAAATAAAATTTATGGGTATCACAAGTAACTTTTTTCATTCTATCAAAACTTAATGAAAGATAATTATTTCAAATAAAAATAATAAATTATAATTGAATATTCAATTTATACATTTAAAAACACTTTAATTTACCTTAAAATAGTTATTTAATTAAGAGGACTTCATATAAATTGTATTTTGTTTTACATTTTGACCTTAAAATATCGGAGAAACAAATGAAACCTCATTAACCAGACACGATTAACTAAAACCCCGAAAAAAACCTGAACAACACCCGTAATCTTAAATAATTTTATTTTTATCATGATGTCAACAATTATCAAAAATTCTGAATACACCCCTGAGTTATAATAAAATATTTTTTAAATTAATAGATCCACTATAACCGTTAAGTTTATAACTAGTTTTGTTTATTACGGTTTAAGTTGAAAATATCAAACTAAAAAAGTCTCTAAATTTTATGTGTTATATAGAGAATAATTCTATATTTCCTACTAAAACATCGTATCTAATGTTCATATTTCATCATTTTATATACTAAACAATGACATATGAAACTAATTTCTTTTTTTATCTTCATTTTTTTAACAACAATAAACTTTATTTATTATAATCAATTCATAAGAAACTACTATAATTTTATTTTACTCTCCTAATAAATTTCTACTTTTCACCATCAAACTTAGATAAGTTGCATTTGGTCTTTAACCTTTTAATTTTTAGTCACATATTTATTTTTATTTTTTACCTTCAGTTTATATAAGATTATATGAAACTCATAACATAATTTATAGGTGCTAAAAATATATAAATTTTTTAATTTTTACCCACGAATATATTATAGATGCATATAACTCTAAAGCTAAGACTCTAAGAGTATAGGTAAAGGTGTTAAGCATGTATTATATAAATGAGAATTCAACATGAGGAGATGGTAAAGTTACAATTGAAAATTGCATGGAGTAATTTAATAAAGTGAAATAAATGCTAAAATAATACATTTAGGTTTATACAATATATATATATATATATATATATATATATATATATATATAAAGAAGTTCATTTCAAAACCATTCTTAGTGTGAGAATCGCGAGAACAAATCTTGACCGTCCATGAATTCCACTTATTAATTGAATTGCTAAGATTGCTTCTCGCAGTTCTCGCATTAAGAATGATTCTCAAATAAACCATCCCCTCTATGTGTGTGTGTGTTTGTGTATATATATATATATAGGGGAGGGTTCATCGAGAACCGTTGTTAGTGCGAGAACCGCGAGAACCAATCACAATCGTTCCTTGGATATGGGAAGTTCGTGGATGGATAGCGTAGAGGGATAGAGTGTGGCAGAGTGCATGTGAGGAATTCATGGGTGGACAATGACATTAAGAAAAGGAGAATTGGACGTCTCAGATTGGTTCTCGCGGTTCTCGCACTAACAACGGTTCTCAAATGAAATTTTGCCTATATATATATATATTGACAAAAGTTCAAACAAGAACTGTTTTTCGTACGAGAACCGCGAGAACCAATCTCAGCCGTTCAATTTTCTCTCCTTCAATTGCCCACCGATGAATTCATCACATACCACACTTGATCCCCTCACGCTCCACATCCATGAATTCCACTTTATCAAATCAACGGCTAAGATTGGTTCTCGCAGTTTTCGTACGAAAAATAGTTCTCGTTTAAACAGCCCCATATATATATAGACACAACATTAATCCGTGTCGTGTTCGGTTCGTGTCACTTAATTCGTGTTCGGTTCGGGTCGTGTTTTCGTTTCGACCCATTTATTGAAGAAAAAAAATCAAGTTATGTTTTCGGTCAAATAACTTGACTCTCATGTCGGGTTTACATGTCGACCCATTTTTTGAAGAAAAAATCAAGTTATTTCCCCTTTCCCCCTTTTCTTCTTCCTTAATTCTTATTTCTATTCTTATTTTCTTATGAATATTTATTAATTTTATCAAAATTAAGATTGACGGTATTTGATTTGACTCACAATTTTAGAGGTAAAATGAAAATACTCCCCATTTTGATATTTTCTAACTATACTAGTTACTTAGTTAATGACTTAGTTCATATTTATAATTTAAAATTTCTAAATATTTTTAAGTTAAATATTTTTTGGGTTTTTAAAATTTTTATTATAAAAAGATCGTGTTAAACGGGTTATCTTCGGGTTATCTTCGGGTTATCGTGTTCGTGTCGAAAAGTTTCGTGTCATTTTCGGGTCGACCCATTTCTAACCCAGTTCAGTTTCGTGTCGTGTTCGTGTCGACCCAAATCGTGTTAGGTTCGGGTTGGGTTTCGGGTCGTGTCAAGATTTGCCAGCCCTACTTGCAATAACCCAATAGGTCAAGATTATGGAAACATAGGATAACCACACAATTCTTATCATATTAATATTTTGGGTTTGAGTTTGCTTTTTGAAGGTGTATCAAAGTTATCACTTTTTGCTATTGTGTATACGATATATCCATCTTTCTAAACTGCTATATAATGTAGTCAACTTTCTAAAACTACCATTTGATGTAGTTAGTTACCCGTTCAGCATGTAATAGGAATTATATTATTTTAATTTATTTTTTGATTATGAAAATCGAGATGAGGATGAACTATGAACATGAAGATGAAGTTGAATGTGATTCTCAAATCGAAACCCAATCTTCCAAACCAATCAAAACTCGGAATCTCAATTGGATGCCAAAGGATCCAAGATCCAAACCCAGTCGGAACAACAAATCTAAATTTAAAAAAAACAGAACAAGCAGAAGATGAACTTCAAACCTTGAATTAAGAACCAACAAAAGAAGAGCATAAAAAATCAGATAATCGAAACCCTTGAAACTTTGAACAAAATATCATTCGTGAACGAACCATACTTGAAAAGATCGAAAACTCAAAATTTCCGATTATGAACCCTAAATCGCTGTTTGAAAACCTTAATAATTGATGTTGAAAATCTAAACTAATCTTCATGTTATAAATCCTTAATATGCAATGATGAAATCGCGTAGATGAACTCAGATCAAATAGTTGATGTTTAAGAACCCTAAATCATTGGTTAATTGAACAAATTCAATGTAGGGAGTCATCTTCGTCTAAATTGATTCATCCTAAAATAGATTTAACCCCAAGTAGCGACACCCATAAACCTTCGATGAATAACAACAACCAAAGAACACTGATGAAATCGAATATAGATCTGGGTACATCCTATTATTACGAGACTTGCTTGAAATCGATCTTCGAGAAAAAGCACTGTAAAAGAAGCATCGAGAAGAAGCAAATGTAGGCGATCGAGAAGAAGCAGATGAAGGGTTGAAACCAGATTTGGGGTTTTCATCTCAATATTCCAGATCTTCAAGCAGATGAAGGGATAAAAGCAGATGAATTCATCATTAAGTTCTTCCTCAAGCTTTGTGTTTCCCATATCTCTCCATCTTCATGATTTAACTTTTTATTTTTCATTCTTTTAGCAAAACTTACCTGTTGTAACTCATTATCATAGGTTACCATACATCAAATAGTAGTTTTAGAAAACTGAGTACATTAAAAGGTAGTTTTAAAAGGTGACTATACACAATAATAAAAAGTGACAACTTCATACTCAGAAACTAAACCTTACTATTTTCCATCCTATTCCATTTGTTAGTTTTACCCTCTAATACGTAGGGGTATAATCAAGCCCGGTCAAGTTAATTATTAAGATCCATTTTTTATATACTAATTGTAATTAAGAAATGGAAGGATGAGGAAGTGGAGATATGTCTACCATCAAAAGCGCTAGCAGACAGAACAAGAAAAGTCTGCGCGCTAACAGTGATGATAACAGTGATGATGTCTACACACATATATATTATTGCAATTAAGATATATCTTGTTCAGAGCAGTTAATTAAAAGTCCAAAAAAGTTATAAAATAAATGGGAACATTAACAGTGGGTGGCGGTGGTTACGGAGGCAAGTTAACGATTTGTGTGGTGGCATCATGGTTGTGGTGGTGGTCGTTGATGATCACCACCGCCGTAGCTCAAGCTCAAAACACCACCGATCCAGCTGAAGGTCTCTCTCTCTCTCTCTCTCTCTCTCTCTCGTTTAATTACTTGTATATTTCTTCAAGGCTAGCTCTAGCTGCTACCGACTTTCTGCATCTTCAATTAGTTTGCACGACTAATTAAATGTCTACTAACTAATTAAGGCCGAAATGAATCAAACTTTTTTGGAGTTATACTAGTTCTAACTCGACTCAAGTGTGTGTCTATATATATATATATATATATATATAGGATCCAATGAGAACACCTTTTAATGTGAGAATAGTGAGAACAATTTATAGCCCTTGGATGATCTTTATTAAATGGTTGATATTAACTTGGTGTAATTAAGCTATGTTGAATTTTAATTATTTGGTTTAATTAAGGAAGAGATATAAAGTCATCATACCTAAATTAAACCAAATGATTGGTCTATAAGTGTTCTCACCGTTCTATATTTAAGACGTGTTCTCACCGGATCCATATATATATATATATATATATATATATATATATATATATATATATATATATATATATATATATATTGGGAGGTTCAAATGAGAACCTTAAATTAATTGAGAATGAGAGACTCAATCTCGGCCGTCCAATTCCCCTTCTTCAATGTCATTGCCCACCATGAATTCCTCACATGCACCCTGCCACACTCGATCCTCCCACGCTTTTCATCCATGAATTCCACTTACAAAATGAACGGCTGAGATTGAGTCTCTCATTCTCATTTAATTTCTCATTCTCATTTGAACCTTCCCATATATATATATATATGCGAGAACAGTTGTTAGTGTGAGAACCGCGAGAACCAATCTTAGTCGTTCCTTGGATATGGGAAGTTAAACGGATGGAGAGCGTGGAGGGATAGAGTGTGGCAGGGTGCATGTGAGGAATTCATAGGTGGACAATGACATTGAAGGAGAGAGAATTTGACGGCTCAGATTGGTTCTCGCACTAAGAATGGTTCTCGCATGAACTTTTTCTTATATATATATATATATATATATATATATATATATATATATATATATAGGGTAATGTTCCAAATAGAAACTCTTTTAAACATAGAACCTAAATAACCACCGCTGTGGCATATTGTTTAGGAGCAAAAATAGAAAATAAAAAAAGAAAAAAAAAAGTCGCGACTACCCCCTCCAGCTAACATTTTTTTTTAAAAAGCCTCTTAATCTTTAAATGATTATACCTCATTCGTTTTTAAGAATTTTAGCAAAAAAAAGTATATCGTTAGATTCAGTTTTTCGTCTTCTTTCAAACTAGATCAGACTTGATATATTTCTAATTTTTTTTTTTTGAAATTGCAAAATTTGCATTTAGCTGGGTTTCATTTCAAAATGAAAAATGCAAAAAATAAAAAAATGCAAAAAATCAAAAAATGCAAAATATGAACATGCAGGTCATGAAGATGCTTCCGAAAATGCAAAATATGAAAATACAAAATGCAAACCCAACATGATTCAATGAAAATGCAGCCCAAAATGCAAAACAAAATTTGCATTTTCAAAAAAAATTTGAAAAATATGAGAAGAGTGATCTTGATTAAACTAAAAGATTGGTATAATTTTTTTTGTTTAAATTCACAAAAGTTAAAAAATTGTGACAATTTAAAGTTTTGGGGGGTAAATTTTTAAAAGACGTGGGTTTGTTGGGGGGGAGGATTTTCCATCTTTACCCTTTTACATGTTAATTAATACATGATAATTACAATTATGTCATCTTTAATCTCATCCATTGATTTTGATGATCCAATTGTCCAGATTGGTTCTTTAGGTTCTATGTATAAGACATGGTTCTACGTTGATTCTTTTTCTATATATACATATAGGGAAGAGTTCATGCAAAAAGTAAACGCGATAAACATTTATAGTCTTTAATTACATTTTGATCTTATGGCACACATTAATCAAATTATTATATTTATTTAATTAGAAAAGGGCATAAAAGTAAAGAAATATTATTTCTCACTCCAATCATTTTCTCTCACCTCATTCCTATTCTCTCTCTCTAGTGTTTGGAGGTTCATTAATAAACACTTAGCTGAAATTATAAAAAATGTCCACGTATTATTTTCTGGTCGTCTTCGTTCGATATTGAACACTTGATAAAAAAAATGTAAATGCTTTATACATGATTTTTTTTACTATTTGATCCTTTGTAAATACAAATTACTGATTTATTCACTAGTACGCTTGTTTAAGGTTATATATAACTTTATTTCTAGTCAACTGTAACATGTATATACAGATATACAAAATGGAACCCATTGAAAATAACCCAACATATAAAAAATAAGATCAATACATATTTGTGTGTTCATTAGTAAACATATAACAAAACCCATTAAACTTGAATGACCAAAACAACAAAGTATATTCAAGTGCAATCTCCAAATACACATCGCATTCACCATTGAATGAAAACACAAAACTATATAAATTAACTATCGATACATTGTGTCCATTAGTGGATGTGAACTGAAACAAAAAATTTCTAACATCTAAAACTTCGTGTACAGTGTTCCTCAATGAACAGCACATCGAAACAAAAAAAAAGTCAAAGTTAAAAACTTCAAGTACAAATTCAAATAATATAACATTCTGTTAAATACAGAATTCAGTAAACCTGATATGGAAATTTGATGCAGGCCAATAATTCATCAAAACACAAATTGATGCACAACCCATATTCTAATTCACTTTGTTAACACAAAATAGCTTGAATCAATTTTATATTTTCATACATTAAGGCAAAATATGCAGAATAAAAAACTTGATGCACAAAGAAATTAACATGTGACACCATACATCATTATCCTCATCTAAAGGCACCATAATTCATCATCATCGGCCCATAAATCTAACTTTCACCATTTTGATATATATAAAAAAAAAAACTCACCACGAGGAATCCCAAATTGAACAATTTATAATCGAAAAACTGGCGATTATGGATTCGGTCAACATCAAAAAGAGCAACTTGTAAAATAGAAACAGAGGAAAGGAAGAACACCAACACAATAGTGTGCGGTAGATTCAAACTGCAACAACGTGAAGGTACGCTTGGCCCGGCGAATCCAGTGATTGGTAGCCGACGACTACGTGTGAAACGATGTTGATATAAGAACAAGAAAAGAGAGAGGGGAATTAGCATAACAACGTTGGTCGCAAATCACCGAGGCGGAAACCATGTCGCTTGTGGCCTTCGTCGCCGATGACGGAGGTCGAGTAGTGGGTTTTAAGCCGCGGTGGATGATGGAGATAGATCGATTACTATGGTATCAAATAAAGGAACCGATGGAGGAGGTAGATTGGGTGCTTAGAGAATGTTCTGTGAGAATTTAGGGTTAGGGTATGAGGAGTTAGTGGTGATCGGTGGTTGTTATAAGGGAGACGAGAGAATAGAGAGAAAAATATGGGAATTATTTAAAATGTCATGTTTACCCTTGTTATAATTAAATTAATACCAATTTATTTTGTTTTAATTACAAAATTGCCATACCTCATAAGAACTATTGATTTACTCATCTAAAGGCTAGAAATGTTTCTCGTTCTTTTTGCAAATAACATCATTTTCGCATATATATATATATATAGAAATTGGATCAATAAAGAACCATGTGTTAAACAAAGAATCTAAAGAACCAATCTGGACATTTGGATCATCAAAATCAATGGATGAGATTGATTGGTGGCAAAACTGTAATTATTATGTATTAATTAAGGAAGAAAAGGGTATACATGGAAAATCCCCACCCCCCCTCCCCCAACAAACTCGATTTTTTAAAAAAAAAAACCCCCAAAATTTTTAAATTGTCATAACTTTTTAAGTTTTGTGAATTTGAACAAAAAAATTATACCAATCTTTTAGTTTTTTAATCCTCTTTCAAACAAGATCACTCTTCCCATATTTTTCTAAAATTTTTTTAACATGAAAATTTTGTTTGCATTTAGGCAGCATGTACGTTTTCGTTTTTTGCATTTTGTATTTAGGTTTCAATGAACACAGCTCAAAATGCAAACTACGGATTTTGCATTTAGGCTTGAATGAATCCAGCTCAAAATGCAAACAACGGAGTTTGCATTTAGGCTTGAATTGCCCAGCTCAAAATGCAAACTACAGATTTTGCATTTAGGCTTGAATTACCCAGCTCAAAATGCAAACTACGGATTTTGCATTTAAGCTTGAATTACCTAGCTCAAAATGCAAACTACAGATTTTGCATTTTGGGCTTGAATGAACCCAGCTCAAAATGCAAACTTCAGATTTTGCATTTTGAGTTCGAATGAACCCAACTCAAAATGCAAACTTTGCATTTCAAAAAAAAAAAAAAATTTCAGAAATATATCAAGTCCGGTCTTGTTTGAAAGAGGACGAAAAACTAAATCTAACGGTATAATTTTTATGTTAAAATTGTTAAGAACGAACGAGTTATGATTATTTAAAGTAAATGGGGTTTTTTTTTAAGTTTGTTGTGGGTTTTGGTTGTGGGTGCTGTAGGCGCCGATTGTTTTTTTTTTTAATTTCCTTTTTTGCCCTAAATAATGTGTCACATGTCATTACCAGGGAGGTTCTTTAGGTTCTTTGTTTAAGGGAGGTTCTTTGTTTAACCACACCCTATATATATATATATATATATATATATATATATATATATATATATATATATATATATATATAGGCAAAAGTTCAAACGAGAACTGTTTTTCGTACGAGAACTGCGAGAACCAATCTGAGTCGTCCAATTCCCCCTACTTTAATGTCATTGTCCACCCATGAATTCCTCACATGCACCCTGCCACACTTGATCCCCTCCACGCTCTCCATCCATGAACTTCCCATATCCAAGGAACGGCCGAGATAGGTTCTCGCAGTTCTCGTATGAAAAACAGTTCTCGTTTGAACCATCCCCTATATATATATATATATATATATATATATATATATATATATATATATATATATATATATATATATATATACATATACATATACATATAGGCACAAGTTCAACGGCTAATATTGGTTCTCGTAGTTCTCGTACGAAAAACAGTTCTTGTTTGAACTTTTGCCTATATATATATACATACACACACACACACACACACACACACACACACACACACACACACACATATATATATATATATATATATATATATATATATATATATATATATATATATATATATATATATATATATATATGAGAAATGTTCAATATAGTCCATACTTAATTCATAGTCGCTAGGGACTAATGTTAGCATTTGGATCAGCCTCATCAATGGTCCAGATTGAATTTTAAAATTTTGGGCGGAGTGACATTTTCGTAATAAACATGTGATGCTTTTACAATCACATGTGATTATATACTAAATCACTTGTGATTCAATATTAAAATTTCAGGACTATGTTTTTTATATGGTCTACACAACTCATATATATATATATATATATATATATATATATATATATATATATATATAGATCAATATAGAACCATTATTTAAACATAAAACCATAAAACCAATCTGGACCATTGGATCATCAAAATCAATGGTTGAGATTAAGGATGACATAATTGTAATTATCTCCCAACAAACCCACGTTTTAAATAAAAAAATACCCCCAAAACTTTAAATTGTCATAACTTTTTAAGTTTTGTGAATTTAAAAAAAAAATTATACCAATATTTTAGTTTTTTAATCCTCTTTCAATCAAGACCACTCTTGCCATTTTTTTCAAAATTTTTTATGAAAATGCAAATTTTGTTTTGTATTTTTGGGTTGCATTTTCAGTTAGTTCTTGTTTGCATTTTCAGTATTGGTTTCAAAATTTGCATTTTTGGAAGCATATGCATAACTTGCATATTCGATTTTTGCATTTTTGGTTTTTGCATTTTTGCATTTTCAAATGAAACCCAGGTGAAAATGAAAATTTTGAAAAATTTGCATTTTCAAAAAAAAAAAAGTTTTAGAAATATATCAAGTCTGGTCTTGTTTGAAAGAGGACGAAAAATTGAATCTAACGATATACTTTTTTTGTTAAAATTCTTAAAAACGAATGAGTTATGACCATTTAAAGATTGAGGGGTTTTTTTTTTAAAGTTTGTTGGAAGGAAGGGGGAGACCACGTGTCATCACCTAAAGTGGTTCTTTAGGTTCTATGTTTAAGTAAGGTTTTATATGTAACATTACCCTATATATATATATATATATATATATATATATATATATATATATATATATATATATATATATATATATATATATATATATATATATATATATATATATAGATAGATAAACTAGTTATAGATCACTTGATTATTATAGTCTGCTAGCTTATTCATCAAGTATAACAGTTTTATTCATTAAAGTTTCTAGTTCCATCAATTTCTTTCTTCATCTATGTTGTTTATGTATGTACGTCTTTGTATCTAATGGGTTGTGTATTTTGTTTTTCATTAAAATCTAGTTTGTTCATCATTTTTATATATTATCGAACTGTGTCTCATCTAAATCTGGTTCTTCATCATTTTTATAAAAAATGTATCATCTAATTTTCTTCATTTTTAATTAGGAAGAGACGTGATTGTAGGAGCTTTCAGTATAATTCGATTTCCAAATGTACCCTTAAACATCATTAAATTTGCAGTTACTATTAATAAAATTTTGACTCTTATGGCTCATAATTTCTTTTACCACCTCTTATGATTATTACCTCTTACAATAACCCTACCCCATATGTATGTATGTATATATGTCAAATGATTTGAGGAACTCGTTCAAAAAGTTTTACGATTCGAGCTTGTAATGATTCGACTAGAAAATCACCGGCACTTTTATCAAGTTTGTATATATCTTAGTCTTGCCGAGCTCGAAGCAGTCTCATGACAAATTAAGCTTAGCCTAAATTTACCGAGCTCGAGTTCATATCAGCTCGTTGAGACGTTGACAGTTGTATTCGATCTTGACTTTAGTTTTTTACAACAGTTAAATTTTTTTGGTGATAATTCGTAAGAGATTTGCTTAAAAATCACGTCACTGATCATATTTCATGGAATGACCAATGACACGATATATATGGTTTTATGCATGGTTGTCAAGATCGAGATCTTACCTATGATCGTTTTTGTCTTCGCAAGATCGGATTGAGATCGTAAGATCCTACTACAATTCATTAAATTTATTTATAAAAAATTATGTACCATAATTTTTATCATAAATCAATCATATTGCATTTCAAGAATGATTCAAAATTTTAAATTTTAAAATACCATCCATTAGACGATCCAAGTCTCAAATGTTAAACATACAATAGCAATTCACTACAATATATTTGTTTTCACATCATACTAAAGTCTAATGCGTAATACTCTTAAACACATTAAATAAGTCTAGACAACATATTGTGCATCATCACCACTTTCTTCTAACACAACAAAATCTTCTGCACGTGAACCTCCCTCTCCTATAGTGAAATAAAAAATATGTGATATGAGAGTAAGTAAAAATTAATATAGTAGAATAATAGTAATATGCGAAAATAGATACCAAATAACTCGTCATCTCCATCACCGCGATTAGGGCCGTGAGACGAACTTGCACCATCAAAGACATTAATCCACTCCTCATTTGCGTTATGATGTGTACTATCCTCCTCCGCAATCCACTCATCATCAGAACAAAGTCATCAAAGTTCAACGTTTCAAGGTCCAAACATTGAGCTTCAATACATTTATCAAAATTTTCGTCTCTTTTACTAAGTTTAAGGTTGTACGCAACTACCATCAAAAGCTAACAACAAATAAAGATGATGAACCAAACATTAATCCTAATTAAATTGAAAAAGATGGTAGTCTTATGAGCAATAAGAGTGTGTAATCCTCAAATAAATCCTTTAATTATAAATAACAAATCTTTATAAATACAAATCATGGTGAGACACAAATCTTCACCAGAACAAGTAAAACACACACCAGTTCCTTGCCCAAATCAGTAGTCATTAACCATTTGCCAAAAGGGGGAAAACTGAGATACAAACAAAATTTTGAGCAAAATATGGAGCTCAATGATGAAATGAAGGTGTCAAAGTTCAAGAGGATTTGTGTTTTCTGTGGTAGTAGCCAAGGCAAGAAAAGCAGCTATCAAGATGCGGCAATTGAGCTTGGCAAATAATTGGTATTAACCTTTTCTTTTACCTTTTTAAGAATTGAATATTAGGTAAGGAGTTGCTATAAGAAAATTAATTATTAAGATAAGTTTGAGTTTAGCTAACTTTTAGCTTTTGAATTTGAACTGTTGACAAGTATAAGCTAATGTTTGACTTATTGTTCCTTAAAGACGTATAAGATATGTATGAGAAATCAATAAAGAGTAAATTAGCTATGAGTTGCAAAATTTTTGCAGATTGTGTTTTTAACAAAAAGTAATATAATTAGTTTTAATATGTATATTATTTATATTCTGTTTTGACATGGCAAAGGCTCGAAGCATATTAGTTGATTAGTCATTAGACTAAGCATATTTTGATGGTCAATGACTAATGTTTTTTTCTTGTAAAGTTTCAATCTTCAATCCTGCATGTATGTATTTTCTTGTTGAAATAAACAAACAGAGTGAAACCCTTTCTCAAATCTCTCCAATCGTTGACATAGACAAACAGTAACAATAACTAAGAACATTAGTCCTATGTCCTAACTCCAATCGTTGATCATCGGCCAGTAATAACCATTAACAGTAACAAAATTAAGATAGTCCTAAGTCCTAACTCCAATCGTTGATCATCAGTCACTAACAACCATTAACAAAATTCTGAAATCCTTCAATTGTGAAAAGTAGAATGACCATCGAAATTAAGAACATCATATGAGTACCTTTGATTATGAAAACCATTAACAAAATTCAGAGAATACCTTCGTTGTAATCCTAATAGTCAACCAGTAACCTTCGAATCGGAAATGCAACCTTCGATTAGCAGGTTAGCACAGTTAAGGGATGGCAGTCGATTAGAATGGCAGTGAGCATCGATTGGATCATTGGAGTGAGCATCAATTGATGGCAGTGAGCATCGATTGGAGTCGGTTGGAGCAACGATTGGAGTCGGCGAAGGTTTTTGACAAAAGCACCGACTGGGGGTTTGGGTTCGAGAGGCACAAAAGCGGCTAGGATATGGGCACTAGGGCTAAATTTGACAAATCAAAGGGTATGGTAGGATCGGATCAAGCAGCAATCCTACGATCCTAATCGCGATCTTACGATCTTGACCACGATTCCTCATCAATATCGATCCTAGTACGATACGGAGCGTTTCTCAATGGTAGGATCGTAAGATCGTGCGATCTTACGAGCAAGATCGCGATCCTAATAACCATGATTTTATGTAACTCAAATTGATACACTATGAATAAAAAGTAATTTGTCTTTTAATCTAAATTGTTTGGATAAAATTTGTCTTTAATCTAAAACTTCATATATTGGTAACCAAGAAGCACTAATCTAGGAATAAAGTAGGGAAAGCAAAAAGTAAAGCCATAAAATATGGGAGATAAATTGTATACTCCCCTCAAGATGAAGGGTGTAGATTACAAATACCCAACTTCTTAAGTAGAAGCTGCACCTGTCGAGCACCAAGGGCCTTTGTGAATAAGTCTTCCATTTGATCTCTAGAATTAATATGTAATGGCTCAACCTCTTTTGAGGCGACTTTTTATCTCATAAAATAGCAATCCATCTCAACGTGCTTTGTACGTTCGTGGAAAACCGGGTTATTAGCTATGTGTTTCATGGACAGGTTGCCACAAAATAATTGAGTTGGATGATTTTAATCAACATTCAAATCCTTCAAAAGCCACTATAACCAAAGAACCTCACAGACTATGGCTGTCATTGCTCGATACTCGGCTTCCGCTGAAGATCTTGATACGACTAATTTCTTTTTCGATTTCCAAGAGGCGGGTGCCCCTCCTTGAAGTTGTAAATAGCTAGTCCTCGATCTTATCGTGTATACACAACCAAGCCAATCTGAATTTGTGTATGCCAGGTTTGTACCTCCCTTCTTTGGAAGTAAAATTCATTGCCCTAGAGCAGATTTCAAGTACCTCATAACTCTAAATGACTGCTTCCATATGATTTGGTCGTGGATCGGCTAAAAATTGACTTAGCACATTGTCCGAATAGGCGATGTCTGGTCTGGTGGCTTGTAGGTAAAGGAGTCTACCTACTAATCTTCGATATTTGCTATCATCAACACGCACCTCTTTATCATCCCGGTTAAGTTTCGAATTTTGTTCCATAGGAAAGTGTTGGGGTTTCATGAACACCGCAACGGAAGCAATGGACATGTATGTAAAACATAAAAGCTAGAAACCCCAAGAATAGACCAAGAACTCTATAACTACAAAATGAAACATGTAAAAGGGAAGGATAAGAAATTATACCCTCTTCAAACTTCTGGAACTTTTGACAAGAAAGCAAGCAAGCTTCCTCTCTACCGAGTCCACCCCAAGTTTGCTCGATCCCCAAATGCTAGTTTGCCAAGTTGTTATCTTCAAGACTTGAAATCACTCTTTGGAACAACCCACAATCTCTAAGATATCACTAAGAACACTTATGGTTTCTGGAGAATGTCAAGAACAGCCAAGAACACTTATGAGAGTGTATGCAAGTATTCTTGAGTGAGAGAGAGAATTATCTAATAATACTTGATCAATAATTCAACTTATTGCATGTGAGAGATATGCATGGACTTTTTATCACCCTCTACAGCTGATATGTCAGGCAACAAAGTCGTGCATGTCAGTCCTAGATGCCATAATAATCGAATCCTTGAGCCAAGCAAAAACCAAATGTCAAAGATTCTGTCAGACGGTTTCCGCGGCGCGGAAACTCCGTTTCCAGAATCTTTGTTTCTCTCTTCTTGTTGCGAGTAGTTGGAATCAATCCTTGGTGTGTGACCCAATAGACTCGTGTATCATCCTTAGCATTACTAATATACGTGTGCCAGCAGGCATACTCTAACAGACTCCCACTTGCATATGACATAGTGTATCGATAAGTAACACAGACAGAGAGCGGCCTCTTAGCAAGGCATCTCTGCCACCCAAGTCAACGCGAATTATGTCATCCAAAGACAAGTACCAAATCATAACCCTATAGGTTTGATATGACCCTATAGATAAGTGGTCAATCATCATTTCTTTCGCGATATCCGTGTGAACACGAGACATGGTTAAATGTCAATCTCCATATCGTTCACGATTATGTTTCTCGATCTCGATTGATGGTGACCCAAAATCTAGTTGCAATCGATCAAATATCATTGCAGCTTGAGCATGGCCATGCATTTTACGTCAGCGCTCAATCATCGAGGGGCCTATGGATATCTCTCTGAAACTAGAGGAACGAATCCCTTTGACTACATTGCTCCACCACATACACCATACTTTACCTAAAGGCTCCCTTTATAACAGCCAGTTACGAACTGCGTTTGAAAGCATTCAAAGCAAAGCAGATCCATGCTTTAGAACACATGTATCTCCAGTCTAAGGACGAAATGATATTATCATCCTGACTTACTCGTGACATAAACCATGAAGTAAGTTCAGGTGAGGGTCGTCCAGTCACTTGACCATTGCAAGTACAGGCGAAATGTTGCGTCTCTTTTATTCAATCCATTATTGGATAACGACCAACCACTTTCCTCAGTCTTATCTCAAACTTCCTCCCCTTGAAAAATGACCGACTGTGGACATTTAGAATGAAAAACATTCTGGGAAGTATTAAACATGCTAAGATGAAACACAGTAAGGATTCATAAAATATTCGCCCTGGGCGCATCATTAAATCACATTTAATAATCAACATAGTATGAAATACAATACTGCTTAATGTTCCCAAAAGTCAATAAGAAATCAAACATAAAACCAAATCATACACTCAAGCCAAGTCACTAGCGAGTCTAACACCTATTGACCTGGTGTGAGAATCATGTACAGCTTGTGACAACGGCTTAGTAAATGGATCAGCCAAATTGCCTTCCGATGCTACTCTGCTAATGGCAATTTAACCACTTTCTATCACATCTCTGATGAAGTGGTATTTCCGAGGAATGTGCCTCATACGTTTGTGAGCTCTTGGTTCCTTAGCCAATGCAACCGCACCCTCATTGTCACAAAAAATCTCAATAGGGTTGGTAATGCTAGGAACCACTCCAAGATCTTGGATGAACTTCCTCATCCATACCGCTTCCTTTGTTGCTTCACTAGCCGCAATGTACTCTGACTCGGTAGTTGAATCAGCAACGGTGTCTTGCTTGGAGCTCCTCCAACTAATAGCACCACCATTGAGAAGGAACACGAACCCCGATTGCGATCGGCAGTCGTCCTTATCAGTTTGGAAGCATGCGTCAGAGTAACCATGCACTCTAAGCTCTTCCTTACCACCATAAACCAAGAACATCTCCTTTGTCCTCCGAAGATACTTGAGAATGTTCTTTACGGCCGTCCAATGAGCTTGCCCTGGATTAGCCTGATATCTGCTCGTCATGCTCAATGCACACGATACATCAGGACGAGTGCATAACATGGCGTACATGATTGATCCCACTGTCGAGGCATAAGGAATCCTCTTCATTACGTCAAGTTCCTCTTCGGAACTAGGACTTTGAGACTTGCTCAACGTCACTCCATGCATCATAGGGGTGTTACCCCTTTTTGAGTCCTCCATCTTGAATCGCTTCAAGACTTTGTCCACATATGCACTTTGGCTAAGCCCTATCAGCCTTTTAGATCTATCTCTATAGATCTTGATGCCCAAGATATACACTGCCTCTCCCAAGTCCTTCATTGAGAAACAACTCCCAAGAAAAGATTTTACCTCTTTCAAAGTTGGGATGTTGTTACCGATGAGTAGAATATCATCTACATTTAAGACAAGGAATACTACAGCGCTCCCACTAGCCCTGACATATACGCATTGTTCATCCTTGCTTTTCGAAAATCCAAACGTTTTGATTTTCTCATCAAAGCACAGGTTCCAGCTTCGAGATGCTTGTTTAAGTCCATAAATGGACTTCTTTAGTCTACAGACTCTATTAGGATACTCAGGATGTACAAAACCCTCGGGTTATGTCATAAACACCTCTTCATTTATCTTCCCGTTAAGGAAGGCGGTTTTTACATCCATTTGCCATATCTCATAGTCATAAAACGCAGCTCTGGCCATGAGTATTCTAATAGACTTCAACATAACCACTGGTGAGAAGGTTTCCTCATAGTCAATACCATGTGTTTAAGTGAGAAGGTTTCCTCATAGTCAATACCAGTCGAGCTTTGAAGGTATCTATAGATCCATCCATGCCGGTCTTCTTTTTGAAGACCCATTTACACCTTACTGTCTTACACCCGGGTGTAGGATCAACCAATTCCCAAACTTGGTTATCCGACATGGATTGCATCTCACTCTCCATTGCTTCCTTCCACCTAGCAGACTCATTGCCCGCTACGGCTTCCCGGTAGTTGGTGGGTTCATCATGATCCACCAATAAGTCATTGCCCTTATATATGAGAAACCCATATCTCTCTAGCTCATGACGTGGTCTACCAGACCTACGAGGAATTAATGGAGTGTTGTCAGGTACCGACGCATCATCTTGCTCGGTTTCAACCACTTCTGGTTGAGTGCTAGTGCCGACATTAGTCCCTTCTTCCATGGGTTCTTGAATTTCTTCAAGAACAATCCTCTTACCTCCGGACTGCATGGATATCAGTTCCCTTTCAAGGAAAACTGCCCTTCTTGCAACAAACACTTTGTTTTCAGAAGGTTTATAAAATAAATATCCCATGGCTCCGGATGGATACCCAATGAAATAACACCTTTCTGACCTAGGTTCAAGTTTGTCCTCTACCTCTCGTCTCACGAAGGCAGGACATCCCCAAACCTTAAGATATGCAACCTTTGGAGCTACTCCATGCCATATCTCATAAGGTGTCTTTTGGACTTTCTTAGTCGGTACAAGGTTAAGGATTCTGGCCGCCGACTCAAGAGCGTACCCCCAAAAACTAATGGGTACTTCCGTGTGACTCATCATCGATCGGACCATATCTAACAATGTCCTATTCCTCCGCTCGGCGACACCATTCAATTGTGGTGTCCTAGGAGGAGTTAGTTGTGAGATAATCCCACAACTAGATAGATGATCACGGAACTCTGAGCTCAAGTATTCGCCTCCCCTATCGGAACGAAGTACTTTGATAGTCTTGCCCAATTGATTCTGGACTTCGTTTTGGAATGTCTTAAAGACCTCAAAGGTCTCAGACTTATGCCTAATTATGTAGACATATCCATATCGACTGAAATCATCAGTGAATGTAACGAAGTATCTTGTGTTGTTCCTTGTAACATACTTGAATGGACCACATACATCGGTATGTACTATATCCAACAAGTCTTTACCCCTTTCACCCATACCGGTAAAGGGTGACTTAGTCATCTTGCCTAATAAACAAGACTCGCATACTTCATTTGACCCGAGGTCAAACGATTCCAAGATCCCATCCGCTTGGAGCTTGGCGATGCGTTTCTTGTTTATATGGCCAAGACGGCTATGCCATAAGGAAAACTTATCCAAACCATTTTTGGATACAGAATCAATGTTCATGATTGTTCTATTATTTTCTATGTATGCATCGGCTTTGTATATTCCATGACATGGATAAGCTTTAAAATAACAAACATCATTTTTGAAACATGAAATAAAACCATTTTCAAATTTAAAGTAATATCCATCGTCATACAAAGCATAGAAAGATAAAATATTTCTTGCCACGAGTGGCGAATAGCATACATCCTTTAAAATAATAGAAAAGCCGGTTTTTAAAGTAAGTTCCGCACTTTCTTTCTCTAATACAGGGACAACCTGCTTATTTCCCATGATTAGCTCTAGCTTCCATCCCTCAACCTTCTACTACTTTTTAGCACCTGCACAATGTTACAAACGTGAGTGCCATAACCGGTATCTAAAACCCAGCCGTTAGATGTAGAAGTATGATGGAGTTCAATCACGAATGTACCTGAATTAGAAGTGCCTGCTCCTGAAGCTCTCAGCTTCTTGAGGCCTTCTAGGTACTTTGGGCAGCTTCGGCACATGTGCCCCTTTACCCCGTAGTAGAAGCAAACCGCCTCCTCCGAAGTCTTAGCTTGAGGGATTAAACCCTTTTGCTTTGGCTCCGGGGCAGGGTTTGGCTTGGGAGCCCCAACCTTACCCTTACCTTTACCCTTCGGGGTAGAGGCCGATTTCTTCCTTTTCTTGGACTCACCCTCCTTGATGGCCAAGATAGGAACAGGAGCAGAGGACTTTCGCTTGGTCATGTTGGACTCAGCGGTCCTCAACATACCATGCAATTCCATGATGGATTTCTCCATCCCGTGCATATGATAACTCACTACGAATTGATCATATGTTGGTGGAAGAGACCGGAGGATTAAATCCACCGCCATCTCCTTCCCAATGGAAAATCCAAGCCGATCTAAGCGCTCCACAAGGGCCTTCATCTTGAGCACGTGGAGGCTTATGTTCCTGCCTTCCTGTAGCCGGCAACCAAGTAAGTCATTGAGACAACCATACCGCTCTTGCTTTGCTTGTTGTTGGAACATGTCCTTCAACTCAAGCATCATGTTGTAAGCACTCAAATGCTCCATTTGCCTTTGGAGCTCAGGAGTCATTGTGCTCAACATCAAGCAAGTAATCTCGGTGATGTCTTTCAGACGCTTTCATATGCGTCCTTAATGGACCTACTTGTGTTGGTAGCAGGGGCCTCAGGGATGGGTTCCTCAATGGTGGCTAACTTATCTTCATGTCGAAGGACAATACATAATTGCCTTGACCAATCCATGAAGTTTGTCCCATCGAGTTTTTCTTTTTCAAGAAAAACCCTTAGCGAAACGTTGGTGGTGTTGGTGTTATTAGTTGATGCCATCTATAAAAAGCAAAGTAGATTTTGGTTAGTTTGATTGAAATCCTCGTTAAAATAATTACCCAAAGTGTTTAATAAAACAACTATTTTAACAAGGGCTAAGAGCCCTATTTCACCTTGCACCGTGACGGGTTTTCCGCGGATCACGTGGTAAAGCTATTTAGGCCGGCAACCATTGACCGATTGCAATCCATTATTGCAACTCTTAGTTCCTTGCAGGATCCTACTAGACAACCATTGTTTCTTGTTTGGCATGTTTGATCCCTCCATACCAATTTCAAATTAATATTTTGAACAATCTCGGCTAGAGCTCGACCATCACTCAAAATATTATTTTGAAATCGTAAATCAACCATCAAGATACACGGTGGTACTCTAGCCCAATGGTCGACTCGGCTAGAGCTCGACAATCGACCTTGCGAGTTGCCACACGCACCTTTCACACAGCTCATACAAAGGTCAACTCGGCTAGAGCTCGACAATCAACCTTGCACGGCTAGATTCGGGTGGTGTCATCTTATGGGTGGTATGCGATTTACATTTAGAAAACGGGATTTAGTTTTCTGGTTTAAAAAACCATTTGAGTTTGATCAACAAAAGTGACAATAACCATTTGTTTTCACTACGGAATATAAACCAATTTTATATCCTTTTTGTTAATCAAGTATGCGCGCGAGAGTTTGTTAAAGCATTGTTAAAAACTCTTGAGTTTTATTATTGTCAAAAATTGTCTAGCATGCAATCCTATAATCCATGCATAAACAATAAATAATAAAACAACCACACGCATATATAATAGTTGGTAACCATGCCCCTTAAAACCTATGCGTTTTCCCGTGAGCCACTACGGAAAAACGAAGTCATCTAAGGGCATTTCCTTGACTTGGATGTGCTCCCACTAAACCCGCTACCTCCATTGGGCCTCTCGGATTCGTGTTTGCCAAGATGTCTCCCCAAGGACTCCTGATGGTTGCCTCCATATTATAATTACATAGAAAATGAAATAAATGGCATACAAGCCACAAATCCTATATTCTAGTACAAAATACATAACATGGAATTTAAATGACATGCAAGCCACAAAATAAATTTACATACCAAATTAAATAAATTAATTATTACATACCATATGACTTTTAGTCACCAAATGAATGAATAACTAATTTAACACAACCAAACATCCACAAGGTCTAGGGCATCTATTGGACACCAACATCACAAGAACAACATGAACAACATAAACAACATGGTGTGCCACACAAAACCATGTATACTTATGTATCTTGATTAAGATTATTTTTAAAAACTCAAGGCACTAAATAATCCCATGTATATATGTATTAGTAACAACAAACCATTTTTGATGAAACATATTCAGATATACATAATGTAAGTATATGCAATTACTATTTTTATGCCAAAATAATGTAAATATTCAAGGCACTAAATAATCCCATGTATAATGTAAATATTCAGAACAACATAAACAACATGGTGTGCCACACAAAACCATGTATACTTATGTATCTTGATTAAGATTATTTTTAAAAACTCAAGGCACTAAATAATCCCATGTATATATGTATTAGTAACAACAAACCATTTTTGATGAAACATATTCAGATATACATAATGTAAGTATATGCAATTACTATTTTTATGCCAAAAATAATAATATACATATAAATACACCAACCAAGATACAAGGCATCTTAATATACCAAAATCAATTTCTGGAACTAAAATTCCAGAAACCATTTTTGAATGCCAAAAACCCGACTGCAAAACTGTTTTCATAATTAAAAAAAACGATAGCAGCAAATCTCGCGCCGCGGAAACCTATGGGGCCGCCGCGGTATTCACCTGACAGAAAACAGAATTTATGAATTCGGGTTTTTCAGGCCACCATGTGCATTTTTAGTATAGAGGTGGCTCTGATACCAGTGTTGGGGTTTCATGAACACCGCAGCGGAAGCAATGGACATGTATGTAAAACATAAAAGCTAGAAACCCCAAGAATGGACCAAGAACTCTATAACTACAAAATGCAACATGTAAAAGGGAAGGATAAGAAATTATACCCTCTTCAAACTTCTGGAACTTTTGACAAGAAAACAAGCAAGCTTCCTCTCTACCGAAGTCCACCCCAAGTTTGCTCGATCCCCAATTGCTAGTTTGCCAAGTTGTGATCTTCAAGACTTGAAATCACTCTTTGGAACAACCCACAATCTCCAAGATATCACTAAGAACACTTATGGTTTCTGGAGAATGTCAAGAACAGCCAAGAACACTTATGAGAGTGTATGCAAGTATTCTTGAGTGTGAGAGAGAATTATCTAATAATACTTGATCAATAATTCAACTTATTGCATGTGAGAGATATGCATGGACTTTTTATCACCCTCTACAGCTGATATGTCAGGCAACAAAGTCGTGCATGTCAGTCCAAGATGCCATAATAATTGAATCCTTGAGCCAAGCAAAAACCAAATGTCAAAGATTCTGTCAGACGGTTTCCGCGGCGCGGAAACTCCGTTTCCAGAATCTTTGTTTCTCTCTTCTTGTTGCGAGTTGTTGGGATCAATCCTTGGTGTGTGACCCAATAGGCTAGTGTATCATCAGTGGCATTACTAATATACGTGTGTCAGCGGCCATACTCTAACAGACTCCCACTTGCATATGACATAGTGTATCGATAAGTAACACAGACAGAGAGCGGCCTCTTAGCAAGGCATCTCTGCCACCCAAGTCAACGCGAATTATGTCATCCAAAGACAAGTACCAAATCACAACCCTATAGGTTTGATATGGCCCTATAAATAAGTGGTCAATCATCCTTTCGTTCGCGATATCCGTGTGAACACGAGACATGGTTAAATGTCAATCTCCAGATCGTTCACGATTATGTTTCTCGATCTCGATTGATGGTGACCCAAAATCTAGTTACAATCGATCAAATATCATTGCAGCTTGAGCATGGCCATGCATTTTACGTCAGCGCTCAATCATCGAGGGGCCTATGGATATCTCTCTAAAACTAGAGGAACGAATCCCTTTGACTACATTTGTAACACCGGTATCACGAGCTTAAAATTAGAGTAAATTAAAACTTTATTTACACCAAAGCTCGCAGCGGAATAAACCACTGATTACATATTAAGTATTGCTTGTCAACTTGGCGATCAAAAACCACGAATCAAGTCAAGTACCAAAATTAAGCCAGTGTTACCACTACGCACCGACCATCGTTACAAGTATCAGAGTTAACAAACTACTAGTGTTCCAAAAGATATATACAATAACCCTACCCACAGCAACCCGCCTCGCCAGGCCATCTGATCACTAACCTGCGAAAAGGGAAATATCACGAAACATTAGCTACACTAGCTAGTGAGTACAAGTATCACATAAGCACCAATAAGCATGCTATCACGTCACAATAAGGCACACAATGCTAAGTTATCACATAGCGGTGTGCCGACATATCAGCAGGATCATATCTCGCGGGGTTGCAAATCCCGCTCAACGAATCTAACTGAGACATCAGCAACACCAATCCATGCTGGTGGGGAAGCGAAGAGCAACCCCCTGAGCATGTTGCGGAGCCACCTGGGCTCAAATTGGGCCTTAGTTACAAACCAAGACCCCACTGTTTGTCAAGGAACGGCGGCCTGCAAAACCTTTACCCCAGAAAATCACTCGTGGGAACCGTTAATCCCTGAATAACACTCAAGGGACCCAGCCGCATCGGCGACTGACCTCAACCCCTGCGTCTGTCCGGACAGGAATCATAAACACGTTTGACCCATAGGGTCCACAGTACGCATGCATATCACATATCACATTTTATATCACATGGCATCACACATATCACTGTATCACAATATCACTGTATCACAGTATCACTGTATCACTATATCACTATATCACTATATCACATTAGCTTCTGCTCATTCTTGATGAGCAGAATACAAATTACACTTAAAACATCGCATACAGTTATCACATAAGTTATAACCCTACTTGGGTCTATCTCGTATCACTTCACTTATCTACCGTCACTACCATAATCACATTACACGTGTTATAACACAACACGTCACTATCACTATGTCACTGTGTCACTGTATCACTATAATACTATCACTGTGTCACTGTGTCACTGTATCACTGGATCACTATGTCACTATATCACTGTATCACTATATCACATGGCACACAACACCGACACACAATAGCCCTACTTACTGAGTCTCATGGGAAACCGGTACTCACCTCGAGATCACAAGAGGCAGACATGGATCCGAGAATCCCAAGACCACGCGGAGTCGTCCGAACCACCTAACACATCAGATTTAGGCTTGGTTATCACATACACACAGCACAAATAGGTCAAAACACACGTCACACAAGCTGTTAGGGGTTGAACCCTTGCTTGCGGTCGTAAGGACCTTCCTTGCGGTCGCAAGGGTCCCCAAACAACATACCTTACGGTCGCCAAACCACCACTTGCGGTCAACAGCACGATTTCTTCTCGGAAGCATTTACGCGACGCGGACACCTGTATTTACGCGGCGCGTAAGTACCAAAATCACCTTACGGTCGCAAGCACTACCACTTGCGGCCGCAATGACCTCAAACACCCCTTACGGTCGCAAGCAGTATCACTTGCGGCCGCAAGGACCTTAAACACCGCTTACGGTCGCAAGAGTTACCACTTGCGACCGCAAGGACCCTCGTTACAGAGACCTTCGTCCCTGTTCGTCGTTCAGACCTGCAAATCACTTTTTTAACCCCTTTTTCGACCAAAACTCAGTTTTTAATCCCTTACATACTTCACTTGACATCACAGGAAGTTTATAAACTCACTAGACACCAAAACCCCTCATCAAAAACATGATTTACACCATTAATTTGGTGTAACCCTTTCAAGAACCAAAACACAAACATGAGCTTCAAAGAACACTTACACCAAGAAGAAACACAGCAGATAGCATACGAATTTGGCTAAGGAAATCACTTGCAACAGATTTGGATCTTGATTTCTCCTTCCAAAGCTCCAAGATTGGATACGTATGTGTGTGTTCATATGTTGATGTTGTTATGATTGACTCCAGGGGATAAGGCTTCACATAGCCGACCTTGGGGTTTATTATTACACACGGGGTATTTTGTTCCCCATTTCAACTTACAACTTGACACACGCCATCCCGTTTTACCTAACGGGGATATCTACGGAATCATTACGTGAAACCGTATAACACGACATCACTTTTTCACACGTTTGACACTTTTCACACAATCACATTAATTAACATGAGACACGTTAGTCACACAAAACACTTAATTTAATTCACTTAACGTCACTGTACAAGCTTTAAAGCACAAAGTACAACCCTACACTGCTAAGCCCATTTACAGGGTGTTACAAATCTACCCCCCTTAAGAAGATTCCGTCCTCGGAATCTGATCACTCACGAACAGGTGGGGATATCGAGCTCACATATCATCTTCAGTTTCCCAGGTCATATTCGAACCTAGGTTATATTTCCAATTCACAAGAACGAGCTTGATCACTTTCTTACGTAGCTTTTTAGTCTTTGAGCCGAGAATCTCAACAGGTTCCTCAACGAGGCGCTTTGAAGCATTAACTCTCAGCTCCTGCATTGGCAGAATTTGACTCTCATCCACTTTACACTTGCGCAAGTAACACACGTTGAAGGTATTGTGAATACCCTCAAGTTTAGGAGGTAACTCCAAAGACACAGTTTGATCATTGACTCTGCGCAGGATCTTGAACGGTCCTATGAAACGCGGACTCAATTTGCCTTTACGGCCAAAGCGGATAACACCCTTCCACGGAGAGACTTTCAGGAACACCCGATCGCCCTCGTTAAACTCAACTGGCCGACGACTCGGGTCAGCGTACACTTTCTGTCGATCACGAGCGGCTTTCAGCTTTTCACGTGCCACTCTCACTTTATCAGCTGTAATTTGCACTATCTCAGGTCTGGCGAACTGTTTCTCGCCAGGCTCTAGCCAACACGTGGGAGTGCGACAATGTCTCCCGTATAACATCTCGAATGGAGGCATCCCAATACTGGAATGGTATGAGTTGTTATAAGCAAACTCAATCAACGGCAGATGTGAATCCCACGCTCCACCGAACTCAAGTACACATGCGCGAAGCATGTCCTCCAGGGTTTGGACAGTCCTCTCTGATTGGCCGTCTGTCTGAGGATGGTACGCCGTGCTCAAGTGAACACGAGTGCCAAGCTCACGCTGTAAACTCTGCCAAAAATTCGAAGTAAACCGCGGATCGCGATCTGACACAATAGAATACGGCACTCCATGGCGCGACACCACTTCAGCAATATACAACTTTGCTAATTTATCCAACGAGGTAGACTCGCTGATAGCCAGAAAATGAGCATTTTTGGTCAAACGGTCAACTATGACCCAAACCGCATCGTACCATCTGAGCGTTTTTGGCAACTTTGTCACGAAATCCATTGTAATATTATCCCCTTTCCACTCAGAAATTTCGAGTTGCTGAAGATTACCGTATGGTTTCTGATGCTCAGTCTTCACTTGTGCACATATTTGACACTTTTCCACGTAGGAAGCAATGTCTCGCTTTAAAGTAGGCCACCAATATAAAGCTTTCAGATCATGGTACAGTTTGGTACTGCCCGGATGTACAGACAGTCGAGACTGATGAGCCTCTTGCAGAATCAACTCACGGTTTCCCCCGTACAGAGGCACCCAAACACGAGACTGAAAAGTCTTTAGCCCACGGCTATCATGTGTAAGCAGATCTTTTTGCTTCCGCATCACTTCAGCTGCAAGATTCTCGTCACGCAAGGCCACAGATTGTGCTTCCTTCAATCTCGCAAGAATATCAGGAACCACCACAAGCTTCATGAACTTCGCCTCAGCTGACGAGCTTTTGCGACTAAGAGCATCCGCCGCCACGTTGGCCTTACCAGGATGATAACGGATCTCACAGTCGTAATCTTTGATCAATTCGAGCCAACGCCGCTGTCTCATATTGAGCTCTTTCTGCGTAAACACGTATTGCAGACTCTTATGATCCGTACAAACCACACACTTGGTACCGTACAGATAATGCCGCCATAGCTTCAAGCAAACACAACAGCAGCTAGCTCAAGATCATGGGTCGGATAGTTACCTTCATGTGGCTTTAACTGTCAAGACGCATATGCTATCACTTTATCACGCTGCATTAACACGCAGCCAAGCCCCGAATAAGAAGCATCACAATAAACGACGAAGTCATCAGACCCGTCGGGCAAAGAAAAAAATTCGGAGCTTCACACAATAGCCGTTTCAGAGATTGAAACGCTTGTTCTTGCGCCTCCGACCACACAAAAGCAACGATTTTCCGAGTAAGCTTAGTCAAGGTACCTGCAAGTTTAGAAAAATCACGGATAAACCGCCTATAATATCCAGCTAGGCCAAGAAAACTACGAACTTCAGAAGGAGTTCGGGGAACTCACCAGTTCATCACTACATCGACTTTCGCCAGATCCACTTTAACACCATCCCTGCAGATCACATGGCCAAGGAAATGCACTTCACGAAACTAGAACTCGCACTTAGAAAACTTTGCATAAAGCTTCTCTCGCTTGAGAGTCTCAAGAACTTGCCGTAAATGCAAATCGTGCTCGGCTTCACTTCGGGAATACACAAGAATATCATCAATAAACACAATTACGGATTTATCCAAGAAAGGACGACAAATCCGATTCATCATATCCATAAACACAGCAGGCACATTGGTTAAGCCGAACGGCATAACCAAAAACTCATAGTGACCATATCGAGTGCGGAAAGCAGTTTTAGGAAAATCATTTTCACTAACCCGCACCTGGTGGTAACTAGAACGAAGATCAATCTTAGAGAAGCAAGTCGTTCCCTGTAATTGATCGAACAAATCATCAACACGCGGAAGAGGGTATTTATTCTTTACCGTTCGCTTATTCAGCTCCCGGTAATCGATACACATACACATAGTTCCATCCTTCTTCTTCACAAACAGCACAGGAGCTCCCCACGGGGATGAACTGGGACGACTAAAACCCTTGTCAAGTAACTCCTGTAATTGAGTCATCACCTATCGCACCTCTGAAGGAGCAAGACGGTATGGAGCTTTAGTGACAGGCGTAGTCCCTGGAACAAGATCAATCTTATACTCTACATCTCTTACCGGCGGCAAACCCGGCAATTCGTCTGGAAACACCTCCGGATAATCTGACACAATCGGAATATCTTTGACCGCTCGCTTTCCCAGCTTCCCATCAACCACATATGCTAGGCAGCAGTCACAGCCTTAGGAAACTGATCGTCTTGCTATTCACTTTCAACATACAAACCACATACTTGACCCAGTTCTCAACTTCACTGTCACAAGACTCAAACACATGATCTATCTCACACAATCAACGAATAGTCTCTGAGGAACTATCACTACTCTCATACGCTTTCGACCCACAAGACATAAATTTCTTGTAAGAACATCTGCTCACGTAGCTTGCCCTTAACAGCTTCCCTCCGTAGCTCTATAATTGAGTAAGGCTCTTCCTCGGGACGCAGAATATACACCTCGGGATCTCTTTCAGGTCTCGAGCCCTGAGTATCTCGCCACTAGGATTCCTCCTCGATCTCCATATGAGTACGAGAAGCCTCACCCTCCTTTTGCTCTAACGCTTTCTCGTTGGTAGCACGTCTCTCAGACATTATCACTCACTTTCAATACACAAAGGACGAACACGTCTAGTACACACTTACTCACAATTTACTAACACACAAGTTAGTTTACATTGAGCAGTAAACACATAACGCTCACACTCAACCCCAATTATCCCTCTAGGAACACTTAACGATGGTCAAGCCCGAGTTTGAGATCGAATACTTTCACAAGTACCCGATCCCCTCAAACTAAGGCTCTGATACCTAATTGTAACACCGGTTTCACGAGCTTAAAATTAGAGTAAATTAAAACTTTATTTACACCAAAGCTCGCAGCGGAATAAACCACTGATTACATATTAAGTATTGCTTGTCAACTTGGCGATCAAAAACCACGAATCAAGTCAAGTACCAAAATTAAGCCAGTGTTACCACTACGCACCGACCATCGTTACAAGTATCAGAGTTAACAAACTACTAGTGTTCCAAAAGACATATACAATAACCCTACCCACAGCAACCCGCCTCGCCAGGCCATCTGATCACTAACCTGCGAAAAGGGAAATATCACGAAACATTAGCTACACTAGCTAGTGAGTACAAGTATCACATAAGCACCAATAAGCATGCTATCATGTCACAATAAGGCACACAATACTAAGTTATCACATAGCGGTGTGCCGACATGTCAGCAGGATCATATCTCGCGGGGTTGCAAATCCCGCTCAACGAATCTAACTTAGACATCAGCAACACCAATCCATGCTGGTGGGGAAGCGAAGACCAACCCCCTGAGCATGTTGCGGAGCCACCTGGGCTCAAATTGGGCCTTAGTTACAAACCAAGACCCCACTGTTTGTCAAGGAACGGCGGCCTGCAAAACCTTTACCCCAGAAAATCACTCGTGGGAACCGTTAATCCCTGAATAACACTCAAGGGACCCAGCCGCATCGGCGACTGACCTCAACCCCTGCGTCTGTCCGGATAGGAATCATAAACACGTTTGACCCATAGGGTCCACAGTACGCATGCGTATCACATATCACATTTTATATCACATGGCATCACACATATCACTGTATCACAATATCACTGTATCATAGTATCACTGTATCACTATATCACTATATCACATTAGCTTCTGCTCATTCTTGATGAGCAGAATACAAATTACACTTAAAACATCGCATACAGTTATCACATAAGTTATAACCCTACTTGGGTCTATCTCGTATCACTTCACTTATCTACCGTCACTACCATAATCACATTACACGTGTTATATCACAACACGTCACTATCACTATGTCACTGTGTCACTGTATCACTATAATACTATCACTGTGTCACTGTGTCACTGTATCACTGGATCACTATGTCACTATGTCACTATATCACTGTATCACTATATCACATGGCACACAACACCGACACACAATAGCCCTACTTACTGAGTCTCATGGGAAACCGGTACTCACCTCGAGATCACAAGAGGCAGACATGGATCCGAGAATCCCAAGACCACGCGGAGTCGTCCGAACCACCTAACACATCAGATTTAGGCTTGGTTATCACATACACACAGCACAAATAGGTCAAAACACACGTCACACAAGCTGTTAGGGGTTGAACCCTTGCTTGCGGTCGTAAGGACCTTCCTTGCGGTCGCAAGGGTCCCCAAACAACATACCTTACGGTCGCCAAACCACCACTTGCGGTCAACAGCACGATTTCTTCTCGGAAGCATTTACGCGACGCGGACACCTGTATTTACGCGGCGCGTAAGTACCAAAATCACCTTACGGTCGCAAGCACTACCACTTGCGGCCGCAATGACCTCAAACACCCCTTACGGTCGCAAGCAGTATCACTTGCGGCCGCAAGGACCTTAAACACCGCTTACGGTCGCAAGAGTTACCACTTGCGACCGCAAGGACCCTCGTTACAGAGACCTTCGTCCCTGTTCGTCGTTCAGACCTGCAAATCACTTTTTTAACCCCTTTTTCGACCAAAACTCAGTTTTTAATCCCTTACATACTTCACTTGACATCACAGGAAGTTTATAAACTCACTAGACACCAAAACCCCTCATCAAAAACATGATTTACACCATTAATTTGGTGTAACCCTTTCAAGAACCAAAACACAAACATGAGCTTCAAAGAACACTTACACCAAGAAGAAACACAGCAGATAGCATACGAATTTGGCTAAGGAAATCACTTGCAACAGATTTGGATCTTGATTTCTCCTTCCAAAGCTCCAAGATTGGATACGTATGTGTGTGTTCATATGTTGATGTTATGATTGACTCCAGGGGATAAGGCTTCACATAGCCGACCTTGGGGTTTATTATTACACACGGGGTATTTTGTTCCCCATTTCAACTTACAACTTGACACACGCCATCCCGTTTTACCTAACGGGGATATCTACGGAATCATTACGTGAAACCGTATAACACGACATCACTTTTTCACACGTTTGACACTTTTCACACAATCACATTAATTAACACGAGACACGTTAGTCACACAAAACACTTAATTTAATTCACTTAACGTCACTGTACAAGCTTTAAAGCACAAAGTACAACCCTACACTGCTAAGCCCAATTACAGGGTGTTACAACATTGCTCCACCACATACACCATACTTTACCTAAAGGCTCCCTTTATAACAGCCAGTTACAAACTGCGTTTGAAAGCAATCAAAGTAAAGCAGATCCATGCTTTAGAACACATGTATCTCCAGTCTAAGGACGAAATGATATTATCATCCTGACTTACTCGTGACATAAACCATGAAGTAAGTTCAGGTGCGGGTCGTCCAGTCACTTGACCATTGCAAGTACAGGCGAAGTGTTGCGTCTCTTTTATTCAATCCATTATTGGATAGCGACCAACCACTTCCCTCAGTCTTATCTCAAACTTCCTCCCCTTGAAAAATGACCGACTGTGGACATTTAGAATGAAAAACATTCTGGGAAGTATTAAACATGCTAAGATGGAACACAGTAAGGATTCATAAAATATTCGCCCTAGGCGCATCATTAAATCACATTTAATAATCAACATAGTATGAAATACAATACTGCTTAATGTTCCCAAAAGTCCATAAGAAATCAAACATAAAACCAAATCATACACTCAAGCCAAGTCACTAGCGAGTCTAACACCTATTGACCTGGTGTGAGAATCATGTACAGCTTGTGACAACGGCTTAGTAAATGGATCAGCCAAATTGCCTTCCGATGCTACTCTGCTAATGGCAATTTCACCACTTTCTATCACATCTCTGATGAAGTGGTATTTCCGAGGAATGTGCCTCATACGTTTGTGAGCTCTTGGTTCCTTAGCCAATGCAACCGCACCCTCATTGTCACAGAAAACCTCAATAGGGTTGGTAATGCTAGGAACCACTCCAAGATCTTGGATGAACTTCCTCATCCATACCGCTTCCTTTGTTGCTTCACTAGCCGCAATGTACTCTGACTCGGTAGTTGAATCAGCAACGGTGTCTTGCTTGGAGCTCCTCCAACTAATAGCACCACCATTGAGAAGGAACACGAACCCCGATTGCGATCGGCAGTTGTCCTTATCAGTTTGGAAGCTTGCGTCAGAGTAACCATGCACTCTAAGCTCTTCCTCACCACCATAAACCAAGAACATCTCCTTTATCCTCCGAAGATACTTGAGAATGTTCTTTACGGCCGTCCAATGAGCTTGCCCTGGATTAGCCTGATATCTGCTCGTCATGCTCAATGCACACGATACATCAGGACGAGTGCATAACATGGCGTACATGATTGATCCCACTGCCGAGGCATAAGGAATCCTCTTCATTACGTCAAGTTCCTCTTTGGAACTAGGACTTTGAGACTTGCTCAACGTCACTCCATGCATCATAGGGGTGTTACCCCTTTTTGAGTCCTCCATCTTGAATCGCTTCAAGACTTTGTCCACATATGCACTTTGGCTAAGCCTTATCAGCCTTTGACTAAGGAGGTTTACATGAAAATAACGCTTTGGTACCGGGGAAAATGTGTCATGGTAGTCAACTCTTTCCATTTGTGTGGGACCCTTTGCCACCAATATGGCTTTGTACCTCTCTATTTCCCCATTTGGCTTGTACTTTATTTTATATACCCATTTCGAATCTATGGCACGTTGTCCTTCGGGTAAGTCCTCTAGAGTCCATGTGCCATTTGATTCAAGAGAATGTATCTCCTTCATTGCTTCTCTCCGATTCCCATCTTGCATAGCTTGTTTAAAGGTCTTTGGCTCATCATTTAAATTAATGGCTGCCATGAAGGCTTTGTGCGAATCAGAGAAATTTTCATAGGAAACAAAATTAGCTATAGAATGTTTAGTTGAGGATTCTAGATCATGTGACAAGTGAAGTTTGGGTGATTAATGGTGGGAGCTTGACAATATAGTCATTGAATCGATGAGGTTGTTTTCTAATTCTCTTTTCTCTTATCGATTCATCATTTACCACACTCGTGTCTTCTTTTTGAACCCTAGGTTCGGCCACAATGAGTTGTTCTATATTGTGTTCTTGAATATCATCACGTTTCAACTTGTGTGGGTATTTCATCCGCGTGAATGTTTTCTGCCATATCACTACTAGGGTTGCGACCCTCCATATCCTCATCTTTTGTGGTTTTGCCAACATGATCATCGTAATACCATGCTCGGAATTCAAAGATTTTAGGTTCATCATCTATGTCATGGGATGCATTGGAGTCGCAAGGAAAAATGTTTTCAAAGAATCTAACATCCCTTGATACAACTATTTTGTCATGCTCTACATCATACACTTTGTAAACATTCATTCCTCGAGGGTAACCCAAAACACTCCTGGTCTCCCCCAATGGATAATAGGCAAGACATCCAATGTAACGCCATTGTTTCAACAAGTCACACTTAATTTTTTTATCTTCACAACGGAAATATTAATTATCATCGTTAAATGCTAAACGGTTAAAAACTGTTAACAAACATCATCAAAAACACCACTACATTACCACGCTGTCAAAAAGTTTAAACAAAATATTTCAAACACCCATTGCCAAAAAAATCCACCACAAGTTGGCTAAGAAAAGTAAATAAATATAAATTACACGATCATGTCTACCTAGCAGCTCCCACGCTCACCAGACATCTAATTCCTACGCTACACACACGAGTACGAGACACATTTCAAGAAACAAGTGTTAGCTTCCGCCTCGTAAGTCAGCAATATGTATACAAAACCATTTAGTAAAACAATCGTTCAACATGTTAGGTTATTCACATACAAGCCCAACCAGTATCTTGACCCACCCGCATAACATCGTTACCTCACATGGTCAAGTTTCGTCTTTAAACATCACTAAATACATCATTTAATATCTTTATCATCATTTCACATCGTTAGCATCTTTTACATCAATTAATTCATCATAACATGTCAATAACATCTTATGCTTCCTTTAATCTCTAAGTATCACTAATCACAACGTATCCATTGCTCTTAATTAAGGTCTATCATCATACATCGCTATCATCACTACCTCGAATACCAGATGCGTGCCCGGCAACCGCTAAGGTTCCAAGGTCCGTCCGCACTAGCATCACGTGCATGCTAGGCAACTGCTAAGTCCCGTAGTCAGTCCGCAGTGGCATAGGTTCACTACGCGTGCCGGACAAGTTTGGTACCGATCGGGGCACGACTCCCTCTCGTACACAAACCCCCGTGGTCCGTCCGCTATAGCTAATCCGACATCAGTCGTTTAGGTGGAAGTACAACCGGTGCCTCATCACTATGCCCTCCTCCCACCAACATGGTGTTATGCGCGTTGGCCCCATCATCGTCGGTCAAACACCACTCCAGATTACAAGTACACCATGTGTTGTCAAGGTTGTCTAGAAAACCTAACAACTAAACATCGTTGTGCTAGCAGAAACCTAGGTGCCACATCGGTAATCATTTCGAAAATGATTTTGTCTCCGTACTCGGTTTTAGAAAAGACTGAACTACTTTAGATTAACTGTAGCACCGATTAATCCGCGCGAATCTACCGTGGAACCTAATCACAAACAATAACGCTACCAACGAATACAACCCAATAAGGTAACATGAAAAATAAAACATAATGGCTTGAAACTCTACACTCCGAGACATCCTTAGGCCTAATCTAGTTGGCCTCGCTAACTTGAACCAACCATGTTGGCTTCGCCAACACTTCTGTGCCAACCATCTTGTGCGCTAGCCGTTATCGCGAAGTGCAACAATGGAATGACGAGAGATGATTGCGGGACTCCACTTAGCAAAGCAATGCAGATGGAAAAGCTAGGGGGCAACCTCGCTTCCCTCCTTTGCCCACCTCGCCAAGTTGTTTGGCGAACGCAACTCTCCCCTCACCTTCGAAGCTGTCAACGAACAAAAGACAGGAGACGAAGATAGCAACAGATCGTTGTTGAAGTCCTCTAATCACACAATTCAAGTGCTATTCATCTTAGTTTACATCTTATATCACACCCCAGTCATTAATTAAACATCTAATGGTTTAAACTAGATCAATTCATGGATCAAAGTTTCAAGGATAAGAACCATAGTTACTATCATCGATCGATCCCATCCCTTGACCCAACGAGTTTAAAAAGAAAAATACATTTCATGACTTTGCTGAAAAGTGTACTTGAACAGACCTAAATAAGTTTGTCTTCAGTGAGAGCGTCGGGATGTTTAGTGATGGACATATGTTTCAGCTGATCAGAAAGTTATTCAGCTGATGCTTTGATATTTACCCATCTGAAAGGCTTGAAAGTCTTTACGCATCTGAAAGGCTTCAAATCATTTACTAAATGGACTTTTGAACTTGTATATGTTTTTTATTGGTCTTTCATCGTTGTTTTCCTTTGAAACTCTCGGTACTTAGACGAGTCTTTGTTAATACTCTATTGTTTGTAAATTCTATGTTAGTATTTAAAGAAAACATGTTAAAATTCAATGTAACCGAATGTATGCCTTTGTTGTCATCAAATCCTACATGTATCCGTGAACAGGTTTAATTATGAGGTGAAATGATTATCTCCCCAAAGAAACAAAGAAGTAAAATGCCTAAATAGGAAAAAAAATACATTGGAAAGCAAAAAGTACTAATCCACCAATAAAATAAGAAAAGCAAAAAGTAAAGCCATAAAACATGGGATAGAAAACATGGAAGAATATTTGCAATTCTATATCAATTTTACTTTTCAAATTCATTCTTAAGTAAATATAAAAATCCATTTCCTTTGCTTTTAGTGCAAAAAAAGTTTCATGCAACGTGCGGTAAAGATGACTTAGTCTAAAACAATTAAGGCTAACAAATTTTAACCCGACACGAAACACGATCCGAATCCGATACGAAATGGGTCAAAAGTAGGTTGACACATAATTAAATGGGCTGGGTTAGGGTCAACTTGACAACCCGAAAGTACCCCGTACAAATGTAAAACTATAAAATTATAAAATTTTATTTACACTCAGGGGGTGTTTGGTTGGTGGTTTTAAGAGGTAAGGAATGAGAATGCTTGTTTAGGTGGAATATAATCAATCATTACCATTAATGGGTATTAAAGCATTCCCCATTAAATTGAGGGTAATGGATTCAGTTACGTCCATCACTGACCACAACCAATATTGTTGCCATTACCCTCTAACGACACCAATGACTACCGCCGTCGTCATCGTCGCCACCACCACCACCACCCGCAACAACCACTACACCAACGTAATACATCAACTATCAACACCACCACCAATATCACTACCACCACCCTCGAGCACCACCATCAACCGCCGCCATCGTCGTCGTCGCTGCCGCCAACGCCTCAGTAACCTAGTTTGCGGTGACCTATTAAAGCAAGTAAGGAGCTGTGAGAGTTGACACAGCTGGATTACCACCAAAACTTCATAACCCGATCGAAAATCTTTACTCATTATGATGGTAGAGTTCAGCATCACCATCACGATGAAATTATGATTAGGTTACCAAAGTTTGATGGTTATCAAATAGTGAAAACTTAACTACCATAATTAAAATTTTAAGTCCTTCGGCTATTTAGTTCCCGCCTGAAGTGCAAATGCCGGTAGTAGCATGGTGGGTTATGGGAATGACAATCATAATTTTGCTGCTCCGGCAGGTGGGGAAGAGCGTTGTGCAAAAAATATGAGATCTCATACGAGGTAAATCAAAAATGCTGGTTGAATCGTGATATTTTGGCCATTAGGTTATGTTAGGGTAGTAACTTTAGGTCTGAAAAATGAAAATGAAAATGAAAATTACGATCAATGCCTCCTCTTTATCTGACCGATGTTAGTTTCGATTCCATGAATTTGAAGAATTGGATAAATAACATGATTATGATATTGATCTTGAATGAAACTGGTGTTGCAGCGCGAGTTATAAACGAAATGTTCAGCCAATGGGGGATACCAGAAAGTAAAGTAACAGAGATGAGATGGAACCTAAGTGGAGAAATATGCAGTGGCGCTGCCGTTGATGCTACTGACTTCGATTCCAGCGATTATAATCCCGCAATCAAATGTGATTGTGCCAATTCTACTTGCCACATCACCCGACTGTGAGTCCTTCCCTTGGTTCTTTCCTCTAGATACACACACATCAAATATATCTGATTGTAATCTATTTATGTTTTGACACTCATTCCTTCACTACAAATCATCAGAAAAGTTTATGCATTAGATGCTGTGGGCACGATCCCAGAAGGACTTTGGACTTTGACTTACCTAACTAAGCTGTAAGTATGCTTCTGTATCTTTACTATTCTATTATGCTATGAAATTTTCTTGAGGTATGTATTTTTATGGTTTTCAAAACTTGCAACTTCTTTTGTTGATAAGTACCTAAATAGCCCACACTCGCATAGCTCCTTAATGAAAGATATTTCAACCATTTCAATATTTAAGCGGGGTATGCAGATTGTGACAACACCTTCTGGTCCAATAATAACAAGGTTTTTGGTGCCCGCGCGTTGCGGCGGGACTTTTATATAATAAATTCAACGAAAATGTGACGATTGTAAAATGACAAACAGTCCCTTCAATATTATCATTTATTTTTTGAACCTTCCACTAACCTTGCAGCCCTTGTGATTGTTCTAATGCTATTAAAAAAAACCTCCATCTCCTATCCATCATATTTTCATAGTATCATTTATGGTATTCGACTATGAGACATGCAGAAGCACTTGATAGCCAACACTTCAACCTTATTGCATGAACCATCCTATAAATCTTCGTGAGTGACAAAAGTTTACACTAAAAATAAATCAACCAAAAAAGCTATCTAATTTTCCAACCCCACGCTCACAACTTCCAAGTTTTTGGATTATAACTTCTATCTTGTAAAATCAAATTTTGATTATAAACTAATAAAAAACTAAATTTTGCAGATGAATATATAGTCATCTTAAGTTCTTAAGAGAATAATTGTATTTAATTATACTTTTAGTTCTTGATTTCTTTTTCACATTGCTTTTTAACCATCTTACTTGTTGTGGCTAGTATTCTTTCAAACCCAGTAATCCCACCATCACATAACTACAATCATATTTAATAAATTTTGGTTGTAAATATCTTTCAGTGAATCAAACCTCAAGTAATTTTTTCAGAAACAACTTCATGAGTCACTTACCTAATTTATCTTTAACATACATAGAAGAATACTTTAGAGGGAGAAGGAGGTGAAGAAACATACACAGGCACACATTAACAGCACCTGTCAGATCCAAACAAAACACACACACCTACATGTACAAAATAAGACTCATATCTACAAAATAAGAGGATGAAGAAAGAATAAACTTACATAGAGTACAGTGAAGCCGGTGTCGACGGGTGACGATGCATCAACAGCATTATTAGAGATCTTTATATTGAAAATTAAAGAATTAGTCATATATGACTAAAAAATGAAGATCTTTATATAAGCACTGATGAAACTAAAGAAAAGAAAAGGAAAGCATTAGGAATATAGAAACCAAAACGCCCCAGCCACTACCACCGTAAGGCACCTTCCTGTACAAATCATTTTCCCTTTCGGTTTTCAATTTGAAAATCAAAAATTCAAAATCATAATTAGAACTTATACCCTTCTAAGGTAAGGAATAAAGAGGAGTGTGATATTCACATATAATGGTTTTTATATAATCCCAAAGAACCCCTAATTCTAATTTCGCATAGTAAGGCAAATAATAACACATCAAAATTATACTTAAGAATCAAATATAGAGGGTAAAAGTGATTCAAAACACTAACATACATTTATTTAATAAAAGAAAAGAGGGTATATGATTTACTGTTTTATGATCATATATGAGGACTATGGTATTCATGGAAGGTACTGGATGAATGGGGGTTGGTTGTGCATTGTTTTTAGTTTGGTGATATGTATGCATGGTTTATTCTCGCATTGTAATAGGTTTGTTGTTTAGCTTGTTTTGAGCTTGGGTCAAATGGGACTGCCTTTTCATCCTCCACAATTTCATATACATCACAGTTTTTGTTAATTTGAAGATAGATGATATAGAGGCAAGTTTACAAACTGCAAAATCCAGAGTAATGTTTTAAGATGAAGTCTTATTGATAATCTTTTAAAGACAACAAACTACACATAAACATAATGTCCTAAAAAAAGTGTGTAATGTTGAACAACTATTCTTTTATAAAATACTTTATTTCTACAATCTAAAGGCAGATTATTAATAATTTGAATATCTCCACTTAATTAAAATTTAGTAATTTACACCCCAACTTGTAAATTCACGTATTCCTCCCTTTTAAACCCTCTGTCAATCTCACTATCATCACTCAGTTCTCACCCCAATTCCATATTCTTCATCTTCGTAATACAATCAACAATGGAGGTTTCTCATGATTACCATATGATCTTTGTTTGTGCTGCTTTATTGTTATTAGGTGATTCCCCACCGACACAATGAACACACATACACGCACTCATAACACACACAAACACACTAATTAATGCGCGCACACAGGAACACACTATTTTAAAACATATAGGAGAAATAAAGAAGAAGAAGGTTACCTCATACGAAATTAGGGGACATGTCAAAGGAGTAACTTGGAAAACCCTAGGCACAACGATCGAAGGGGGTAAGAGAAGATGGGGTCGTCAACCATAATAAAAACGAAGAGAACATGTCCCTTATGATAGTGGGGGCAACGAAAAGCAAATAAGGGGTAGGAGACGATGGCTTCTGATATTTGTGGAGGCAACGCCACTGAGCATTGTGGAAACATAAAGGCAAGGTTTGAGAATGCAGAGGAGGTGAAGGGATTATATCTAAAGGAGAATTAAATTACTAATGAAAAAGTAAAAAATGGTGGAATTGAACACTTATCCTTCAGGCTTAAGCAGGCCTTATCCGCTAGACTGACTTCACTTGACCATCTTCTTCTCCAATCCTTAATAGATATAATAAATATATATTTAGACAACTGTAGATGAACAGGGCATATTGCCTTGCAAAATGTTAATATTTGAATGAATAAGGGGCAAATTGAAATTTAACAGTACATTGGGTGATTGTGTAATAGTTTCGCATTTTATAATTCCCCTGAAAACTAGTTAATGGAGAATAGATTTCTTTTCCCAAATTTACTCTATTCTCTCAAACTCTTAATGTGCAATTGTGTTATTAAAGCTCTAAGAGCTATTCCCCGTCTTCAGCTCTTCCAGTTTAAGATAGAAGGTCACTAGTAATGATTCTCTGAATCGTACCATTGTTATCAGAGCTATACGCTCCTTGCTTACTAGATCAATGGCTAAGACATATTAGACAATTAAGTGTACTTATTATATTTTATTATATTAGTGTTCAAAGTGTAAATGTATTTCTTATATATTCTGATTACCAAGTTTATCATGGTATCAGAGCAAGGTTCACCCGTGGTTGGTCAAACGCACATGAACTCCACGTAACCCATAAGTGTCCACGCGTTAGGCACGAGAAAGAAAAAGAACGCCACACGTGAGGGGGTGTGTTGAGAAATGTCCCACATTGGACAAAGAGTGACTCTGTACGAAGATTTATAAGGGTTCTGGGCTACTCCTCTCATAACCAATTGGTTTTGAGTTTGAACCCCACAAACTTACATGGTACCTGTTAAGTCAGCTCCTACCTTGTTGTGTGACAATCTTGGTGCTACGTATCTTTCAACCAATTCCGTCTTTCATGCACGTACGTACAAAGCATGTAGAAGTTTATTTCCATTTCGTTCGAGAAAAGGTAGCCCAACGGAAACTCTCGGTTCAATCCATATCCACTGATGACCAGATCGCAGATGTGTTCACCAAGCCGCTGCCCTCACAACGATTTCTACTTTTAGAGGGACTAAAACAGTAAATAAGTAGAAAAGAACATTTATAAATAGAGGAAAGAGTCGTGGGGGAAAGGCAGGAAAAAATTAGTAAGTAAGGATAGACTTGTTAGTCGGGATCGTTGCCTTTGGCAATGGAGAGAGGGCTTTGCCCTGGATCATTCATCCGACTTGTGGATGATTGAGTTTATCATTGTTCTTATATCAATTCTATATCACTTCTGAGTTTGATCTTCGATTGTCTTTTGGTGTTATTTGTTGTTCTTAATTTCACGATCTCTATTATTGGTCCGACCTGCCCTGGCCTGAATTAGTTACGATTTTCGATCTATTCTCATCGTATTGTTTCATCGCTCAGTACTACATCCGAGGGTTTCTGTTCCCGCTTTGTATCACTTCTCGATTTGCTGTGTCGTTCCACTGTCGATTCACATACCGATTCCAGTGTCGATTTGGCACCTATTGCTTTGGGTCAATAGTCGTTCTCCAGCAATCGATTTGACCTATTGTTATTTCATTCACCACTCGATTTCAGCAATATATTCAGGCCACAATTGATTTCAGCAATTGATCTCTCCTTCAGCAATCGATTTTCACTTCAGTTCCGATTTGTAGCTGTCGCTGTTTCACGTTCTTTCCATTTCACATTCAGATTTGTTCAATTTCATAAGCTGTTAGGTTTCCATTTCGGACCTGTCCATTCTAATTGAACAACGATTTCAAATTCAGGTCACGTTATTCACCTGCAGTTAGCGATTTCTGTTGGTGGAATTTGAGAATCGATTTGAAGCTCCTTGCATTTTCCGATTCAAATTCAGTCACGTCTGTCTGTGGGAATCGGTGTTTGCAATCTCCGATCTGCTCCTATCCAATTGCATGTTCGATCTAATCTTCTACATCTGATTGCAATCACGTTCTGTAAGTAGCATTGTTTCACACTTAATTCCAGTACTTGGTGAAGAAGAAACTTGCAAACCTGTAGACTGTAATCGACGGGGAAGAAACAGCACTAAGAACTCGACTTTGGTGAAGAACTCGAGAATCGATCAGACAAACAGAGCACAGCAGGAACAGAGCAGCAGCAGTACGAGCTCGAGAGGAAGAACCGAGCAGCAGGAACCTTCGCAGGCCTTGGATCGTGCAGGGAGAACAGCCTCCTTGTGCGTGAGAGCAAAATGAAAAAAAAGGGCGATAAAAAAGCTTCTTTCGTGACCTAATCGGCTAAAATAAAAAAAAAGTTTGACTTTGACCGAGTTGACCGAGTTTGACCGAGTCCGAGTATTTTGACCGAGTTACCATTCCACGCCTCAGCTGAGCACCGAGTAGCGATTACTCACCGAGTACACGGCCAAGTAGGCCGAGTTTTACAACACTGGTTCTTAGTCGTTGATTTAATTAGCAATTGGACCTGTCGCTTTTGACTGTGGATCTGTTGTTAGCAATTTCAGTTGGGTGGATCTACTATTTGAATTGCAATACATTATTGCAATTTCTTCTGTTGCTTGCTATTTGTCCGTGTGCTTTGATTGGGTTGAGGGGCTATTGTTGGGGGGATCTGTGACTCCAATTACAACCATAGTCACATAGTTCGCAGATCGCTTCGGTACGGGAATGAGGATCGGGAACGCGGTTCGCTAGGTTAGGCGTATCTGGTACGGAGGGGGGTAGGTTCATTTCGGTACGTATCTAGTACGCTGTACCCTACGTTTTGGTACGGTGTACCCAATATTATAAACAGATATCAGTAACCAAACTTTCTAGTTACAAACACCAAAAGGAGTGCCAGAAATATTTTGAAAAATAGAAACCACACCCAAAAACCAAATCCTTCTAGGTTGCTATCTTCTAGATTTAAAATATTTGAAGTAATATAATATATTTTAAATCATTTATTTAATCTAAAAATATAGCAGTGTTTATAATTTTTTTAATATTTAAGTTTTAAAAATGTTGGGTATTTAAAGAATTGTATTAGGTGGTAGATGAAGAGTTGAAAAAAGTGTACATTTATTATTAATAAAAGGGTGAGGATTTTCGATGAAAACCATCTGTATTGATGTTAAAAAAAACCATCTGTATTATTTATTGTAATATCCTGCATAGTATACTCCTAAACCAAGAACTTCAATCACCGATGAAGATAGAAGACCTGTGTCACAGAGGCTTGATTCGAAAACGATAGTATCCAGTCACAGTCGTCGATAGATCAAGTTTCGTTCCAGTCACTGTCGTTAATGGCGATTGGGGTCGATTAGGTTCCAGTCACACTCGACGATAGTCACAGTGTCGGTCGATTGGGGTCGATTAGGTTCCAATCACAATTCGCGATTTATTCTACATCGGATTGTTCCAAACTCCATTCCAGACGTCGAATTGATAAGGCAAAAGATCGATTTGACCAACGATTGGGGTTGAATTGACCATCGTACTAGAACGCGTTCCAAGCAGCGAAACAGGAACGCAAACGTTCCACGATTGGGAACGGAACGATCGGAACGAGGATCGTGGCATCTATAGCGAACTATGTGACTATGATTACAACACCCTTATAGCCAATTGCTGTCAGATTGAGGATTGGTATTGGATTACTTGGTTCTTTTGTCATTTTCCATGCATATTTGATCTATGCATTCTCGATTGGATATTCACGAGGCGCAAATTGGATGTTTCTGTTCTCAAAAAGACCTGGGAAGCCGATCGAATTGAAGAAAGGGCATTTTGTAAGGGTATGTTGGGATGGATAAAACAACAGGACCCTGATTTTGTTTGGAAGGGAGATCGTGGTCTCGAGAATGTTTCCGATTCCGATGGGGGTGTGAAGGATCCTCATAGTGATGGTGGTAGTGGTGTCTCTAGTTATGGCGATTCTCGTAAGCTTCATGTTGGGGAAGTCATTCCAGATGTATCTCCGGTTCCGACAGGGAATAGAGCAATTATGTTGGCACCTAAGCCTATCCTCGAAACCACACTCAAGCCACCGGAGACAGAAACGGGACCTAAGATAACCGCTACGGAGGACTTTATTCGATATCACAGTGTTATGGTTCCACAGTTACACTCCGAGACTCATTTCACCGTGAATTATTTCACAAATCAAGTCTCGGGTTGTGCACACAAGGTTCTTGATGAATGTCTAGCACCAACTTGGGTTAGACGATTGATGATTACAATTTCATATGTTGTATGGGGTCGTAAGCCACTCAAACCCCCGGATTGTGTAAACCTCTTTGCTACTTGGTGTCTGTTTCATGATCATCAGCCCCCGGGTCCTCCTAAACCACCGATACCTCCATATCATTAGGCCCGTTTGGAAGCAAGTCTTGAGGACAAGACTTTTTCAAAGGCGGGAGTAATGATAGGAAATAGACTAGTGAGGATTTTAGAGGGACTAAAACAATAAATAAGTAGAAAAGAACATTTATAAATAGAGGAAAGAGTCGTGGGGGGGAAAGGTAGGCAGAAATTAGTAAGGATGAACTTGTTAGTCGGGCTCGTTGCCTTTGGCAATGGAGAGAGGGCTTTGCCCTGGATCATTCATTCGACTTGTGGATGATTGAGTTTATCATTATTCTTATATCAATTCTATATCACTGCTGAGTTTGATCTTCGATTGTCTTTTGGTGTTATTTGCTGTTCTTAATTTCACAATCTCTATCACGCTGCCCTCACAACGATTTCTACTTTAAGGTCCAAGCTACAGGTCGTTCCCCGGCCTTAGCTTGTGGGGGAATATTAGAGGGTTCAAAGTGTAAATGTATTTCTTATATATTCTGCTCTTGTAATCGTGATTACCACAATATACAATTTACCAATTACCAATTCTGATTACCAAGTTTATCTAGACACACATCAATATTGCTTCATTAATCCAGCAGCCTGTTGTTACACATTATTTTGAGGAGACGAATTCCAACAGATTATCAGACCACAGCGTACGTTTATTAAAACCCTCTTTACATTTCTTCTAGTTTAGGTAATGCCTGTCAACTTTGTAGTTCATTCAAATTATATTTTACCTCTTTCAACCTTTATGTAATAACTAGTAAGCATATTTTGGGATCTAGTATATTGTATCTTTTAGTCCCACTATATCTTTTAATGGTCATCGAAGGTATCGAGTGTGAATGTGTGATGGTCAATCTATTTTTTCTTTTATGTGTTGATCATCATAGCCGCTACACGTGGTATTTTTCTTTATCTAAAAAATTGGATTCTTATGATGTTTCAAATGATTTGTCACGATGTTTGGACGCTAGTTATCAAATTGGTACCAGAGCAATGATTATGGGCAGAGAAAAAAGTTATTGTTCATTAGTTTACTGTTCACGACTAGCGAGACTGTTCACTGGCTACTCTTCATCCGATTACTGGGCACTTTTTGTTTTGACATCTCAGATGATTCAAAACTCTATAAGGTTGATTATCACACAAATCAAGGTCACGGAGTTAGAGACAAATATGGCGTAGTTCAAGGTAGCTACGGTGGAATGTTTTGACAGGTTAGAAAAATCGATAGAGTCCAGGAGGAAAGAAGCAAAGTAGCGACATATTGAATCAGAAAAATGACATTCAGAGATGATGAAGATTCTATTGGAACGGGCTGACCAGCAAAAACTAACCCAAAACAGCTGCCACCGGCAAAAACGAACAGCCTACATCTGCCGGTCAGCAGCGTAATCCAGTCGCCTTTGCTTACCATCGGCTATCACCAAGGCGAATACTCACAGGTGCCGATCATCACTACAACCCCTTTTGGCTATGACGACAGGTTTGCTTTCAAGGATAGGGTAGTGCAACATGTGGCTCACAGAAGGTGGTGACTAGTCAACGTACATTTACTCGGGATTTTTGCTGTGAGGCAGGGGCTTAGGGGGTGGTTTGGGACCAACCAAAGAGCGGGTTTGGGTGCCAGGGTTCGATTATAGGTTGCATAAGCTGAAAATGTCTTTGTTCGACTATAATATGGTTATAATATGTATGGAGGGGATGGTGTTACCATGGTATAGGTGGAGTGATAGACATGATCCGTTCCAAAAGTAGGAAATGTTGAAAAGCTGTCTTTTAGACCGGTTTCACTCGTCCGAGGAAAGAGAGTATGACATGAGATTATGTGGGACAATTTGAAACTTTAGTAGCTTAGTTGGAGGGGATTACCTTACGGAACAAGTTATGAAGGGAACATTTGTTTACGAGTTAAAACAAGAATCATGGACATCTGTACAATTGTTACAATTTGATGGGCAAAGTCAAGCCAAATTGGCTATTATGATCGATGAAAATTGTTCATGTAGTGTGAGGGAGGGAGGAAAACCGAATAACCTCGTAGCCCAACCAAGAAGGAGGCTTTGCGTCCCTGAAGTCAGTGAACTCAGTGGTGCAACAACCAAATTCGAACGGGACTAAACGACGGCTCAAACGGAAGTCACTAGCGGAACTGGATGAGAAGAGGGCTAAAGGACTTTGTTTTAGGTGTGACGAAAAGTTTGCACCCGAACATCATTGCGTGGAAAAGATGCTACAGAATTTGGTGATTGACAAGGGAGAGAGTTGTGATTACCCTCGCCCACATGCCAAGTAGTTACAAGTCCTCCACCTTAAGGACATGAATTTTCGGGCCCGAGGTAGTGATATGACTCACATTAAGAGTAAGGGTATTTAATTAGGTGGAAAATTTATATATAAATAGTACTTCTCTTGTTTCCTAAATTATAGATATAGGATGTCGGTTAAATGGGGGGGGGGGGGGGGGGTGGCCAGATTAAGGAGGATATTTAGTTGATTGTTTCCACCTCTCAAAAGCAGGGCTGGATTGTTCTTATTTACGCATCCGACTATTTGTGTTTGAGTTATCAATTGGATTATCAGTTTGATTCATATCAGTTTAATATGATCGGAGGGGAGAGTTTCATAACTGATCTAAATAGTACTTCTCTTGTTCTTATTTACGCATCCGACTATGCGTGTTTGAGTTATCAATTGGATTATCAGTTTGATTCATATCAGTTTAATATGATTGGAGGGGAGAGTTTCATATCAGTTTGATTCATATCAGTTTAATATGATTGGAGGGGAGAGTTTCATAACTCACACGCAATGAATAAAACACTTTTGTTAGATGTAGTAGTCTTCGTGATGTTGAAACTGGTCTCGCCTTACTCGCTCTTGCCAAAGTCCTATGTTAACTTTGGCACTTTTCTTTTGAAACTTCTTTTTATCTCATTATATGCCTTCTTATGCCTCTCCTCACAAATCCTTTAAATATGTTTTTCATCATTCTCCAGACTTCTACTTTTCGAGTGTTTGGTTGTCAATGGCTTCGTTATCTTAGCCCATACAATACTCATAAAATGGGTTTTTGATCCACTTCTTGTATCTCTATATGCTACGGTCTTTTCCATCATGGGTATTGTTGTCTTGGCCTTAAAACATATTGTATCTACATCGCTTTTCATATTTGCTTGAATGAGCATTTATTTTCTTTCCTCTCTCGAATCTTCCTATCCTTATGATAGCTTCATTGTTTCTTTCTCACGTCTCCACTAACATATTGCGTAGCTTACCAAAGTGTTCACACACTAATTCAAGCATAACGTGTGATCAACATACTTCTCCGCACATTATGTGTGCCCTTATTTTGCCTAATTCTACCACATCACGTAGCTTAATGTGTAACTCTATATTAGATGCACATGCTACTGCCTTCCCTATTCGCGAGTCTCTCCTTCCTTTTGATCTTATTTCTGATTCATCTTCCAATTTGACTTCTTCCATTTTCCCTTCACCTCGGACTCATCCTCCAACTTACGACCTTATAGTTAGAACTTAAAACTACTCGCAATGAAACAAGTTCAGTACAATAGTTAGAACTACTCACAATGACAAATTATATTTTGTTTCACTTTCTTCTCATTAGCAAATACAACGGTTAGATGTAGCAAATACAAATAACATCCCTGGAATAACCGCACTTAGAAAGAACTTATCTTGTGGGAAATTATTCAATATAGTCAGTAACTATTGAAATTTCAAACCTATAACCATGTGTCTATGTGTGTATATTTTTGTATACATACAGATATACATTATTTATGAATATCTATGCTTGTATTTCTCTTAATAATCAAGTATTTGCTACAGCAATTTGGGCCAGAACTACCTGACAGGCTCCTTGTCACCTTCTATTGGAAATTTAACTCGGATGCAGTCGCTGTAAGCCCATTCTTTTTATAGCCTGAACTCGTTGATCATTTTCAACCTCTATATCTTTAAGAATAAGTCTGAGATTTATGACGATGATTTTGAATTTTCTCTAGGTATTTGAGCATCAATGCATTATCAGGGGAGGTTCCAAGGGAGCTTCGGCTGCTTACTGACCTTAAAGAATTGTATATTTTTTTCCTTCTTTGTCTTTCTACCTATTATCTAGCAGAAATTTCCTCTCCTGATTCTTTGTTGATTAAGATAATTCTAAACTTTTTATGTTGCAGGGGATTTAGCACAAATAGTTTCAATGGTTCCCTGCCATCTGAACTTGGAAATTTGCGAAGTTTACAACAGCTGTAAGAACATGATCATTGCGTTTTCAAATATTTCTCTAAGAAATTTGATTGTTTTAGATAAATTGTGTTCGTGCAGTGGATTCGAACTTACTTAGGGGACACAATTTATTGTTGTTTAGTAATCGTCATGTTTGCACCCTCCTGAATATCTCTTTCCTTGTTCTCATATCATCTTCATGTATGTTCATTTTGTCAGTCACATCGATAGTTCTGGGCTTAGTGGTGAAATACCTTCTACATTTGCTAATTTACAGAGCCTGGAGACAGTGTAAGAGCTTTCACACTTTCAATAAAGTGGCACTTCATCTATCCTGCTAATTGTGATGGTTCCATTTCGCAAAGGCCTGGTTTTACATTGTTATCATTACAAGTAAAATTGTTTTTCATTATTGACATCATTCTTTATGGAAACTAATTCTTGGCATCTCAGATGGGCCTCAGGTAATGAGTTCACAGGGAGACTACCTGAATTTATAGGAAATTGGACATGGTTACGAACATTGTAAGTTAATCTCCATAGCATATTCAAGGTGTATGGGATGAAAGTGCAAGACAATTTACATGCTTGATGTTCCTATGTAGGAGTTTCGAGGGGAACTCTTTTGAAGGTTCAATACCACCTTCATTTTCTAGACTGACCTCTTTGCAGTTCTTGTAAGTCTTTGTTTATCTGTTAGCATTCATTATTATACTTTACTAGTTGTTTGATTGTAACTTAAAGCCTTTAAAATCTAACTGCTGTTGTTCTATAATGTAACAGGCGGATAAGCGGTCTATCTAATGGAACTCTCGATTTTATTGCTAATTTGAAGTCCCTGAGTGTTTTGTGAGTGAATATTCAATTGTTGGATATCTAAGAGCATCTCTCTCACACTTCAATGAACTCACGAAGAAAAGAATCAAAGGAAAAAAAAGAAACACGCAGCAGTGCTGCTGTTGAGAGAACCCACAAAAGACTACATTTTTAACTCTTCTTCTACCTTCAAATGAAAGCAAACCGTACATATAAATAGGAAACAAACAAACCATAGAAAGGAGAACATGTGATAGTGGATACATCATTCCACTTACTTTTCTCCAATAAACAAGGAAACGTGGCTAACATAGCCTAGAATAATTCAACTACTAACAAAATAAATAAAACATAAATAACAATTAAAATAGATTTGCATAATATGGATTATGACCCGATGACCCATGAACTGGCCCGATCCATGTACTCAATCTATCAAGATTACCTAACATTCACCCCGTAATCTTGATGATCTTGATCTTTCTCGGACACCCGACCTCCATCTTGGTCACATCCAAAGTCCCTAGCTCAACTCCTTCGATTTTTCACAACACTAGTACACACGTAACATGGCATCCTGTTGGAAACGTTCATTAACATCACGACTTTTTCCGTATCGACGACCTCTTCCCCGGCCACATACAAAGTCACCCGATTTGAACTCCAACACCACAATGTACAACCGTGTTGATTATCCATCCTTCCCGTCTATTGACAACAAACAAGAGCTTTATTCCACCGGTCAAGAAAACAAAGCTTCAACTAGCTTCTCCCATTTTCTTTTTCCCTGCAAACAAGCCAAACCAAAAATACTCACCCGTTTTTCTGATTTATACTGCTTGTCTTTCCGCTCCGGTTAGTCTCCTATTTGACACCTTCAACCCTTTTCCGATCAAACCTGTTCCAAGAGCTCTATTCACCCGACCAAGAAAACGAGCTAACACTTTTACCGTTTTATTTAACCCGCTAAACGAACAAAATCCAAAGCCACCTGCTTTGACGGATCCTTCACGTTCGTTTTTCACGCACCTCCGTCGGTTAAACTCTTCAATAGGAACAAGTGATCAAAGGTTGCTTACACCTCCCTTTCACGAGCAAGGCTCTGATACCAATTGTTGGATATCTAAGAGCATCTCTCTCACACTTCAATGAACTCACAAAGAAAAGAATCAAAGGAAAAAAAAGAAACACACAGCAGTGCTGCTGTTGAGAGAACCCACAAAAGACTACATTTTTAACTCTTCTTCTACCTTCAAATGAAAGCAAACCGTACATATAAATAGGAAACAAACAAACCATAGAAAGGAGAACATGTGATAGTGGATACATCATTCCACTTACTTTTCTCCAATAAATAAGGAAACGTGGCTAACATAGCCTAGAATAATTCAACTACTAACAAAATAAATAAAACATAAATAACAATTAAAATAGATTTGCATAATACGGATTATGACCCGATGACCCATGAACTGACCCGATCCATGTACTCAATCTATCAAGATTACCCAACAAATATTTCAATCTTATTAAGTTTATCCATGTTGTCATCCTGAAGACGATATATAACGAGATAATTCTCTTGCAGAATTTTGAGAAATAACAGAATTTCTGGCTCTATCCCAACCGACATTGGAGAATATCAAAAATTGACTCGGATGTGAGTACTCTGCAATGAGACTAAAAGAATGAAACCTCTCAGGATGTTAAATCCTATTGCTATTGCAAGTCTTATTATTTGGGCTCATCTCATTTACTAACATAAGATTCTTTTCAGGGATTTGAGCTTCAACAGTTTGACTGGGCAGATTCCAAGTGACTTGTTTAACTTAAGTCAAATCTCATTCTTGTAATACATATCTTCTCTTATTATAAATAATATTTTGGATGCAGTTTAATTCTTGATTTTTGGCATCTAATGACACCAAAAAAGCTACATTTATATGATATCATTCTCAGGTTTCTTGGAAACAATAGTTTAAATGGTACCCTTCCTGATGTGAAGAGCACAACTCTTGGTAACATGTAAGTGAATTGTATATGTTAAAGTTGTGAATTAATAGTATATAGGTCATAGTTGTTTAGTATGGCATCAGAGCCGACGTAACCCAACGTCCGCTCATTTTCTTTTCCGCTGCTATCATCATCATCGCTGGAAGCTAATTGCAGTCGTGTCTTACCTCCGATTGTATTTGCAATTCTGGTTGTTACTTGTGTCGACAGCAGGGCGATTCTTTATCGACAGGGGCTTCTATGCGTTCATATCAATCGATTGTTTACATCTGTGATATCTATACATTCAGGTGCTTCTTTATCGATTGATTGATTGATTCCATCTGTGATTATCGATTGTTTTTTTTGTGTTGTTTGTGAGCATCGACGCGTAACCCTATCGATTGTCGACTGCCCTTCTTGCCCTACGCCATTTGCTTCAGCGCCATTTGGTTTTGCGTTTTTTTAACAGCGCCCGCTTGCCTGCGCCATTGGGTTCTGCGTTTTTCTTGAACAGCGCCATTTGACGAGCGTTGTTTGACCTGCGCCATTTGATGTTTGCGCCATTTGACCAGCGCTGTTTGTTGTTTGCGCCACTTGCCTTGCGCCATTTTCTATTTACGCCATTTACTTAGGCGCAATCTGGTTTGCATTTTTTGCGCTTTGTCATTAATCTTGTATCATGGGTGATGTTATTGATCCTGCTACATCCAAACTATCATTTATCATGGGAAGCCACTCAATTACTTCAGAAAAGCTAACTTGGTCAGCCAACTATGTATCATGGGCATCCTCAGTTAAGATGTGGTCTAAAGGTCAAGGACGTAGTGATCATTTAACCAAACGTGTGATTGATATTGCGCAGAATAAGACCGTCCTAAGTGGGAACAAGTTGATGCTCAACTGTGCAACTTATTATGGCAATCTATTGATTCATCTATCATTCAATTATTTCATCTATTCGAATCGTGTTCTGATGTCTGGACCAAGGCATCCGAATGTTACATTAATGATATTCAATGGTTGTACACTGTTGTTCACAATATCCAAAACTTGAAACAGAAGGAAAGTATGGAATCTTATCTAGGTCAGATCCGTGCTCTTAATGCAAGAATTTGAGGCACTAATGCCCCTTGTAAGTTCAAAGACGGAGCAAACTACCCAACAGGAACGGTTTTTTATGGTTGCTGCTCTATGTGGTCTTAAACATGAGTATGAGTCTGCTCGACATCAAATACTTACCGGTTCCTCAACACCAACTATGAAAGACACATTTTTCCGACTGCTTAACATGGCAGAGAATACGACGGTCCATCTTCTAATCCATCTGCATTTGCTGCAAATCTCACTGTCGTTACAGCTGTCTCAAAGAAGGGCAACAATAAGCGTCCTTCTTGTGACTTCTGCAAACGCCTAGGTCACATCGAAGACAAATGTTGGAAGAAACATGGACGTCCAGCAGCTCCCCCGTCTTCATCTGCTCCACCTGCCAGTTTTGTGAATGTTACTAATTCTACATAACCCGTTAACATGTGACTATGAAGCATTCTTGAGGTTCTGAGCTGCACAGATACCTTCTCCCACGGCAACTAGCCATATCGGTACTTCTTCTGCATTTGCAACACATTCTATGAGACCCTGGATAATTGATTCTGGTGCAACTGATCATCTATGTGGTAACAAATATCTGTTCTCTCGGTTGAATTGTTCTACTGTTTTACCACCTATTATTGTGGCCGATGGAAATATGATGACTGTTCAAGGTATAAGTACAACGAATCCAAGCACCTCGTTGTCGTTGGATTTTGTTTTATTTGTTCCAAAGAGCCCATTTAACTTACTTTATGTTAGTCGTCTTACCAAATCACATGCATGTTCTGTGATATTCACCCCTACTTCTGTTTTCTTAGAGGACCTGAGGAGGGGACGGATGATTGGAGAAGGGCATGAGTCACAAGGACACTACTACTTAGGTGGTTCCCATCACTCCACTGCTGCCAGTACCATCTCACCTCAGTATCTACACCATCTCTATGGCCATCCTTCTCTATCAAAGCTCAAGAAGATTGTGCCGAGTCTGTCATCTTTGGAGTCCTTAGATTGCGAGTCTTGTCAGTTAGGGAAACATACTCGTACTGTGTTTCCTAAACGTATTAATAATAGGGTTGAGTCTACGTTTTCTCTTGTTCACACTGATGTGTGGGGTCTGAGTCGAGTCTATTCAAACTTGGGTTTCAAGTATTTTGTTACTTTTATTGATGATCATTCTCGTTCTACGTGGTTGTTTTTAATGAAAAGTCGTACCGATCTGGTTTGCTATATTTAAACAATTTTGTACTGAGATACACACCAATTGCCCATCAGAAAGGTAAGCGCTCGACTGTTGACCCTTATCCTATATACAACTATGTTACCTATGATTGGTTATCACCTACTTTCTCTGCCTGTGTTGCAAGTTTTGATTCAATACCTATTCCTAAAACAGTCGACGAAGCTTTATCCCATCCAGGATGGAAGACGGCAATGATGGATGAAATGTCTGCTTTAGATACCAACGGAACATGGGAACTCGTTTCTTTACCACCAGGTAAAACTAAAGTTGGCTGTCGATGGATATTTACACCAAAGGTGGGCCCTGACGGAAAACTTGATAGGCTCAAAGCTAGACTAGCTGCTAAGGGTTATACACAGAATTTTGGCCTGTACACTGATACTTTCTCCCCAGTTGCAAAAATGACTACAATTCGCTTTCTCCTTTCCATTGCTGCTATGCGCTCCTGGTCTCTTCATCAGCTCGATATTAAGAATGCTTTTCTCCATGGCGATTTACATGAAGAAGTCTATATGGAGCAACTACCTTGGTTTGTTGCTCAGGGGGATTTTGGACTCGTTTGTAAGTTGAGAAAGACAATTTATGGGTTGAAACAATCTCCCAGGGCTTGGTTTGGAAGATTCAGTGTTGTGGTGAAAGAATTTGGAATGCAGCAAAGTAAGGCTGATCACTCCACATTTTATCACATTACAGGGGCAAGATGTGTCTATTTGGTTGTATATGTTTATGACATTGTAATCACTAGAATTGATCATGACTAAAAGACCACTTGTTCAGAAACTTCCAGACAAAAGATATGGGCCAACTTAGATACTTTCTGGGTATTGAAGTTGCAAAATATAAAGAAGGAATCTTCATATCTCAGAGGAAGTATGCTCTGGACATATTAGAGGAAGCTCATCTAACTGATTACAAACCGGTAGAATCTCCAACGGATCCTAATGTTAAACTTCTCCCGGGTCAGAGGGGCTATTACTTGATCAATGGAAGTATTGGAGACTAGTTGGTCGACTTAACTATCTTACTGCAACACGACCGGACATTTCATTTGCCGTAAGCATAGTGAGTCAGTTTTTAAATGCTTCATGTGATACCCATTGGGAAGCAGCTCTTCGAATTTTAAAGTATATCAAAGGAGCTCCATTGAGGCATACTATATGAGAATAAAGGAAACACAGAGGTAACCTGCTATACAGATGCAGATTATGGAGGATGTTCATTTAGTAGACGTTCAACCACCGGATACTGTGTTCTATTTGGTGGTAACTTAGTTTCCTGGAAGAGCAAGAAACAAACAGTAGTTGCAAGGTCGAGTGCAGAAGCTGAGTATCGTGCCATGGCTAATGCAACTTGTGAACTCCTCTGGATCAAACAACTTCTTGAAGAGCTTCGGTTTTGTCTAGTGCCTAAGATGAAACTTGTTTGCGATAATCAAGCTGCCCATCATATCGCTTTCAATCGAGTGTTCCATGAGAGAACTAAACACATCGAGATTGATTTCCATTTTATCAGAGACAAGCTTCTTCAAGGTGTCATTGTGACAGAGTTCGTTAACTCGAATAATCAATTGGCAGATGGGTTTACTAAAGCCCTGAGAGGTCCACGGGTTGAGGATATATACGGCAAGCTTGGTGCTTATGATCTATATGCTCCAGCTTGAGGGGGAGTGTTAAAGTTGTGAATTAATATAATTGTATAGTATAGGGACTTATTATGTATATAGGTCATAGTTCTTTAGTATATATATCTTATGATCTATACCCTATTTTTTCAAGGAACGAGAACACGTATCTTTCTCTCTGCTCTCTGACTTCACAGTATAGCCATATTTAGGTTATCATTTTAGCAAATTGATTACTGGCAGATTTATTAGGTAAGTCTTTTTCTTCCTAATTTCTATACAATGATCTTCATGCTAGTGATGTGTCATACAACGAACTACTCTTCTTTGGCAACAAAAACACTATTTTTACTAAAACCACTTTAAGAAGAAAGTAAAATTTTTTTAAAAGACTACTACCCTTATGTTTTCTTGGATTGTACACTAAAGTCTATACAATAATCTTCATGCCAGTGATGTGTCATACAACGAACTATCCGGGACACTTCCTTCTTGGGTCAATGAGCCAAACTTACAACTGTAAGTGCATGATGTTGCATATTATGTTTAAAATTATGGTCTATAAGAAGTACTTAATTGTGCCATCTTTGAATTTTGTTTTTCTATGCAAAAATGAGAATCATACATTAATTTTTAGCATAGCTTTTGGTGCTATATTGTAATCTAATGTGTGCAATGTGCAGTAACTTAGTTGTGAACAACTTCACGTTAGGAGATTCAGGAAGCAGGTAATTTTGTTTTTTAAATTTCTTAACTATGCTTAATATTTCTTTAAATCATTGTCAACCGCTTATGCCGATACTCATTGAAACGACATGCCATGTTGCACCAGTGGTTTGCCTTCAAGATTGAATTGTCTCCAAAGGAATTTCCCTTGTGGTCGTGGGGTGCCAACATGTACGCAAGAAGATGAAACTTATAATCCCTGTTATGAATGAGTATTATTATCATGAATTTAATCTGCGGAATACCACTTTCCCTGTTGAATTTTGCAGATAGTAACTTTGGAATAAACTGCGGTGGTCCTCGAATTACGTCATCTAGTCAAATAGTTCACGAGCAGGATAATGTAAGTCTTGGACCAGCAACATACTATGTGACTTCTGAAAGAAGGTGGGGTGTCAGCAACGTTGGACAAAGGGACAACCCACAATATACTGCCTCCAGTTTACGTCTGTTCACTAACACCTTAGATTCAGAATTGTTCCAGACAGCGCATGTCCGCAGGATCATTAAGATATTATGGTCTAGGACTAGAAAATGGTAACTACACGGTAAGACTCCAATTTGCAGAACTAGAGATAGAAGATGGTCCCACTTGGAGTAGTACTGGAAGGCGCGTATTTGACATTTATCTGCAGGTCCGTGTTAAATAGATGTAGGGGAAGTACTGTTTAATATCTTTCATTAACTTTGCTTCTTCCAGGGGAACCTGGTGTTTCCAGATTTTGATATAAAGAGGGAAGCAGGTGGGTCCTCCTTTAGCGCTGTTTCAAAACAAGCAACGGTTCAGGTTTCAGATAACTATCTGGAGATACATTTATTCTGGTCTGGAAAAGGGACTTGCTGTGTACCTACTCAAGGGACTTTTGGACCTCTTGTTTCTGCAATCAGTGCCACCCCAAGTATAATTTCTTTCTCCAAGTTAGTTGCTTATGTATGAATTATTGATATTTGACAACTGATACTCTTTGCTTATTTTTGTAGACTTTATCCCCACTGTGAGCAACAGTCCACCTTGGACGAAGGAGAACAGGACTGGTTTGATTGTAGGAATTGTTATTCCTATTGCTGTTGTAAGTGTTCTGTCACTAATAGCTCTATATATTTGCCGCCAGCGAAGGAAAAGGCAGGATACCTCTGACAATTATGACGGTAGCTAGTTTTTCTAGATCTTTCTTTATGATATAGAAACAAAAATGTTTTCCCTAGTTCTATTTTCCTCTTATTGCCGGAAGCACGTTCATTTTTTATTCTTGTATGGTTACATAATCAGCACCATAGATTTATCGAGTGTATGCGGTTGTAGTAAAAACCGGAGATAAAAATTGACACCACTAATTTATCCCTTAATATATTTTATACGACTAGAGTCAAAATTAGGATAGCATCAATATCTCTAAGGATCCAAGTTACCAAATTAATATTAGCTTTAACGGAATAGGATCAATAAACCAATAATAATCAACCACAAACAATAAATCAGCGAAATAAATAAAAGTGAGAGACACAGAGATTTACGTGGAAAACCCAAAAAGGAAAAAACCAAGGACAGAGGAGGCCGAGAATTAATCAACTATGATACTGCAGTCTTTACAAGCTTTTTAACCCAATTAATATAAGTTTGTGCAACTTGTCAAAATTAACCCTTGAAGAATATAAGGCTTGACAATTGAAAACATATGTTTAACAGCGGTGAATTTAAATGCAAGTTATTTCACATCACCCAAAGGCTTAAAGATAATGATCAACAGGAACAGGATTGGCAAATAATCTGATCAGACCTGTGATCCAATTAGATGGATATTGTCCAATTTTCATTCTCGTTGAAACTCCTATGCCCACCTACTTTGCCACTCCCTTTTTTTTCGTATTGCGATGACATGGTTCTGAATCCCTCACACGAGCTTGAATTCAATCAGATGACATGGTTCTGAATCCCCACTAAGCCGTTCCCATTTAACCATTTTATTGATATGGCAGCAAAACATGTCTTTTGTATCTGTGATTCCGTATCCCTCAGGAATCAATCTGTTAACATACTCATGCTTTTTCTCTGATATGCAGAGTTCCTGGGAATTGATGCCAGACCAATTACCTTTGGTTATGCTGACCTGAGAGCTGCAACAAATGATTTTAGTCCTGCAAATAAGCTTGGTGAGGGAGGTTTTGGACCTGTTTACAAGGTAGCCTATACTTTTTGATCAAGAATCCATTTTTAAATATTTAAAGTTGAAGTTAAGCTTGATTAGCTAACTGCTGATACGTTCTCAATCAATTATATATGGCAAACAGGGAACACTTGAAGATGGGAGAGTAATAGCTGTTAAACAACTCTCCATAGCCTCCCACCAAGGCAAGAGTCAGTTTATGGCTGAAATTGCCACAATATCTGCTGTTCAACACCGCAACCTTGTCAAATTGTATGGATGCTGCATCGACAAAGAGAAACGACTTCTTGTTTACGAGTATCTTGAGAACAAGAGTCTTGATCAAGCATTATTTGGTGAGCAGTAGCTTATTGCTAAAGGTGGCAATTTCGACCCATTACTTACTAGCGGATTGATTTGGGGTGTTTTTCTTATCTTTAACGGGATAAATAAATTTTTTTAGCTAATAGCGAAATGGGTTGAAAAAGCCAAAAGTCTATTTTTAATGCATACAACCTTCTAAATCATTTTCTTCAGAGACTTAGATTTTTATTGTAAAGCTATTGATTTTGTATTCTTAATTAATAGATTAATTATATCTAACGAAAAAGAATATTGAATGACAAAAGGAGCTAGCGGGTCAAACAGACTCGTTTGTACTTAAAAATGGCCCGTTTCAACCTAAACATCACCCAACTGACCTGAGTTGTCCATGTGTCCACCTCTACTTATTACATTACTAAGTACATGTTTAGACATATATTTTAGACTTTACTATAATGTTACAACTCGGGTCTGTGATGCAGGAGAGACCAGCTTGTCTCTTAATTGGTCCACCCGGTTTCAAATATGCCTGGGAATAGCACGTGGTCTTGCATATTTGCATGAGGAGTCTCGCATTCGTGTTGTACACCGTGATGTTAAATCTAGCAATGTTCTACTCGATTCTGAATTAAACCCAAAGATATCAGATTTTGGTTTGGCAAAACTTTATGATGACAAGAAAACACACATGAGTACTCGTGTTGCTGGCACAATGTAAGATTGATGACAAGTTATTGTGGTATTTGATTAATAATAAGTTGACAGTCTGTTTACTGATTCACTATGATGTAGTGGGTATCTTGCGCCAGAGTATGCGATGCGTGGACACCTTACAGAAAAGGCTGATGTGTTTGGCTTTGGAGTTGTAGCTCTAGAGATCATCAGTGGAAGGCCCAATTCTGATTCAAGTTTGGAAGATGATAAAATATATCTTCTTGAATGGGTATGTTTCGCCTTCTTTTTCGTAAATCTGTCTAAATTGTTCTTAAGTTAAAATTTTTATATTATTATATTTGAGATAATGTATGTGATGCAAACCAAGTTTACAACTTTTTAATATTCACACCCCCATATATTAGGACCATTTTTATAGGCCACCCAAGTATGTATTTTGTTTCATTTATACCTGGCAAAAAAACATGCCGGCTAATGAACAATTTTAGCCAACTAGTTCATGTGCAAGAGCTATATGCTTATGATCTTGCAAGCAAGCTCGAGGAACACATGAGCTAGTTTGCTAGAGTCCATCATCCAACAATGTTTTCGACTAAACCGAATCTTGGTGGCCTATAAATAGGTTCAATATATGGGTGGCCTAACTATCTAACTATATTATTAAAAGAATAGGCTTTTAAAAAAAACTTTCCTTTATAATATAACTAGATTAAATACCCGTGTGATACGCCGGTTGATTTAAAAAAATAATAAATATTAAAATTAATAAAAAGATATTATATAATTATAAATGGTAAATCTGATATTTGTAAATTAAAATGCGTAAAGTATGTATTTTTGGGTTTAAGAGGACATATATGAAATTATCTTTAATAAGATTTAAATTAAAGTCAAAATTGAATCCAAATCTGACCAAGAAAAGCAAAATTTGATTTTCATTTTTATCAAAATGAATGACTAAGATTTAATATTATCTAAAATTAATGGGTAAAATTATCTAATAGATATAATTAAAGTTAAATTTATATATATATATATATATATATATATATATATATATATATATATATATATATTAGAAGATCGTAAGAATGTCAATTTGGTGCTTTTTGAAATTTATAAATAAAGTGAAAATTTTAACCGAGTATAATTTTTTAAATATATAATTTTTTTGGATGTAATTTTCGAAAAATAACAAATATTGGAAAAGTAATTTCATATTCAAAAGAAAAAATAAATTACAGAAAAATAAAATACAAGATAACCATTAATTCTTCTAAAAAGGTGGAATGCTATGTCAAAATAAAAGCAAAATTATAGAAAAATAGAATAAATGATAACCATTAATGTGAAATATTTTATTTGATATTATAGACGCATACAGATTATATTATTTATATAAATATATGTATTAAATTTGCTAAGATTAAATATTTTATTTGATATCTATGCATACATATTATATTATTTATATAAATAAATAAATAAACATATTAACTTTTTTGACATTACGATTTCTTAGTCGTGTTTAAATAGTTAATTTGATTAAGAGTTATCTTTATCTAATTAATATTAGTTTGACTCTAAAAAGTCAAAATTAAAATTTTAGAAATAATTGAATTAACGGCTAAGATTAAATCTTTTATTAAATGAAGGGTCCAGGTCATCTAATAATCTTTTTCAAACTAGTCTTTTATATATATTAGAAGATTTGAACAATAGGAGTCTTTTCTTTAAAAAATAAAATTAAGCTTACAAACAAATATAATATCATCATCCCTAATCCCAACCCTCACATTCCTTAATTCAATCCAACACTTTCTACATGAGATATTTATTCAAATTTACCTATATTTACGTGAGATGTGTATTTTATTTTTCAAAATTTTCATATTTTTAGGTGAATAGGTTTTATATATTAGATATGAAAACAACATTTCAATCTTATCTTTATTTCAATCTTATTTTTATTTGTATGGGTTATTTTCATATTTTTGGATTTTAGGTGATTTTATTTGTATGAAAACAATATTTCAACCTATATCAATTATGGAGAATAAACAACGTTCTTTATTATCTTTAAAGAGACCTTCGTCTAGATAACCGTCAACAAAAAAGAAAAGACGGGTGATAAACACTTTCTATATACGTTTTACAGTTATTTTACTATACCTTTTACAATTTCACACGGGGTGATAAACTAGTAAGAAATTAAATGAATTGGTTGGACTCCTCATACAATCATACATAATTCCTTTGTTATGATCTTAGGCGTGGAACTTGCATGAAGCTAATAACGAACTTGAGTTGGTGGATGAAGTATTAAATGAATTTGACGAAAATGAAGTAAAAAGAGTGATGAAAGTCGCCCTTTTGTGCACCCAAACCTCACCACTGCAACGACCATCGATGTCAAGAGTGGTGGCTATGCTTTCAGGAGACATAGAAGTATCTGGTGTTATTACACGGCCTGAGTACTTAACTGCTTTTAATTTTGACGATGCCACAACATTTAAAAGTGTTATTCCAAGTTCAGGTACCGACTCTGTGCCAAGTACAAGTCATTCCATTGTTTCACCAACGACACCTGATAATGATTCCAGACCAATTCTTCATGATCTAATTGGAGAAGGTAGATGATGGAGACGACAGACTGGCTTTTCTTTCTTTGTCGATTATCTTCTAAGACTTGTACATTTTTGGTCAAGTATTTCTTTGTCGACAATCTTCCGAAACCGTCGTGTTGGTTGACCAACCATTGTGATGGTCAAAGTTCTCGTGTGTGTGTGTGTATATATATATATGTAATCAGATGTATGAATTGTTCGTGGGAAAAAACACATACCAATAAAATATTGTTGTGGAAAAGCCTTTGTTTCCCTACATCATCTCTTCTACTTCATAAGTTTACACATCAAGTTGGTTCTGCAATTTCTTTGCAAATGTTTTTATCTTTGCAATTTTTTCTGTTCTTCACTTTCCCCCCTCCATAACACTATGCTTTCTGCAGTGTTTTGTTTCTCTTAGGAACCTTTCTTATTTCTTATTCATATATCAAAGATCTTCAAGTTAAAAGTAAATCAAACTTTAAACATACCTTGGCCAATAAAAATCCATTTATCAATTCTTCATTGAAAAGTACTCCAATGAGGGATTAGTTTACTCATCCTATGAGTTCACTCACATCATCTAACGACTTCTATGAGTTGACTCACATTAGATTGCATATTTTGTATCTCTTATGTCATGTTTGGTTCATCAGAAATGACTGGAGTTGCTTAGAATTGGAATTGGGAATTCCTTACCAAAGATGTTTGGGTCACAAATTCATGGAATTGGAATCTATGAATTCCTATGAGTTACCTCTACGATAGGATTTAACCATTCCAACCAAAATGTAATGGAATTTGATCCATTCCTATGTGTTTTTGAGAAAAAGTGAACATTTCACATAATAGTAACCACGTTTGAAAAATGTTTCACGATCACCCATGAGATTTCACAATATGATATAGAGTGGTGAGTGACCTTGGTGGAATGTTGACATTGGTGGAACAATTTTCAAACTTGGTTACTATTATTTAACGTGTCCACTAAGAAAAACTGCTTAAAGATTATGCCAATTTGGTGGTTTTTAGATCTTTAAACTGACAGTTAACGAATTATTTTGTATTTGTGTGTGTGTGCGCAAATAATATCGGATGGATTGTTTTGTACTTTGTATTTCGTAGGTGGTGACAGGTGACAGATAATGGTGACGGTGATGGCAATGGGCGATTGGTGGTGTTGGTGACGATGCGTGATGGGGGCGACGACAGCGATGGTGGCATCGGGTGGTGAGACGGTGGTGTAACACCCAGATTCGATTATCCTTAATTAAATATTAACGAGCTAAACGAACCATGTATCAACACGGGATGATATAACTCAATTTTAAATTTATATAGTTTTAAAAAGTACTAACACATATAGTAAAAATAATTACAAAGCATAAATATGAATATAAAATCTCGTAAGAAATTCGACTATTGGTGATATTTTCCGTTGCGTTTATATATATTTTATGTAATATTTTATTATCTATCACCAACATATTGTGTATCCAAGACTCATCACATAATAGTCAAGCATATCCATTACAGAATTTTGAAATTCATACATAAGATTATGTAGGAACCTAGGGGGGGTTGAATAGGTTCTTTTACTTAGTTTATTTGTGTTTTAAAGATTGATCTTGAAGTTTATAACAACACAACAAATATTTGCAAGAAAATAAAGAGAGTAGAGATAAAGAGATATCACCAAGAGTAAACAAGAGATTTATAGTGGTTCATGCAAGTGTTAACAAACTTGCACTACATCCACTCCTTGGCATCACCCACCAAGAGTTTGCTCCACTAAAACTTCTCTCTTTGAAGGTAGAGATAAACCTTTACAACTTCTCTTTTTAGCTTACAAGAAATAATCTTCTCTTTTGCGAACAAGGCTAAGATAAGCCTAACTTCTCTCTAATTGTGTTGGCTAGAGTTAATCCTCACTTCTCTCTAATTCTATAGGCTAGAGATGATCCTCACTTCACTCTAATTTGAAAGGCTAGAGTTGATCCTTATACTATTATAAATGTATTTAGAGGATGATATAGATTTTGAACTTTCAAGACTTTCACTCTTGCTCTTGATCTTGATCTTGAAGATGATATATCTTTGTATGGAATAAAAGCTCACAAGAACTAGTATATGTTTTGTGTTTTTCAAATGTCAAGAGTTGGTAAATCAGAAGACTTAAGTTGGTTTAAATAAGGAAAAATGTGCAAGTTCAAAAAGTGTCCAGGCTGCTCGGTCGATCCACGGTCAACCGTGGCATCTTCCGTCAGCTTGCTGGAATTTTTTAGCCTTAATAATAAAGACGTTGGTCTTTTACCAACACCATACACAACACATTTTTACCATAAAATGTGCTGAAAAGGAACCTTGAAAAAGTTGGTTTGATGCAATACTTCTTATGTTTGAATTTAAACATCAAAATGGAAGTTTAAAAAGTAAATTCATAAAACATGTTGGAAGTTTGCTTCTTTGGGAGATTCATTTTCCTATAAATGGTGTTATATTATTTCGAAGGTAGATTGTGTTTGGTATTTGACACAATAAGAAGTCTTACACTTATTCAATCAAGCTTGTGAATTTTATAAAAAGTTTTTAATTTTTATAAAAGTTTTTATAAAAATTATTTTATAAAAAACTTAAACTTGTTTAATTATTTATTCTTGTAACACATATATTCCAAACGCGTGTTTGTAGATATCTTCGACATCTTCTTTTAAGATGCCATGTCCAATTGTCGACTATGAGATCGGTTGACTTTAAGAAGGGCGACATTCAAGAGTTGAGGCTGTGCAGCGACGGTTGACTCACGGTCGACCGTGGGATCGACCGTGAAGGTTGAACGTTACCTTTTATCTTGTTTTCTTCTTCTTGTTGATTTAAATCTTCACTATGTTTGTTCTTCATTTGATTATTAATTTAATGTTTCTTAACATTTTAAGAATGTAGGATATGAACATATGAATAATTTTGATAAGCAATAATATCAGTTGTTCATATTTTTATCATCATCAAAATAAGGAGTGCATTTTTCAATGTGTGACCATGTATGCACTAACAGATTATCATTATATTTTCTTTAAAACCTCTTTATAAACATTATTCATGGTTTTATTAGTTGGGTTTCCTTAATCATCGGACATTAAAACTTTTAACCCCTCCTTACTCTTCACTCGAGGAACCGTCACATATAACTGTTCATAAGTGAAAACATGTCTTTTTAGTACTTTTTATAAATATTCTTTTTAATAAATATAAAGTTACATTACACGTCTAAAATATTTTTGTATAATATTAATGTGTCTCTCGTGATGGAGCTTTATCCGGACATTGTAAATGCATAACTGTAATATTATTGTTAATGTTATAATATCAAGTGTTGTAAAGACATTCTTATTAGCCAATTATATATTTGAATCTTTGAAATTGTAAACTAAATTTATTAAAAGTTAAATAATGATGACATTCATCTAAGTATACACAAATTAGATTACATAAAAATAAGATTCTAACATAGAATAGATTATGTTATACATACATAAATCGCTTAAGTGTAATATATTATTCAATTAAATATGATTGAAAACACATGATATCACTGAATTCAAATATCCATTTAATAAATTTTATTTTATGTACCAAGTTATTAGTTAAAAAATAAGAAAACTTAGACAATTAAATTTTAATATAATATTCCAAGTTGTATGTGTAGTTACAAAACACACTATCATGACAGTTGTTTTAGTATCCAGTAATTATGTAGAAGTATAGTTTCTGTATGATTATATGTGTAAGTATGAATAAATCTTGTTGAATAGATTTTGTTGATAGATCTTGAATATGTTAATATTTATATGAGCCAATCGATTTTGATATATTAATGTGTGTATATGTGACAATCGATTTTAATGAGTTAGTATATGTATTTAATGGATCGATCTTAGTTTATTTATTTACATATTGGATCGATGTTATATGATAGTATAAGCATGTATATGGATCAGTTATGTTTAGCATGTGTATGTTTGGATTGATCTTGTGAGTTGATATATATATATATATATATATATATATATATATATATATATATATATATATATATATATATATATATATATATATATAGTTCGATTACGTGAGTATATGTGTTTATGAGTTCGATCGTGAATGTTTGTACGTGTATATATAATTGGTTTCCTTTATTTTATGTTAACGGTTATAAGTGTTTATAACGCGACGTTAATAATAGTTATTGATATAAATATATTTAATAATATATTTATGAACGGAGGACTGATTTGTGTGTTATCGTGTTCTCAGGAACAACAAAGGCTCGGTTATTAGAGAACTGAGTGGAACGAAGTTTGGATAGGAGGTGAGTGGACTTTAACTCACTGTTGGTATTAGTTATGATTATGATGATTATCTGGATTCATATATTTAATCATGCGATAGATTGTTTCATCTGATATGATTGTTCGGAGATTGATATTATGATTGTTCGGAGATTGTGATTGTTTGGTGATTGGCACTATGATTGTGCGATGACTGGTATTTGTGTTTATTAATTGCAATCGAGTCCAAGATATGTGTGCGGTGAAGATTACTGTGTGCATGCTGTCTTTGAGGGAGGTCAGCCGTATTTGTGTTGGGCTGAGCTCGTTTGCTTCTGGTTGTACACCCTCTGTTACATTCGTTGCAGCCGAGGGGGTTTAACTGTGCCAGTTAGCAGACAGTCATCGGTAAACCTATGCTTTGGCCGGCATATGGGTTGCAGGTTCTGCAGAGCCGCCGTGCCTCTGATGATACGTGATGTCCCGCTCTTGAGTAGTCCTTATGTGTCTTGTTTCTGTGATATTTGTTGTGATTATGCTATTTGTTGGGGAGATAGAGATATCAAACCATAATCAAACCTGTCTATTATCTAAAATATGATTTGATGCTAACAAAACCACATATTCAGTTTTGTACTTGGATCAATGAAAAACATGTGTTGTTTTTCATGTTAGACTTAAAGAAATTTCTAAGTAAGAAATGTCAGCTGAAGAACAAAAGTGTCAGCTGAACACTGAGTATCAGCCAAAGGACCAGCTTCAGGAAGATCAGCTAAGAAGAAAAGATAAGTCAAGAAGCATCAGCTGAGCATCTACAAAGCATCAGCTGATGGTCCAAAACCATGAGATGAGGGTTCTTTCAAGATCAGCTGAGCAGTCACGGATCAGCTGACACTATCATAATTGATCAGCCGATGCCTCCCATCTGTCAGATAAGGTATTCATTACTTATCCAATCTTTTCTTGATAAGCTGATCACACTCAAATGATTAGATGAGTCCTTGGGAGCTGATTGTTTAGATTGATCAGTTTATTAGCTATACTCTGATATATATTATTAGCTGAGCAGTATGATCAGCTAAGCATATCTGAGTAGCTGAGTATTTCACATTTATCCTTAGCTGAGCAAAATTATGTTTACAGTTCAGTGTCTGTTAGCTGAGTCTTTACGCAGTATCTCAGTTAATAGTTTTTCAATGTAATATTTTCTTAAGTCAAAGGCAGAACATGTGTTGTTCTATTATGCCTTAGATCTTTCTTTGTAAAAATACTTAGCACCTTTTTGGACATGCATAAGAGACAAAAAAGATAGATCTTTATCCTCTGGAAAAGGAGAAAGATACTTTAGAAAAGAAGATCTCGAAGATATGCTTCAACAACTAAGTATGGGTGGCAACTCTATACTTGGTTAAGTCAAGTCTTCAAGAAGCATGATGTTGATAAAAGTACAAGCATGGAAAGAGAAGTTTACTCTCCCAAGACATAAATGTAGTACTTTAATATTATAATAATAGATAGTGGGATTTGACTTTACCGGATAGTACATTCACTTTACACACTTTCTGTATAAAGTGAACTTACTTTCTACCCACTAACTTTATCTATTATAATATTATTAAATCAAGTACCTTTGTCTCCTTCTACACTCCATCAACCCGGACACCACCTTGCTTATATATATTAATGCATGAAAACATGCTAAGTATGCGAATAGATAGAGTAGAACACTGAAATCTCATTTGTTGAGAATTTAGAAGAGTTAGCATTTTATTTTCAGTGTAACAAACTTGTTCATGTGTTGAACATCTTAGACATAAGTTGTTTAAGATTAGTTTCGTCTATGTGTTAGACAAATTTAGTTGCCACCTTTTATTGAACTTAAATTTTCCGCATCTAGTTCATGTAATTTTTGATTTACATCAATAAGAGTTATATAAAAGTAAACCGTGTGTCTCTTAAATTTTAAATAGCTAAAGTTTATATTCAACCTCCCCTTCTACAAACATTTGTTGTTGTAGTATCTATTCGGGACCAACACTATTGTTGTTTGAGGCTTTATTTCCATTCATTTAGCTTTGTGCTAATTCCTCACCCTAACTCTCTGTTGCTGGTTTTGGTGAGCTTTCGTACAGCGAAAGTTTGACCGTCACTGATATTATGTTTTTGAAATGATGAGTCATGTTTGTAACTATTTTGTAACACGAAATGATATACTGTGTTGTTAAACAGTATTGGTTTTAAGTTTGTGGGTGTTGCTATCTTTACTATTTTCTATTGTAATACTTCCGTTGTGATTTAAAAAAAATGGCTTGTGTTTTACGGTGTTACACCACTAGCTCTTGACTTATTTACAAATTGCGTTTCGTTGAATATCTAGTTGTGTCCTTATTTTTAACGTGACAAGATTAGATGACTACTTTTATGTTAATAGAAAACGTAGTGTACTCGTCAGCTTTTGAAAGCTAACCTGTTGTTTTTATAAAATTTTGTATCTACCTATAATCCATAGTTTTTTACTACTTCAATTGTGAGAGTAAATTATGTATCCACTTGTAATCGATAGTTGTTGATGACCTTAATTGTGAGAGTAAATTTTGTATCCACTTGTAATTGATAGTTGTTGACAAACTTAATTGTGAGAGACATTGAAGACCCACGTAGACTAAGTTGACCAAGAAGTTATGAAATAAATCTTTTTTTTATATTTGTTATATGGTCTAATTGTGATTAATAGTAACATCATGTTGTAATATTGTGGGTCATGTAATAACTCTCGCCAACTCAGACCATTACATGCAAGGAGGAATTTTTCAAGATGTTCATTGTAATGTGATACGGCGTCAGAGTGTGTTTGCCAAGTACATGTTTAACTTTTATTATTTTGAGTAAATTACATATTTGATTCATGGGTTTGTCATGAATTCTTAAACTTCATTAATTATCTTAGGAGACCCTAATATATGACTTTTGTTTTACTGATGATCCTGATCATTTAAAAGGATATAGTATTCTTCTCAATTCAATTTATTCTTTTATCTATATCTATATTTATACTACATTATAAAGCATTTACATTATTTGCTTAATCTATTAAATTTTAAGTCATTTGAATTTACCTATATACCCTTCTATAATAATCAACATACAATTAACGTTTCAATTAATATGACAGCTAATATATAGACGTATGTAAGTTTTCATAAAGTTGTACATCATTCTATGCATCTTGTACAATTGGTCAAAGCTACATTATACTTGGAAACTTGGAATTGTTACGCAAAGAATAGGAAATTACAATCACAGTACAAGTCAAGAAAGAAGAAAAGGAAACTTAAAAGAGTACAAAATCGTGGAAGCTTACAATCCTATTATAACTATCTCTCATAACAATAGGGCTGCTAAAATTCTAAATCATAGTAGGGAATTGCTTCTGTGAAAATATTTTCTTTATATAAAAAATTAAACATGTCTAAATTGATTTTCTAGCCATTCAGTTACCATATTAAACCCCAAATCCTTTTATATAAACAAAATCGCAAAGTTCTTAGATTTCATAGCTTCATTGCCTCACCATTGCCATTGCATGTTCAAAACCAAAAAGTCCACTCCAATTAGAAATAAGTAGCTATACTGCAATGATCATCATTAAGGACTTGAAAATCAACAATAGTGCTTCACAGATCATGGTTAAGTTAATAATACACAAATGCAAGAGTGGTCATTTAAGCTAATGATATCCTACAGGTAAATATGCTAAAGATTTTGCGTGAGAAGTTTTTCTATGATTTTTATCAAGGCAAATTA